>VZTA01028602.1:0-62607 GCA_013398855.1 Mohoua ochrocephala
AAAAAAAAAGTTGTAAAATACATTATAAATATAAAAGTAGTCAAATACCTGAAACCCTTCTTCTCATGTTACTACTAAGTCAGAGTAGTAGAAATCAGGTTTTCTGTATTTTTAATTATGCAAATTATGTATTATGTATTTAAATAGCTCATATAGATCACCTTATTTTTTTATTTCAGTCTTTTAGGTTTTCTTTTTTCCCGTCTACTTATAGTTTGGGAAGATAGATGGAATTCTTTACGCTTTTCCCAATAATTCTAGGAACATTTTTATGCAGAAAAACCTAACAACCATGAATGACATAAGATGTTTCAGAAGGAGCTGGGATTTCTTTTGGAAGAGAATTTGGAAGATACACTTTAAATAGACAATGAAACTATGATTTTATGCACAGTTATTAGAGTTCTTAGATGAGGGGGCTTTCAACTTTACATAATAGTGGCTCTTCAACCTATAATAATTCCTTAATAAAGTAACCGCTCAGGTTTGATTTTGGTGTTGGTTACTAATACTTACAGCTTGAATTACAAATATAATTCTATCTTGCATAAGGAAGTGGTTCATGTCTGTATTTCTAAAATCGGAACCCAACCATAAGATTTGTGTAACTGATAAAAATCTGCTACTCTGCCATACTGAAGCAAATTTCCTAATAATTGCCATGGAAATAAATTAGTTACGAGTACAGAACTGAACACATAGGTTATCACAAACCTTTTAACTGAAATTAGGTGATCAACCTATCATGAATTAATTTAAATCTTTAAAAATTAATGTATTCTGTTCGGTAAGTGAGGGATGAGAGAAGGTTGATTCTCTGCTGTATCTGTGTTTCAGGGTCCTAGAAGCTACATTTTGAGCTTAATCTCCTGAAATACACAGGATTGGCAAATTAGGTAAAAGAAAACATTGCATTAAACTCAAGGTACGAAATTATTATACATTGTTTTATGTATTTTTATATAAAAAGTTACAAGTAGCAAGCATATGACACAGAAATGGAACAGTAACAGCAATAACTGTGAATGCATGCTTTTTACAATGTATCTAATAAAGGGATTTTTGCCAACTCAAATATTCAGTAACATACATGCAGATTAATTTCTCAATGTCAAATTCAGTCATATTGCTAGATGCTTATCCAACAAACGTTGCTATTGAAGTGATTATGAATGGCTAAATACCTGATTTCAATAAATTGTTCCTGAAATTGGGAATTTTACTTGCAACAAAAAGAAGAGAGAAAAAGAAAAAGAGAAATGACTGATAAGCATAATAACCAAAGTCTTATTGCCTTCTAGTAATTTTACTCAACACTGCTGAATTTTTTTCATGATAAGAGAATAGCTGGTCAGAGAGTCCATAAAACCTCTAGCTGGTGTTTCCAAGGACGATAGTTTCACATTTCATTGTAGCATGTTCAAAATCACCCAGGAGCGCACTATTCTCAAGCAGTCTATATAATGAAAACAACGTACATATAACAAAAGTTCAATGTAAATCTTCTTCCACATATCACACAACATACAAGTAAATAACAGACATAAAACAGATCAACTTAAAGAAAACTATGACTTAAAAAAACCAAAAAAAGAAAAGGACAGTCTCAGGAGCTAATTTCTTCCTCAAGTTTTCAGCAAATCTCCAAACATTTTTAATAACTAAGGAGCACTTGGTGGCCAGCAAACAAATTACAAAAGAAATGTATTTTTTCTGCAATGGGAATATCTTGCTAAGGAAGTAAGATATGTCTATACTTCTTATGTTTGCATAAAGGCAATCAAATTAAATTGGAAAATTGTCCACTCTCAGACAGTTGAGAAAATTCATACAGATTTTTCCATTCAGAGTTTGCATGACGGCATGAATAGTTGTCTGAAAGCAAAAAAAAGTTAAAATATACTCTCTCTGAGGAAAAAAATGCAGAAAAATATTTACTTAAACTATCTACAGATAATCAAACCATTAATGGATTCTTTCACTGTAAAATTGCTTTATACATATATACACATAAAAATGTATATACACATACCTAAGTTTATATATACACATAAATAAACTGACAGACTAGCAGCTATCTATAACTCCATTATAAACATCTGAGATCATGTTTCTTAAGTGCTCATAAAAATTATGCAAAATGAAAAGTTTAGGAAAAGACTTCAAAAAGTAAGTTTAACTTGAAAACATTAACCTTAGTGCTACAGAATCTCTAAATTTATCAGTACTAACACACACTCTTCCCCCAACACTTTGCGAGATTGGATGACAGAAATGAACTGAAAACAGATAGTTCCACATCTTACTGACTTGAGTTAAATTGCAGGGTTTTACATTCTCTTTCACATGCTGGGGCTCTAACTTTTATTTCCATAAATAATAATTAAGAAATAAATAAATGAAAGAAGAGCCATGCAAAGCACATGACTTTCTAATGCGTTGGGAATGAAGATTGTTTTTAGCTAGGGGCTGACTCTAATTCTGTCAAGAGCGAGGAATTAACAGATTTTGCTTAGTTTGCAATGCTAAAGTGGTCATCTGCCTTTCAGTTTTTTTAGCATTCAAACCCGACTCCATACAAGATGACATAAAATTTCAGGCCTAATATGCATTTTAGCAGCATAACAAAGGAAAATGGAAAGCAACAGATGGTTCAATTGCCGTATAGGTATGTTTACTTACCTCAGGTTTTTCTCTTAGACCCTAGTTGTGTTGTACTCAGACTCATGTTTGCTTAGAGACCCAATGAGGCAGAACCTGGAATGTTATGGCTATTTCATTCAAAATAATAGTGTTTGCATAGAAAAAAAGAAATATATGCATATAGATACTTAATAAACAGTACACTTTGATAATCTGATCGGTATTCATGAAGTAGTTTACATAGACATGCAATTGCATTAAAATAACCAAATAACTTTTTTTTTTTAAGTGAAAGAAATGCCTTAATGTGCAAAGAAAATATGGAGGGCATGTAAACAGTCACAAGAAATGCATAAATAATGCATGCAAGAGAAAACACAAATATATTAAAAAGGGTTACGTATTCTTTTTCAAATAAATTGTTCATAAAGGTTTCTGATTTTATTTTTCTTTTACTTGTAAGCTCTTAATAATTTATATTTATAGTCATTCAAAGTGCAATATGCAGAATAAATAGCTCTTTCATTAAAAATATTATGCATGACTTTGCTTTTTTTTATTGATTAGAAAGATTCCCTTTAACTTCATTCTTATATGTAAATATATGAGTTCACTATGTTGTCTCATGTTCTAATCTGTTAATATATCAAATCAAAATACTGTGATCAATAATGGAACACAATATTGTCATTCATTATATAAAAGGTAGTGTTCCATGAGAAAAGGGGTTTCCTTACCCCAGGACTGTGTTCCTCATCCCTGTGTCATGCATCAAAATGGATACATGTATCTCTGATTTATTGATGTATTTATTTAGAGATGGTTAGACCAACAGCAGATGATATTCAAGGCCACCTCAGTGACAAGGAAACCACATGTAAGTGGTTGCTCCAAAAAGTAAATTCACACAATCTTCTTTGGTTTTTAAAATTGTACCTGTTCTCTGTTGACCTGTGTGTGTATGCATGTGGGCGTATGTAGAACCGTAAAAGAAAAAGAAAGAAAGAAAGTAGAAAGGTAAAACGGAGATACAGGACCCTTCAGGAAAGAGAAGCAGAGATGAGAAAGAGAGACAGAAAGAGAGATAATATAACAGCATGTGCTATGAGGAAACAGAAATTTAAACAATAAATAAAGAAGAAAGAAAATATGTCTTTACTGAACAAAAAGTGAATATGTTTGGGCAATCAAGTCCTTACACAATAGTCTTCATCAAAAATCTATTGATACTGACCGCTGAACAGCTTTATCATGTCTGGACAGCCTGTGACTTGTGGTTGGCACCTCTTCAATTTCGTCTATCTCGCACGCATCTGCAGCATCTTGTGAGTAGCTATGCTTCATGACGAGGATATTTCTCCTGTTCATGGGCTGAACAAGTGGTTTTACAGGCTGGGGTTGTATTTCTGTCAAGACAGAAGCATCTCTTGTGCTGAGGTTACTACGGCTGCCCTTAATACTAGACACTTGTGATCCACAGTGATGGTCATGAATGCATTTTGAAGAGGATCTCCGCAGTTTATGATAATTTTCAAAGTCATCTGCAACGTCAGCAAGGTCAGCTGTAGTCCCTGTCCCTCTAAGGGTGCATAATTCATAATGAGGAGGCTCAAACACCTCCTGGAACACTGTTTGATCAAAGTCTGTTTTCCTTGGGACAAATTTTTTACGAGGCTGCTTGATCTGTACTATAATAGAGATAACAATGAGGATGATCACAATGCAAGAAGTCACCCCAATTATAGTCCCACTGGTGTTGGTAAGTTGGTCCAATAGGTTTGCTTTTCTTTTTTCTGTGTGACAGGGAATAAAAAAAAACAAAAACAAAACCACAGAGTTAATTGCAGTTCGAGAATAAAAACCATTAGGAGGGGTTCATAGATTACTGCAAGGCTGAGCCTAGTCTATGTCTGAGTTCACTTAATCAATCTCACCAACAAAAAAGAGGAAGAAATCAGGTATTTGTGTAAGCCAAATAAGCAACACACAAATCCTTTGTGTGCCTATTCACTTGGAAACTTATTTATTCAGGGTATATTGCAAGCTTAATTAAAATGAAAGAATTATTTAAATTTTTTTTAAAAAAGCACCCACCATAACAAGCAGATGGCTTCAGTGTCACCTCTGAACTCCATTTGCCTGCTAAAGCCCCCAAGACTGTTACAGATGTTCTGTTCATTATTTTCTCTCTCTTCCAGTAAATATATGCAACTAGGACATTAGGTCCTATGAAAGAACAAGATTTTACAGGATTTAAGTTCTAATATTTGTGAGCTGAGTGGGAATTTTCACAGCGTTCAATGAAAAAGCTAAATCAGGAGAAAATAGAAAAGTTATTCAGCTTAAGATTTCAGAAAGGGAAAAAAGCAAATTAGTGCAAATTGTTTCTGTTTTTTTTTTTTTTCTATTAATTACCAAAACTTTTCTAAACAGCCATAAAAATCCAAAAGTTAATCATACCTACTACCCTTTACTCAAGAGCCTCTCATAAGTTAGTCAGAAAATTCTGCATTGTGACTGAAGCAGAAAAATGCAGTAAAATAATGAAATAAAACCAGTTTCTCCCTCCTCTTGTGTATCTTTCTCGGTGATTTGCTTTCACGAGGCTGCAGACACAAGATGGTGACTGAGCCTTGTAGAAATTCAAGTTGAAAGCATTTGCATCAGTCTCTCTCAGGCACAGAAAGACAACTGTGGTGAAGTTTCAACACCCAGTTTAGTGTAATATTTCCTGGCAACCTAAAACGTATAAAAAGAATTAACAAAAAGCCTTGGAAATGAAATTTATTGGCACCAAAACAGTAACATTCGTCTCTTCATAATCTCCTAGATACCAAAACTTAATTCTTCAGTAGTTCATTGTCTATGCCTGTAGATTCACTCAATGTTTCTCTAACTGACTGACACAGACTCTGGAGAAAAAGCAGAGTTAGAAAAAGTAACGCTGCAGCAAACAATGTTTTTGCTGGAATCAGCAAACCTCCTTTTTGTAGACAGAAAAACAAGAGAGGATAAATGCACAAGACCTGATAAAAGATGCTTGATGAAGGAAAGATGAAAATTTTTCTGCAAATTAAAGAGTGGTGAAGGTTTTCTGTTTTCCTCTATTGTAAAGAACTGGAGAAAGAATAATCATTTCCCAATTGTATGTTCAGTTTCTTTGAAGAATATTATGCTATGCCACAGTTTAGCTGTGTTCTTTTGGAGTATATGTTTTCATTTGTGTTTTACCCTATTGCACTGCTTGTCAGGATTTTACAGGCTTCAGTAGACTTATGGGCTGACTGCTAATCCACCTCATTCTGAATTTTTTCTTGATTGGTTCCTAAATTTGGCATGCCCTGTGTTTCCAGGAACAAATCTGCAGTAGGGGGGAGACGGGGATACAAGACAGAAGCAAACTGTCTCCCTAGCCTGCAGTGTAAGTTAGTTAAGCTCTTTTCCCTAAAGACAACATAGATGCTGCTTTGGGGTTGGTTTGGGGATTTTTTTAACAGAACCACAGCAATATTTAGAAACCATTGTCAGCACATGAGTAAGAACATCACTCCCTGCCTATGAAATAAATATTACATCTAATTTCTTGTGCTTGTTCCTTGCACTTCAATTTCACTTGATTATAGGTAGATTTGGTTGCTTTCTCACAGTGTTAATTTCACTTTACCTTCCTTTATAAGACCACCTGGGCTATTATGGGCATAACATGCAGCTAAAAGACACCTGCTACTCCTATGTTACTCCACTGCAAAGGTAACTATGGCAAAGGAACCAAAACATCACCTTTAATTATACTTTAGATTGTATGGAAAACAAAGACCAAGCGACCAGAAAGCCTCCCAGAAGAGCATAACCAGCCACCTGGACGTAACCAATGCAACATCAGACAAAAAAATGAAAACACTGAAAGTAAAATCCACTGGCATTTTTTACCTTCCTTCATTTTCTCTATTGCTTGATGTATGCTCTCCTTGAATTACTCTTCCTGAGCTTTCACCCATCTGGCACATACTTAGCAAGAAACTGAGGATCATATGCTCTATCTCATGCAGTGTAAATGATGACTTTCTCAATTCTACATGTTACCTGTGCAGTGGTTTTCATCCCAGGGATACACACAGTTCTGGAGTCCATTGCAGACCAGTGTATTATTTATACACATATTACTGTGGCAAAAGAATGCGTTGGCTTCACAGGGGGCTAAAAATGAGAGAAATGATAAATGATATTAATTAGCAAATCATTCAGCTCTCCTCAACAAACACATCTAGGAGTGGACAAGTATTCTGTAATATGAAGAAGCTATACAACACATGTTCCTTGAGCATATTAAACATTTGACATGCAGCATGGAGAGTGCTCAAGTCACAGACTGTTTATTAGTCTGTGGCAAGAGGTTCTCGGTTTTGTCTAAAATCACTGAACCTTCCCCTGGCATGACTCTCATGGCTATAGTGAGTTGGCTTCCCAACATTGGCAGGGAGTCATCACTGTGATATCAGTTTAACCACAGATCCAAAACATATCACCTTACGGGCTGCTACAAAAAGGGTTAACTGTGTCCCACACGGAGCTGATGTATGGTAAATAACATCTTTAAAAGTTTGTTGCTGAAACTCCAATTTTATACGAAAACTTGTGTGACTCAAAGAAGATATGTACTTTAGGGCCCATATCAATGGTGCCTGAACATTTATACACAGAGAAAGTAAAATTATTTTAAAAACCTTTTAGTCGTAAGAAAGGCTACTGTTAAGAAGCACTCCTTTGATCGTAAGTATAAAGATAAAAAAGCCAACAGTCTTCAGTGTCCCTGAAGCCCATGGTGTAGAACAATCACGCAGATTAAAGGTGCAGGAAAATGGCTTTACAGATGGCCAAATATTATTACTGTGAAGAAACCGCCTGAAAGCCTTTGGAAGGCACTGTACACGCTGCTAAACTATGGTGTTTACGGAAGTGTTGGGAGATCATTAGGTGTTGGGGCTGTGAAGATACTCCTCCAAAAGTGTATAATAGGGATAAATTATTCCTCATATCTCTTCTTCAAACCAGAAAACCTCCCATAATTTAGAAGAGCTACAAACTTTGTAGTGTTAAATTGGCAAAAATGAACTCCTTATATATTTTTTTTAGTTCAAGCAACCCAAATGCATTATTATAATTATTTTTAAGGAAGAGCTAAAAAATAAACTAAGACCCTTAACTAATCAGAAAGCAGTTATGATGCTCATATTACTGATACTTCGAGCTTGATACTTCATGGAAATTGTTCTCCTCTGCAACTTTAGAAGCAGTTCCTATGACAACATAAATGCATAGCAGAGAGAATGGTTTAGTGGTTTGCAAACGAAGGACAGTACAAAGGATTTATATTGTAGAACTTAATGACCCCATCTATCACGTCAAGAAATCCACTTTCCAATAAGTGTTTAAGTTAAGATATCCATAACTGGCTTATTTGGAGCAGTTATGGTGTGTTAAGCAAATAGTAAATGCCATCAAAATCAACGTGCACACGCCCCCAGATATGCAACCACTCACTCAGCTATAGCACTGTACATATACTGTATCTCTTAGGCAATGCAGAAGACATCAACCAGCCTGTCCATTGTTCAATTTTTGTTTTTAAATTTAGTATACCATCTCCTGAGGTGCAGTGAGCCTGGTCACACTTTAAGTTTGTTACAGAAAGGATTCTACTTTATGCTGGACAGATCAGAAGAGCACATGTGCATATTAGAAAGAGAGGATACTTAGGGACAGTCCTTATCTATCTGTTGCTGTCATTTAGGGACAGTGAAGGCTGAGCCTGGAGGATACTGTGCCACATCATGATGTGACACATCTCGTAAGTAACACATCAGAGGCATAATCATCCTTTCACACTCTAGCTGCAATCCCTTTTTCCAGGCAAGGTGAGGATCTTTTGGGATGTTTCCCACATGCAGAAACAGTCTCACTGCCTACTCTAAGCAAAAAAAAAAAAAGGGAGAAACCTAAGAAGATGTAAAGAGCCACCCATTCAAAATACAAAGTGTACCAAAAAAAAAAAAGGCCCAAATATCAAACAGATGAAGTACAAGTAGGGATATGGGAACAAGGGGGAAATATTAAAAGCAAGCAAACAAATAATTGCAGGATTAGGATAGATTATATTATTAAAGCCACAAAGAAGAAAAGAAAAAAAGACCAAAACACCAAAAAACATTCAGAGTGGCATGAAGGTTTTTAGAAGTGAAGTGAGAAGGACAGAATGCTGTCTGAATTCAGATATATAGTGGTGGTAAGAAGAAAAGGAGAACTAAAGGTAGGTAGCAAGGAAGTGAAAGGAAGAGTTAGAAGGAGAGAATTCTACTGGAAAAAACAATGCCAAATGGTTATTTCATTCTGCACTGAAAGAAATAATCAGATTTTCTATCAAATGAAATTATTAGGAAAAGTTTCAGAAATGAGAAAAAAATTAAGAGCAATAAAAAAGACCTTTTTTCAGATTTAAGAAGAAGGAATAATTATGAAAAAAGGTGTCAGGGATATCTAGAAACAAAAGGCAAGAGAAAGGAAGAAAAAAGAATGAAAATTTAAGTTTTCCTAAATTGTGCTATTGAACAGCTGAGGAAAAAAATGGTATGTGAATAAATGTCAAAACAAGATGAATAGTGAAGCAAAGCAATTTCAGAGCCAGTACAGCAAACTCAGCATGAGAGAAACCCAAATGTAAGATTCAAAAAACTAATGACAAACAGCCCCCCCGTCTTCATGTTTATACATTTAAAATAGCCAAGTCCTCTCTCTGCTCCCATGAACCTGGAGGGATTAAGCTGGACAAGAAGTCAATATATTTCCCCCACTCTAATTAAGATATTTTGTTGGAATGAATGAAAACATCGAGGGAAGTTGAAAACTTGTCAGTCCTGTTGTACATTGGAGGAATTTGCTTTCTTGCCCAAAAAAAGGCACAGCAAAGGAGTCTTGGGATGCTACATCAAGGATATTCCAGTAATACCAAAAAGATACATTAACCGGTAGTAAACCAGATTCTTCTACAGCAAGATGGATCTGGTCCTGATGCATTCCTAAAGCTGTTACAGAACCCAGGATGGCAGTGGAATCAAGCAATATATGACAGCAAGGTTGTGGATGTTTTCACAAAAGGAAACTACTGCTATCATTAACTTCAACTAGATAAAGCAGCACTGACATCTCCACACAGCAGAAGCTAAACTCTATCACTCCATGGTCTTCCCCATCCCTACATAAATGGCCTTTATATGAGAGAGCAGCAGGAATGCAGAGAGCTCACCAAGGTGAGGAGCCACGTGAGTTTTTGGTCATGATTAGTGGAAAACCCAGGGGAAAGCTACCAATATTGTACCTTTTGTCTGGACTACTTGATCAGGAACAAGAAGTCAATGGAATCTTCTTCAAGCAGCTGGAAGTAGCTGCATGATCACAGGTCCTGGTCCTTACGGGGATTTTAACCACGTAGTTTGTAGAGGGCAACACAGCAGGGCAGTAGTAATCCAGGAAGTTTCCAGAGTGCATTGATAACTTCCTGACACAGGTAATCAAGGAGCTGATGAGCACAGCTCTGCTGTGCTTGATACTTTTATAAATAAGAATCCGTTGGGAAAAAGAATGTCAGGAGTGTGAGATGATGGAGTTCAGGATGCTGCCAGGAAGGAATAAACCTAAAAGCATGATCATAATTCTGGGCCTCAGAAAAGCAAAAGTTTACTGTTGAGGGATCTGGGTGGATAAATGCCATGGGAGGTGGTCCTGGAAAGAGTTTCAAGGAGAGTTGATTGATTTGTAAGATCACCTTCTCCAAGCTCAGCAGTTGTCTATCTGGACAGGCCGAAAATCAAGTGAAGGTAGCAGTTATCCTGCATGGATGGACAATGAGCTCCTGACTAAACTCAAACATAGAAAGGATACATATAAGAGGTGGCAGTAGGGCAGCATGATCCCAGCAGAAATGTGACTTCTCTGAGTGGAAGAGGACCAGGTTAGGGAATATTTAATCGACTGGACAGACCTGAACTGGGTCCTGATGTGATGTCCCCAGTAGGTCACTCATATCATTGTGAAGCCACTCTTGATTATCTTTGAAAAATACTGATTGAGGCCTCAATGGGCTGGGCAAACAGGAACTTCAAGCAGATCCACAAAAGGAAATGTAAAGTCCTGTGCCTTGGGAGGAATAATTTCATGCATCAGTATGTGCTGGGGACTGACTGACTAGAAAGCAAGTTAGCAGAAAAAGTTCTGGTATGCAGTAAGGTCACCTTGAAAATCATCTTGAGCCAGGAATGTGCCCTTGTGGCAAAGTAGGCCCCCACTATCCTGGGCTGCACTAAAAATGGAATTGTCAGCAGGCTGAGAGATATGATCCTTCCCCTCTGTTTAGCACTGATGAGACCACATCTGCAGTGTTGTGTCAAGTTCTGGGCTCCTCAGCCCAAAAGGGACACAGATGTACTGCAGTGAGCCCAGCAAGAGGCCATGAAGGCCTTTAAGGGCTTGAGACATCGGAGGCGCGTGGAGAGGCTGAGAAAGCTGGGACTGTTCACCCCGGAGCAGAGAAGGCTTGAGCAGGCTCTTGTCAATGCATCCAAATACCCACCAGGAAGGAGTAAATAAGATGGAGCCAGGCTCTGCTCAGCAATGCCCAGTGACAAGATGGGAAGCAATGAGCACTAAAGGAAATACAGGAAATTCCCTTTAAATGCCACAACTAACTTTTAGTTTGAGGCTGGTCAAACGCTGTGCAAGAGCTGGTTTACCAAGAGAAATTGTGGCGTCTCCACCACTGAAGATATTCAAAACCCAGCTGGGAACAGCCCTGAGCCACCTGCTGTATCTGATCCTGCTTAGAGCAAAAGGATTGGACTAGCCCATATCCTGGAGTCCATTCCGTGCTTCTGTGGCTCTCTGGAAAAACCCTGACTTCATAATTAGATTAAAAGTAACAGCTAGGAACACACAATTGTGTTACTCCAGTGTCCCAGAGCTGCCTTAAGTCAAGCTCTACCAAGGTACTGGCCTAGAAATACTACAGAAAAGTGAGGCAATGATGAACAATTCATAATGATTGTAACACAACTGAGCAAATTAGAACTACACATGTAATTCCACCCGATATATTTTAATGAAGTTCAATCTCCAATAAAGTCTTTGATTTTTACAGCATGAAAATAATATAATTTGAATTAAATCACTAATTAAAGAAAAATATTATTAAAGGTTCTATTTCTAGTTTGGATTTGAACCAATAATTATTTTTATATAAAATAGTAGTTTTTATAAAATCATTTGTTCAATATTAAAAATTTCAAACATTTTCATTCCACATTATTGTTGATGATATTTTCTTTTTATGAATGTGAGCGCTATGTGTAAGAAAACCTTGTATTTTAATATGCAAACAAATTTTGTAGTTCTTGAATTCATTATAATGTAACATCTCCTGCTTTGCAACAGCTATTTACACTGAACACAAGATGGTGCCCTTATCCTAGAAGATAGATAAGCAAGTGAGTTAACGGGAGTAGACATGATATCCCAGAGTCTTTTTCAGGTTTGGGAAACCTATGTTTAAAAAACCCCAACTATAACAAGAACAACCCTATTTCTGTTATCAGGCAAGTAATGTTCTGTTTCTAGTACAAATTAGGAGATTGTTATATTATTCCTATTTCCAGAAGGTTTCCACCACAGTATTCAAAAAAGCTTCTCTTTGGTATTTGAAGCCTACTGCTTTCAAAATTCTTAAAAATTGAACCAATGTAGTTGTCTATATTTTCTTACTACAGAAAGGTTTTAGAAATGCACATGCCCATAATCTACACTTTTTAATTTATTAACAAAAAAATGAATATTTTAATCCTGAATAGCCCTACGGCAGAGACACATAAAGTGTCTTAATAGTTCTTCCATATGCCAGCTTTACAAAGCAAAATGAAATAAAAGCAGTCATAATTTATATTTTAAAAAAGTTATACTGGTTTCACTCAGACAATAAAATAAGTAGTCACGAGTAAGGCATTCCAGTTTATATTATAAAATGACAATATTTGTAAAGCAGTATAGAAATTAAATATTCCATATTATTAATAATTATTATACCATTGCGATGTTATTACATAAGTAACAAAATACATTATCTCTGTGCATTAAGCATCATTTTGTTGGGCATTGCAGGATGCTCTAGATATAAATTGCAGTAATGGGCAGGCCAAAATATTTTTACAAGATGGAGCTAAAAGCAGGTTTGTTATGGAACTGGTGTGCAGCCTGGCTGTTCCACTTCAGTGCAGTGCTTTCCTCAGTGTCTTTCGCACTATTTCTCAGCACCATCCACAGTTAGTGCAACTCCTTTGCTTCCAGAGTGTGAACCAGCTCTGAGCAAGCCAGCCCGGGTGTCTATGCTGCACTTCATTGAACCGTGTGGATTTACCCTTTGAGCCTGTTTCAAGGCAGGGATTTCAGGCCAGGACTGGATAATCTTAGACAAATGCCCTACCCTACTTGTTATTTTCAGGCTTATCTCTCTCCCTCCTTTCCCCCCTTCCTTTCTTGTCATAACATTTTTGAAAGGTCTTGCTTCCTCCTAAGGGTGAATGGGAAAATTCTGAAATCTTAACAATGGTTAGATGTGAGAAACATTTTACACTGAAGTCGTTAGACATTTCACACCTACTCCTCCTCTACTCAAGATAGCTCATTGCATCATGCTCTGCACATGAATTCTCTAAGTACAGATCATTTGGATTTTCCCATCATTCTTTGATGAAAAATAAGGCTTTCTTTCCTCCACAAGAGAAGGAAAAATTAAATTCTTCAGCTGTTCCTTGAATCACCATTGAAACAGAGGAAGAAGATTTTTATCAGTCTCTTCAAGGAAAAATATCATTTATTGAGAGACAGTTTCACTTGCTTCATTAAAATTATAAAATTATTAAGATTGTTTTAGTACTGTACACTACAAATATATTACCTAAACTAAAATTATTATCTTTTCATTTGCCACTAATGAAAAAAAATGCTTATTAAAATACAGCTATTAGAAACTTGAAAATGAGATGTTCTTAATACTGAGTGTTTTCTCAGTCATCTTCAGACAGCTCTGTGCAAAATAAATGTAACTTTTATGGATAGTTAATACCATATACAGATCAATAATCTGGTCTTTAAAAAACACCTATATGTGGTTTCACATTTTGTTGTTTGGGGTTTTTTTGATATAAAAACTCACCAGAGAATGGCAGCTCAGGAGCATGTGCTCAGAGCTCCAGCCTGTGTTCAGTTTATACACTCTGGGCACCACAAACAATTATTTTGTTCAGGGTCAGGGAGTCACTGGGATGCTTAGCCGGTGAGGTTTTTTTCACTAAAGATAGCTGCAAATAGCACAGAGAAGAAAATCACAGATGAGTGCTCACCAGTAAGGAAGCAATCCCAAAGGTTTCTTTTAAAAATATTAGTGTGGAAGCAGAGAGCAAAACCAGCAAAGCTGCAATCTGTTTACATTCCTAAGTCCTTGCAAAGGGAAACTGCCTCTTCACAAGTTGCACTTAATACCTTGGTGCTCCCTTTTTCAGTACTTCCCTTAGCTCTACCTCAAAAAACACAGTCCCTAGCACTGCATACCTGCAGCCCCTTTTCCCCATTAAAGAGCTGCCCATGCTGGGTGATCACCTTCAAGTCTGTAAACAGGGACTTGAGTGCTGTTACTTGATCAAACAACACAATACTCTTCTAAACACGGCCTTAGATTTCTATCCAAATACGGGTTTTGTTAATAAAAATAAAAGAAGAATGATAGAACTTGTGCTCCATTAAGAAAGTCCCACGTGACAGGTCTCTAAAAACAAACTTAGAGCTCAAAGGGACAACAAAGAAGAGAAGGAATGAAGTTTTTCTGGTCTGGAGTTTCTAGTGCAGGGTTATGGGCACAGAAGGAAGTCGTGCTACCAAAGAGCAGTCAGAGGTGAGAAAGTGATCATCTTGTCTGCTGTGCATATAGGGGGTTTTTCTCTTATCCCATACGCCCTGGTTCTACAAATCTGCTTTTAGGCTAAAGCGTAGGTGTGTCTGCTGAGGAGCAGCTCTTTGAAGAAGCTGTAGGTGTAGCATGTCTGTCATTAATCAGGCTGGAGATCACTCTTCAATCATGGAAAATGAAATGAACAGTTAGTCAGTGGGTGAGAAAAACAAAGACTCATTTTTCAAGTCTTCTTACCAGATGAACAGACACCTTTTGATTATACCAGCTTTTTTGTTTACCTTTTGCTGATTCTTATATTAATTTATTGGATATTTAAAATCTAGTGCAGACAGTGACTCCCATGCACAAAAACACGATTATGCTTAGAAGATATTTTAAAGATTAAAAAGGTAAGGACATAAGGGGGCAAACCCTAAAATGACAGTTGGAATAGCGAATAATGCTGATAATGAAATATCAGATCATCACTACAAATTATCACACATTAAGAATTAATCGGTTATTCAGTGTTACTTGGACCTCAACTACTATTTTGACGATGATGAGAATAATTCCTGATTTTCTGGTGCAGGAAGTTTAACAACCTCATGCATCGTAAGCCTTTCCTTAAGACATATTTATAGCACTGCTGCTCTGAAAACATCACTGCGAGAGGTTTGGAAACTTGTAAGACCACTTTTTAGATGCCAACAAAAAAATGCTTACATATTTTAGATGGATTTGGAGCACTGTTATGGAACCATATGAAAATGATCATGTGAGAAATCTCTTTAATATTTCTCTGTTCTACACAAACATCAAGTCCCCAGGAAATTGCTCTGTAACAAGAATTAACACTGAACAAACTTACCCTGAAAGAAAACAATGCTCAGGCTTAGTAGCTTTTTTCCACAAAATACCACTTCCAGTACACAGAGCCTTGTGTAAGGGAAAACTCACAGTCTCAACAGACTAACTCCACACTAAGGAGAGGAACTTGGGGAGCAACAGATCACAACACCTCCTGGTCATTCCCACAGGAACAGTAAATACAGGAATTCTACTTTGTCACTCTTTCCCATGCGCATTACTGCAACATAAATGTCATCTTCTATTTTGCTCCCTTCTCAGCTCTACATGAACAAAATAGAATTTTTTTCCTCCTTCTTTGTCCCTGAATAGACACACAGGTGTCTGTCCCCTGATGCACATCTCCCTGAATGAGGCCTGACATTCCTTCTCTTCCATGCAGATGATCTAATTATTCCCACACGCTGCTGAAAAAACGTTGCAGTTTACATGCCATGAGCTGTGTCTCAGTGACATCTGTTCTAGCTGACTCCTGACAGCCAGCACCAGTGTTTGGCATAGGGCAGCACTTACGGGCAACTGACAAGACACGGAAAGTACCATCTGCATCACCTTTAAATCTTTAAAGTCAATTGCCAGCGTTAAAATCACAGATGCAGTTTCTTCTACTATTTATGAGCAGGCTATGTAAACATATTTCAAAGTACTATTTAGCCTTTAATAAATTTTCAGCTTTTAGTGAGCAATGACTCTTCAGAGTAAATTTACCGAAAGCACATCATGTTAGTATTTTGAATTTCCCAGTCAGAAGACTATTCAGTATAAACTATCATCTGCTTACAAGAAAGGAGTAGCTCATAAGATGCAGCATGTCAGGTAAATATATTAGAAATACTGTAAGAGAAAAAAACCCCCACATTTTTCCTTATTATCCTTTAAAATATGAGACCTTTGCAAACATCCACTTATTCAAACCTTCATTTCAAGTTAGTCATCATAGTGCTTCACTCTCCAGTTCTTTATAGGCTGTGAACCTCCAGTGTCTATGCAGTTGTTTCTAAGGTAACAGATCAAGATGCCTTGTGAAAAAAATGAATCAGATCTTGAATATTCAAGACATCTCCAGTTGCAGAAATGAGAAAAGGGCAGCATCATCTCAACCAAGGCTTCTCAGTGTCTTTTAGACCCCAGCCTGATTTGCAGGCAAGAAAAATATAATCCACCCTAAGGCTGCAAGTGTGAGAGTACAGTGGCGCATGCAGTTTCGGGCATGTAAACTGTCAGAAATTTTTAATCAGAGCCATAATTAAGGAATTACGGAGGCTGTTCTCAACAGAGACTCGTCGCCTCATTGCAGGGTACACACACACAGAATACAGATGAAGAATGTATTTGGTAGGTTGAGCCTTCAGTCCAACCACTGACAGTCGCAAAGAAATCTTTCTGTCAGACACACGATGCACAAACCAAAAACACATTAAAAATTAACATGAACCAACATGTGAAAATAAATGTATATACACCTTTCTCGAGAGGCCAAATATGTGTTATTCCCATCAAAGAAAGCAAATTGATATCTTTCACAGGTCTTTCACAGGATTATCTGGGTCAATCATTTTCAGCGAAAGGAATTATTGGGTTTTGTTGAGGGATTTTTGTGATTGGTTTGATTGTTTTCTTAAACTGTCTAGAACTACATTTTGTCTTTTTCAAAGGTTGCTTTGCTTTTTATCTGAGTCCAGAATTCATCTAGAAATATAAATGCAAGTAAGGCAGATAAAGAAAATATTAACCAAAATATAAATGCTTTTAGAAAACTTTTGGTGCTACCAAAATCCCCTAAATTCTTTGCTTAACAATATCTGACATACATGTTCATTGATATATGCACACACCCACTACCTGTGATAAAATAATCATAAGGTATTTTTCAAATGCATATCATAAGGAGATCTGAAAAATCAAATTCATAGAAAATGATCAGACTTGATAAAAACCTTCAGAGCTGCATTATTTTCCATGTTGTGTAAGGAAAAACTTACGTGGCAGCTTGGGGATCAGACAAAAGTCACAGTTATATGACTGGACAGGTCATGACCACTTGCACCTGTTTTCCTAGTTTTGAATTCTGTGGTCTGTCTACTGCATTACAAATTATTGCTCACTACAGATACTTGGAATAAAAGCTGTTCCAAATATTTGCATAGCTTGTTTGGCAACACAATTCAGTGACTGCTCTGCATGAAGAAAATATTAACAGATTCTGAGACTTGTATCATTTAACAAACTGAAAGGCAGATGCATTGATTAGGGTCTTACGTTCTTGGAAAGATGTGAAGAGCATCTGGAACCGGCTGTTTCGACTGCCTTCATCTGCCCACATGCGGATTACACCCAGACCTGTCCTCAGCATTACGTCATTAGCAACAGTGCTGCAAAACTTGGCCTTCAAATCCTCCACGGAGCTGCTTCCGTCATAGACTGCTACAAAATTCCTTTTGCACTCGTTGGAATTCTGCATCTCATAGTCCAAGAATCGCAAATAGATCTATGAATCAATCAAACAACAAAGGCAACATGTACAGACATTTGAGAATGACTGAGGAAACATTAAGCAACTTTGCTCTACATTGCAGGAGAAAGAATGCACAATATCCCCATCATAATAATTTTTCTGGAGCTGGTGATCTATAGGGCCCTTCCTTGGAAGGGCATTAATATGCAAACTGAGCACTGTTTGTACTTCCTGGTATTTTGTCTTGCTTCCAAGTAGAATCTCTCAGAAGATCTAGATATTTCTTTGTTCTTATTCACAGTAAGGTCCTAATTTCCAAATAGATACATTTTTTCAGAAGTATGTACAATGGTTCTTCAAGCTGAAGGACAGATAAGCTAGAAATTTCTTCTTTCACTGCTTGGCCCAATATTGTTCTATTACATGACTGACATGTGAAATAATAAGGCAAATCATTGTTGCTCCCTCCCCAGAGTCAATGTGTCAACTTTATATGTCTTTGCTACACTGATTCAGGAAGTGAGAATCTGAGAGCCAGGCAGAATTCAATCATTAATCTTTTTGTGTTTCCTCAAGGATCTGGCCACCATCTCAGCTCTTCTGAACAAAGCATTTATGGTATGCATTTTCATAATTTAGCAGGCTTGAAATCAAGCATATTTTGTGGAAACTCCTAGAAACCTATGTCTCCTGCATACAAGCTAAATTGTCTCATAAAGTAATAGATATATTGCCCTTTGAAAAGAACTCTTTAAATCTACCTAGAAAGAAGCAGGGATGAGGATAAATGGCTATTATTGATATTCAAATGTATATGGACTTTAGTAGGGAAAACCACCAATTATAAAAGCAGTTGATTTTACAAGCAACATCCAATATTCCATTCGCAGAGAAGGTAAGTACTATTTTCAATAGAAACATGATACAGAATCAAACTGCCAAGGGTACCCATGAGATTTCAGGAGAATGATACAGAAAGGTGAATTAGGGCAGAAATAGTGTAAAAAGGCAGCAAACCTACCCAGCACAGAGCTGTTTGCATCTCAACTTAAAAAAATAACTAAAAAAGAGACCCCACTGTATTAGACATCAAATATACTTATTTCCTAACAATTTTATTGACTTGAGGTATTTTTTATATGCACAGAACAAATGCTTAATAAGCTTCTCTGCATTTGCAAAAAGTACACAAGCAGTGCATATCCTAGTAGCAACAAGACTCATAATTTCACCTCATTAATATATTAAAGCTCTTATGGTTTGAGAATTATGTGCTCTTAAGCAGTCTGCCGCTGTTTAATAATAGCTCAGATTTTTTTAATGAGCCTTTTCAGGTAGTGTATTATGGTATATTTTCATTCCTTTTCATGCTTTGCGTAAGTGTCCCTCTGAAAAGAATATTTATGAAAAAATTTTACTAGCAGATGAAATTAGGAATACGAAAGGCACGTCTTTTTTCTAATGCTATTCTTGCAGTAACCCTTACTCATATTGCATCATTTCCATCCTTCAGAAGAGTTCAGAGGAATCTGTTTAAATTAAATTGCAGTTAAGTGTATTTTACTTTCACCATGTATCCCAGAGTTTACATACTATAAATGAAGGAATCTGCTTGTATTGGTCTCTACAAAGCAGAACAGCTAACAGAAATACACAAAGACATATCCAGATGGAAATAGATCAAGGTATAGTTTTTACAGTGTTTCTCACTTCTTTTACTGGTTGGTAAGTAAAACAGCAAAATGATATGCACTATTGTGCTGACAGTGAAAGATCCCGCATGAGGGAGGGAGGGATGGGAAGAGGCAGAGCCATGATACAAACACCCAGCAGCTGGCCATAGTCGGGACACAGCAGAAAGCTGCTTCTGTGTCCCTGACACCAGATCCTCCTGCTCAAGCGAGGATGTAACAGTCCCTGTGCAGCCCTGGCACCCAGCCTCTCCTGGGAAGCTGCTGATACAGTCCATAGACTTTCTCTGCATAACTTAGGAAACTAAATGTGCCCCTTGCTTTTCTTTTCTCAGTTAACAGGAGCAATCTGCTTCAGGCAGGTGCCTCAGTGCTGGCCAGCCTTGTCACAGGTAACGCAATGAAATTCCCCTTGGCTGATTTTATGCAAGATTGCATGCATGTGACGGTTTCCCAGGAAGAGACGCATGTCACATAGATGGGTCACAGAAAACAGAAGGCTTTCAACATGCTATTGTCATGAATCATTATTTTTACTCTCTATATATGCCTACCATATGCACACCATTTATATTTGTATGCCCTATACATGTATACATATATACACGACAGACTGCAAAGATGCGGTGCAATGTATCACATCACATTTTTACCTATTCCCCTCTTCAGGAAAGCTCATATTTACTCCAGAAAAAGATTACATTAATATGATGGCAGAACAATAGTAAAACTGTACCTACTGGGTGACAGACCTCTTACACTTGTTCGTGTGTTCTCTATTCCTATCCTGCTGCTTCTTATATATGCATTTATATGTACAGGTGTATGTGCAAATGCACATATATAAGCACATGTATTTCTTGTAAAGGGTATCCCATTTCAGTATGGTGATGTAATTTTTATGAGTTTTCATTCTTACAAGCAACGTGTGCTAATCCTCACTGTGGTTACAAAATACCAGCTCTCCCAGCAATTTCCAGTGTTCATCAATTATTCCTGATCTGTTCAAACACACTGTTCATATAGCAGTACAGACAAAATCTTATTTCTATGGGCTTATCATTTGACATTCTCTAGTTTCTGGAGGCACACTAGCCTTATAAAATAGTAAAGTATTTCTTAGAGTAGCAGTCATAAATACTGAAAAGGAATCAAGAGAATAATAACTCGGCATTTGCTTTGAGTCTTTCAGTGAAGAAGCCAACACCTTCAGTTCTTCCTAAGCCTGAATTCTGCAGTCAGTCATACCAGTTCATTCCTCCGTGTGAGAAATTCAGCTAAAACCATAACATATGTAGACCTGGTAGGTAGTGGAACCACTGGAAAGAAATATTTGACTTAAAAATCTATGTCTGTCCTTTAGAAGAAAGATGCCGCCTTCTCCAATGGCATGAAGTTTCATAAATTAGAGAAAATAAGTTCCTGATATTCTGAGGTGAGTTGGAGCTTCGTTCTCATAATTGCCTTTGGAGATGACTACTCCCAGAATTTTGTATAAAATATTGAGGACTTGATACAACACACCCTGAAATCAGTGGGTATCTTTCAATCTACTTATTTGAATCAGACCTTTGGCTTAAGACTGCAGTGCATTTTTAAAAACTGGAAACTGATTACACAAACTGACAACCCGATATTGGATCAGATTTTATTTTAAAGAGCTGGAATAATTTAATTGCATTTGCACGCCTCTGCCAACTTTTATGGTTTTATTGCTATGTATTTGCCATTGTTCCTGTCACTGGCTGTAAGACCCACACTGGCAGAAGAAAATGACTAATAAATTGAGTTCCCCAGGGAAAGAATAAAACTGATTATATGACAAACTCTTATCTAATGCAAAATGTTCCCTATACATAGCTTTTTGAAATCAGTGGCAACGTTCTCATTACTTTCAGTGGTATGTGGATGTCACTAAAAGAAATACATCAGAAAGTGAGAGAAAAATTATCAGTATTACTGGTTATTTCCTTTACAGAGATCTTAGCCATTACTTCTACCAGCAGAGGATAAGAAACTTTGTTCTTCTGAAAGAAAACAAACTAAAGAAGAGGTCACAGATTCAAACACCACCATCTGCCTTCATTAAGCATTTTTTCATTGATGCCAATAGGAGCTTTTGGAATGAACATTTCCATAGATACTGACACATTATATTAGCATAATCGAGGCATTCTTGCTGAAGAGAACATCTTGTTTGAACGAAGAAGCATAACTGCCATATCTTCTTTCATATTTTCGTTGCAAAGTTTTAATAAGACACTTTCCTCAAATCGTCAGCTCCACATTACTTAGAAGAGTGGGCTGCTCAAGTATTAGATTTACTGAGTTTTGAGATGTCACTGCAAATGCCAAAGTCATTAGCAACAAGACTGATAAAGCCTCACTGCGACTGTGACATATGTAATTTACACTCGGTCACATTATATTTTAAATAATTCTCTTGTCATCTTTGAGGTTTGTATTGCCAGCATAAATATTAATTAAAAAGAGAGATGCTGGGTAGGTTTTACTATTTCTTTTAATTTAAATTTGAAAACAACAGAAATCTCTGACTGAACATATTAGGAAAACAACCCAAAATGATTATAAACTACGAATAATATATCATCTCAGTAAAATGGTCAGATTATAATCTCCTCATAGTGAATCACTTTTGATGAGTTCTGCTTTTTAATCAATCACTGAAGGTTAGGGATGACAACATGATTGATCAGGCCAGTCAGGAAAAGCTTCAAACCATATCCCAGCATATCAGACTTAATATATGTGCACAGACACTCAGTCCCCTTAAACCAAACCAAACAAAAAGCCATCCTTCAACTGCCAAAAGTAATTTAGACATAAGAGAAAAACCTCCTCTTCATCCAAGTGTAATGTCCAGATTTTGCATATTCAGCTTCTGGGTTCAGGCAATTCGCTTGTAAGGACAGGACTGGGTTAAATTGTCCCATTGCTCAGTGATCAGTTACAGTGCCTGCTTTATTCTGCATCTTTTTCAGCTCTGTGTGATTAACAAAGTACTTTCAAGATGATACCTCCAGTATTTAGGCCTGGGAAACCCAGTTTTTTAAAGCAGATTGTGCAACACTAATTAATCTCCTTCAAGGCAACTGGACACCAAGTACACCAGCCTAAAAAGCATATTACTACTGATGCTTGAATTTGTCTTCTGAAATGGTCGGATCTCTTGCTTGGATGATAATTTTTTTTTCAATCAACATTACTTCAATGGAGAAGTGTTAACAACACATGTTCTGTTTAGATTTTTGTTTGTTATTTGGGGGGATTTTTCTACATTTTTCATCCTTCTGTTACTAGTCTGGGACCATGTTGTGCAAACAGAGAGCTCCATACCTCATATTTTCTTCTCTTCTGGAGCTTGGAGAATACTGTCTGTCAAAGATGACAACTTTATATGGAACTTCTAAGACCCTGTGATTCACAGCCAAGGCTCACATATCAGAACCATTTTTATAGACAAGTGAAGGTCTTCGGATTTCTTTGCTTTGTCCTATTTGTTTCTTCAAACTTGTGTGACTATCCAATAGTTGACACTTACTCTGTCAAGTCATCCTCATTTTTCTCTAGAACAGTGCAAAAATACTCACAAGTGAGCAATATTTACGGCTCCTTGGTGCTGTTCTGCTTTTTAACACTGAAAACTGGAGATCAAATCCTGATTCTGCTGTTCTCTTTGGCAGACATTTTATTACTTTTTTGAGTAGTTTTTTAAAATTACATTTCTTAATAGCTATTTGGTTTGAGGATGTTGTCGTTAGTTATAGTTCTATACCTGAATGGAATAGATTCATTGTAACTTAAAAGTGGGGTTTTTGACAATGTCACTCTGGCATGTACATTGACATGCCTTCATAGCAGAGATTCTATATACATGATTCCAACCATGAACTTGTCTTGCACCTTCATCTCAGAAAACTGTTTCACATAAGGGATTTTAATAGCTTAACGTAGGTAAACAGTACTTTCTACTTGTTTAAACATAATTTATTGACCTTGTTCCATATATACACGTTAGGCTTTTTTAAATTCGTAATATTATCTGCATTATCTGTATGTTAGTAAGCTTCAGAGCTTCTTCAGAGATGGAGATCGTCTGAAGCTTGCAAAACCGTCTCTGGCTGTTAGGTTATTCAGCCTTTAAATTTTATTTTTCTCTAACATTTCAAGAATCACCACTCAAACGACTCCTATTAAATTTTAGTGCACTCCTTAAAGCTTCTCTTCTACACCTGATTAAAAAGCCTCCAAAAATTAATATATGGTAGTCTGCCAGTGACAACAGTTTAAACTGCTTTTCTTGCAGGTCTCATCTAAGAGCACAAATTTCCACTTCACACAGGAGAGCAGAAAATGCTTTGGTTTAGTCAGATCAGTTTCAACAGACTCACTCGCAGACCTGCAAGTTGCTTCACCTCGTGTTTCCTCCTAACAGTCTAGGAAACGCACATGCAGCCATCCTGTCTCTCTCCAGACCACACTCAATATGAAGGCGGGCACCTGGAACCACGAGTCATCTCTCCACTTGGTCAGGAGCATGCCAGGTAGCAGAACTAACCCTTTGTAAACTTATAAGTGTCACAGTCACACTGGGTCACGCTACTCTGGTCTCAGTCTCATTCCTCACCACCCCAGCCTTGTCCATTGCCAAGCTGCTGGCCGGCTTGTGCTTGGGCCAGCCCCACTGCCCAGACGAGTCCAGCCACCACTACACCCCAGCCACCATTCCCAGGCCTGTCCAAGTCCCATCAGTCATGTCCTGGCACTGTGGCCTTCCTCATCCTGGTCCCCTCATGTGCTGTGTATTCCCCCTCCCACTGCTCCCCACTGGCTCTGCTTGAAACAGACACCACCACTCACTGGCAGCTCTGGGTTAAGGATGCTGCCATGATGTGTCAAAACTAAATACTCCTAAGTTGACACTTTGGGTTTCTCAATCTTTTGTGTTAAGTCCTGCATCCTATAACCTTTGTCCAATATCATGTTCAGATGGGGGAAGAGAATTAGGCATCACTTTGCCTAACTACCTTATAACTTCATTTCTCATGGTGCAAATAAAGAGGCTACTCCTGCTGTTTGTTCAGTCTAAATGTACTCATTGCTTATTCCTCCAGAATAGATTATTTCCACTGGACTACATTCAAATTAATTCCTGCTTTGATGCTGGTTTTTGAGGTGCCCAGAGCTTCTGATAATAGTGCTTTAATAGCACTGATTACTGTTTTTTTCCCAGCATGAGAATATCATATTTGTAAACGTTTTATTACTCTTACTATCAAATTCTGCTGTCTTATTTTTTCTACAGAGCCTCTCAAAGAACAACCATGACACAAAGGTACCTTGCTGGGAAAGTTACCCACCAAAGGGAGAGCTACTTGAGCACAAACATGGTTCTGTCTTCCTGGGGGGCCTCTGCTGACCCACCCAACACAGAAAAACACTTGTTGTTGATATTATCCTCCAATACTTCACCCTTAACAGAAAGTAAGAAAACGATAATTCTATTAATTTTGTTATTTTCTATTCCTAAATACAAAATCTTTTCTTATCCACTTCTTGTAGCCAATAATATCTCTGAAATTTTTCAAATCCCTGTGCAATAAGCTTATACACTTCCTTCTTTGGGCTCTGTTCTACACTGAGGAATTTTCAGATGAGGAAGTTCCTCCAGAAGTTTACTGTTCTGGGTGGGTTAGCACTTTCAGTCACCATCTCTCTTCTTAATTTTCCATCCGTGCTCTGAATACTAATTGTGGTCACATTCAACACAAAGTGCAGAACCCCCAGTACTACCCTACTCAAAATTCACAGCTATCTTACTCAGCAGGAACTGAGCTTGAATGATTACAAGAAACACAGACTTTTCAACTCGTCACTTTCACGTGTAAGACTCCAGGTCTGCATATAGATTGAGGTTGTGTTCAGACTGCCTTCTGCACTTAGACAAAGTTTGAGTTCTGCATGCATTTTCAGATTCTTTTTTCTGCGTGTGTGTGTGTATATGTGTGTGTGTGTGTGTGATATAACGTAATCAGTGATGGCTCTATTTTAAGTGTGTGCAACAAATTTTCTGCTCTCTGTCCCATTCCAGCTCACTGAGGATAGAAGCATTAGACCCAGACTGTCAGTTTGAAGCTCAGGCTTAGAGACCTCAAGTACTCACTTCCTGGCTGATCTCATTGCTCATATATTGAGCTGAGACTTGGCTTGAATCTGGAATTGGAAACCAAGGGAAGGACTTGCATCTTGTTTCTGCAGACAGTTTAGATTGGATGAGCTTAAGCCAAATGAAATTGCAAGCAACCCACCTTCTGGCATAGTCTAATTAAGAAACTAAAGATGAAAAAGTCCAACACAAACTCTCTCTGAGAAACTCTCGCCTTTTAGGCATAATTCCCAGTAACAAACTGTGCAGCCCAGAGTACAGGAACATGTGGATTTAAAGATGTCTGTGGAGTTCTCACTGTTCTTAGCAGGAGAGCTTGTTTTCATAGGTGGAAGCTGACATAAATTAAAATGATGTCACTAAACAATTGTACTGAATATATCATTAATTCAAGGTTAGATAAGGACAAAGGAAGCTGATTGTAAAACATGGACAACAGGTTCCAGTTCAATTGAATCAGACCCATAAATAATCTTATCACAAACCTTACTTCATACAAGTTGCTGAAAAATTTTTCTACTTGTTCCTCCTTCCTTAATACCTGTATATTTTTCAGCTTGTCCCAGTATGATGAAATCATAACTGTATGTGTGTGCATCTATACATGTATATACTTGTCTGTGTGCATATAAATGTATATGTTTGAAAACCACACTATGTTCAAATGCTAAATTGGACTTACCCCTCAAAGATGGATCTGGGCCTGAAAAATCTCTTTTTTTTCTAGCTTGCTGTGAAACCTTTCAACTCCATGTTAGGAAACACTGATTTATATGTTTTTATATTTCTCAATCTCTCCACCCAGATAAATCTGTAAAATGGGAACAGCAGGATCCATCAAGAGATGACCCAGCCCAGCCCTCTGCCTAAAGGTAGGATTATTAATGTTTCTCTCATTTTTCACAGCTTGTTATCTAACCTGCACTTTCAGACCACTAACTGCCAGCTGAACCAACTTTCTCAACCAAACATTCATAATCCCCTCCCTGATGTCTGAATTTTTCTTCCTTCGTATCTAACCTGAAACTTTTTTTTCAGAGTGTGGGAGCCTGAGTTATCCCACAGACATGGGCGTCAGAGCATTCCTTCTTCCTTGTAAAAGCCTTTTATTATATTACGCTCCTTCACAAAACCTTCTAGATGACAATAAATAACATTCAGTATTGCTTCATTTTTCTAAAACATTCTTGTTGCTCTCCCTTCCAGAAGCCCTTCAGCTAGGATCAGCTTCTTGGAATGCAACACAACTAACTGCACATATGGAAGTTTATGAAGAATTAATGAATTTTAATTTGTAACCCTCTACCTCTGTGGTAGTGTAGGATTCTTCTGTCACACACTGTATTTACAGCTACATAAATATCCAGTCTGGAGTTTTACATCAGAACTGAAGTATGGATAAGTACTGCAGGTAGGTAAAATTGGGATTTTTAGCAGGGCTTTGAATCATATCGAACTTTAGAATTTGATCAAATAAGATCATCACAATAACATCTGATCAACCAATCATAAACTTGAGTTAAGACTATAGGGAAATGTTATTGGCTTATTTAATTGTACTGGTTCTAATAAGTACAATTCTGTGTTTGTCTGTTTTCTTTCTACTAATACCTAAATACATCCTAGAATAGTTTAATTTGGAAGGGACCTATAAAGGTCATCTTGTCCAACTCCCCGGCCATGAGCAAGGACGTCTCCAACTAAATCCAGTTGCTCAGAGCCCTGTCCAACCTGGCCTTGAACGTTTCCATGGATGGTCATTGACCAGCTCTCTGAGCAACATGATCCAGGGTTTCCCAACCTTTATTGTAAAATATCTTCCTCATATCTAGTCTAATTCTACTCTTTTCTAGTTTAAAACACCTTGTCTTACTGATAAAAGATTTGTCCCATTTTTTCTTAGAGGCTCCCCTTAAGTACTGTAAGGCTGCTATATGGTCTCCCCAGAGCCTTCTCTTCTCTGGGCTGAACATTTCCTCTCAGCTTTTCCTCACTGGAGAGGTTCTCCATTCCTTTCACTATTTTTGTGTCCTTCCTCTCCAACAAGCTCATGTCTTTTCTATGCTGAGGACCCCAGAGCTGGATGCAGGACTCCAGGTGGGGTCTCATCAGAGCGGAGCAGAGGGGCAAAATCCCCTCCATTGCCCTGCCCACGCTGCTTTGGATGCAGCTCAGGACACGTTTGGCTTTCTGGGCTGGGAGTGTACAATGCTGGGACATGTCCAGCCTCTCATCCACCAGCACCCCCAAGACCTTTTCAGCAGGACTGCTCTCCATCTGTTCTTCCCAAAGCTTGTATCGATACTGGGATTTGCCCCAAATGAATATAAATTCCAAATAACACAGGGATAATCATTCATCAGCCAAACCATCTCATATCACTACCTAGTATAGCAAAATGGGAAGCTCATCTACTTAATTGAAAACCTCTATCAATATTCATTTTATGCAAAAGTTTAAAAAAAGTTATGAGATTGAATTATATTCTGGAAATAATTTATCGGTAGTCTTTATGAGCCAACTCTTCTCCTAAACTTCCCCAATAGGAAAATGCTGATACTAATGACTTCTTCTCTTCTGGAAACCTTTCCTGAAGAGAACCCTTCAGCATTCCTCCATGTGTTATACTGATGATGAAACAATTACATATTCAGTTACAGTCTCCTCACTGAGATTATACAAAAAAACCCTTTTCTGTTTAAAGACGGCAGAGAGTAGTGCATATATAAATTCTACTTTCTAAAACCTTTCCTGTCCAATAAAAGACAGCTAGAAAAAGTATACTGTGGGGTGTCTTTTACACAGTGAATGAAATTAGGTGGGAGGCATAAAGCTGTTCCTCTTGCAAAGAGGGGAGAAGTGGTGGTGTAGCCAGCAACAATTAATGCATATCATAACTGATAAGTTACAGATTAGAGAGAAAATCAAGGGGAATCCAAGAAAAGTATTTTTAAATTCATTGCAGCCCTCTCATGTTTCTTACAAAGCCCTGGCTTGCTGACTGTGGAGGGAAAGAAATGAGAACGCTCTTTTTGTCTGTGTCTGTGAACCAAAGGAACTAAAGGCTTCATACAGAGGAACATGAATTTACCTTGGGTCCATTTTCACAGTTCCCAGATGAGAAACAATGATGCCCTTAGGGAGCCAGCAGTGTTCCCTTAGTAGTCTCTATGTTAGGTATTTGAAATATATTGAAAATTAAAATTATAAGATTACTTCCCACTTAAGAAAACACACTGATTGTCTAAAAATATGAGCAAAATTAAAGATGAATTTAAGAAAATTACTTATGGCACAAGAAGCACATTAGCACTGCCCAAATCATCATTTATGGAGAAAGGTGGTTATTTTGGCACAGATGACAAATTACCCTTCTACAGCAGAAGGAAAAAAATAGTTTACAGTTCAAGCTGTAAAGTTATTAAACAAGATCTGACTGTACTAAGAAATGCACAATATATTAGAAAAGTCAATTTCTTAAATTAAATGGCAAATCAGCAAGTGGATGAAGGACTGACCTTGGATCGGGGTGGTGCTCGGATGTACCATTTACAGTCTACTGCTTCAGTTTCAGAAGCTTTTCCTTCTTTAACAATTTGTACAGATTCCACAATTCCTTCAGGTCCTCCCATCTCAAACTCACAAACTGAATAACAAAACACCAGAAAAAATGAAACCTGAACAGCAAACAAAACTGTTTTCTACAGCAGAGTATAAAGGCCTCCAAGTTAGGAAAAAAACCAAAAACAACATACCAACCTGGCAATGGCTTCAAAACGCCAAGGTCCTTAAAATCTGGATCTTAAAAATAGAGAAAGACAAAATTAGTTTTGTTCAATATGTAGGATGTTATGTCAATATGCCTAAATTTTATAATGCACTATAGTTATATAATTATACATATATTTCTTGGAAATGAGAAATGTTTCAAAACTATGGCAACACAATCATTATTAATGCAGAAATTATTGATATCGTCATACCAAGTTATTTTTTTCTGTTACAAAATCCTGCTTTTCTCTGTCTCTCCCTTTCAGAAGGGTACAAAAATACTTCTGCATACATTAGCAAGTGAGAACATCACACACGGCTAACCACATGACATTTTAATACATCAGCCTAATGAAAGAGGATGTATTTACAGATCCATTCAGAATCTTTTTGCCTATTTTGCATTTTGCAGAATAACACTCAACTTAACTAGAGAAATCTGAATTTAATTCTGTGTTTATGGATACTCTGCCATCCCTACTGACCAAGAGGAGACACTTTCTTTGTCAGGAGCATCCATTTGGTCTTACTGGAAAAATAACTCCATCAGAATTACCATTAGAAGTTTTTGTGCTAACAAGGTCTAATACATGTGGAATTTTCCATCAGATAAACATGATTGTATTTACTATCTGAGAGGGCTTGTATCATGCTTTTATAGTCAGGTGTAATACAGAGATGAAATGAGTTGGGTCTTAGACCTATGCTTCAACAGACAACTATGGATAGACAAATCATCATTTCACAAAATGTGGCTCAGTTTGAAGATACTGTCCAAAACTTGAAATATGAGAGACTAAAACATTTCAAGAAATGATTTCTTAGAACAGACTGGTCGTGTCTGGGAAATTTTTATCACTTGCACTGCTTTTCTACCTAAAATGAATGTTGTGCACTTTTTTCTCATTTACTTATGGAACTGATCTTCTTGTTTCAGAATTGGGTCAGTGTAGAAAGAACTACAAATAAAAAAAAAAAAAAAAAAAAAGAAAAGAAACTTTGGAAGAAGGACATGTATCAAATGAAAAAAAAAACCCAACTCACAACCAACCCACCAAATCTGCTGTTTCCCTCTAGCCTTAGCCAATTAAGAACAGTAAAAATTGTAACCAGATAATATAACAAAATAGTCTAATGCTGTATAAACAAGATCAGCCATTTTAACCTAAACAATTAAAAGGTGTTGACTTCAACAACTGGAGCTGTAAAATCGCTTTTTAAATTGCCCTTCTATAACCAGGCTGCTGCTGTTGTTCCCAAATTTCTTTTACAGTTGCACGACATAAATCATGAGTAAATACTCATGAACTTACAGGACTGCAGATATAGCTGAGTAGGCAATTAGTATTAATTGTTAAGCATTTTTATAGATCAGTAGATAGATATGATTACCAACAACTCTAAATATAATCAAATATATCAGCTAATGTACTTGGGTGCTGATATCTAGCTCTGACAGCGAGATACTTAAAGGAAATCTACTTTTACTTATGGTTCAAATGAACATCCCAATTGTATCTCATGTAACCATTGCATTTCTTCCTTTTACTGAGTTTGCAAGGATTGCTCTGGTTTACTGAAAACACTCTACCACATTACTAAAGTACAGAGGAGAAAAGAAGGCAAAAAGGGTCCTGCCAGGATTTTCCCCATATGAAAGGGTTTTCAGTGTTAGTAGCAAGAATCCAGGCTGAAATACAATCTAGACCATACAATCTGACCTGCAAAACAACTCTGAAAGTATCTTCTCATTTAACAACACAGCAACGTTGATAACAATGCACACTGAAATGCACAAGCCATTAACATTCTAGAAATATTGTAGATCTGCTCAGTTTTAAAAAATAAATTTTTGCAAGTTTTCAACATTTCAAGAGTGAAAGGGAAATAAAATCTATGACATTAACCCTTCATTAAATAACACTTCGTTAAATATAGCTATTATACCAATGTTACTACAATAAAAATAAAATATGTAAATAAGGTATTATTACAGATGCTTAAAATTCAACCATGTTTAAGCATATTTACCTAGCAAATATTTCCTTTTTAAATAATTTACCATTAAATAGATTAGGTTTTAGCAGCTCTTCTGTATGTAATTCAATCAAATTGTTATTCTCATTCTGGCTGGGTCAGAACATTAATGTTATATAAACATTGACTGGCTAGATCTTCCAATAGACAGATGAAAATCATGTTCCCCTAAGGAAAACACCCAAGACTGGAAAACTTTTCTGTGAAAATAAGATGGATCACCCATAAGGAGAGAGAAAATGGGAGGCAAATTAGGAAGCAATATGGAGCTACTAGAGACAATCCAACAAAGGGTCGTGAATTTTTCTGAGGACATGTGAGGAAGGGCTGATAGAGTTGGGACTGGTCAGCCTGGAGAAGGGAAGGGTCAGAGGTGATCCCACCAATGTTTACAAAAACCTAATGGAGGGGTGTAAAGAGGATGGAACCAGGCTCTTTTCAGTGGTATCCGGTGACAGAACAAGGGGCAATGAGCACACACTGAATCACAGGAGGTTCCATCTGAATATCAGGAAACACTTCTCCAGTATGAGGTGGCTCAGGGCTAGCAAAGCAGCAGAGAGGTTGTAGAGTCTCTGTCCTTGGAGATATTCAATATCTCTCTAGACATGATCCTAGGAAAGTGGCTCTAGATGACCCTGCTTGAAAAGGGGGTTGGACAAGATGACCTCCACAGGTGCCTTCTGAGATCAGCCATTTTCTGATCCTCTGATTTTGTCATAACTAAAGAATAGAATTGGATAGTAGTGAAATAACCAGCCAAAAGACTAGACCTATTATCTGAGGTAGCAGCAGAGGTTAGACAAATCTCTATCACAATGGCGACTTGGTTTTGTGGAATTTCCTCTGAGTCTGAGGAACATATACATCCAGCCTGGAGAAATCTGAGATACTTAGGCCTGGTTTCAAAAAGCTCCACTAGGTCTTCATGGAAGACTCTAAAGATTTTGGATGCTGGCTCTGGAACTCTGGAATCTATATTTTCCATGGAAACCATACTACATTTCTTTATTTTTCATTTCACTGTTCCTGTGCAAGAAGTCTGGCTCTTCTAAGCAGCTGGCAAACATGCAATTTAAAAGCAGAAGCAGGAGGACAATTGTCAGGAGATAGGGCACCTGATTGCTCAAAAATCTTATTAAATAAAGAAAATTGTAAAGTTAAAAGGCATTGTACGTCAACTGGATTAAGTCTTCAAAAAGTATGTAAATTACCTTGTTTATAAGTACGCTGCAGCATCTTATGAGATTGCCCAGCTGCAGTATATCCACAGAAAAACATATTTATGCACCCATGCATGCACACATGCATGCAATGCCCCATTTCATGTCACTTGCACAGAAAGTGAAATTGTTTAAAATTATATTACTTGAGTAATTTCTGTAAGACACAGGGAAAATGCATAAAGTTCAAACTAATTACTAGCAAAAAGATGTTCTGCTGGTATTATTGCAAATCAATTTTAAAAGATCACATTTTGAATAAAAAACCCCACAGTTATAAAGACCGTTCAACTTGTGTTCGAAGACAGATTGCGCAAGGCTTTAAAAAGTAATGCTGTAATACAGAAAAATTAGAGTGTTTTCTCTCTTACAAATGCAAAATTTGTAAGTAAACCTCTCACATTTTATTCATCTTTCCTTAGCTTTTCATATAAAATTCATTTGGACACTTTCTTATCCTTCAACTTCAAACCTGCTGCTCTCATTGATAAAAAATAACGGATATCATCTCACTCTTGGAAGTCAAAAGATCTAAGTTAATATTTTAATATCTCTTTTAAAAAATGGAAGGTTGAGTTTGTGTGCTCCTGATCATATCTGGACTACAGTATACTTAATTATGCAATTTTCTTTTAATATCTGAATTGCAATATATGCAGTAAAGAACACGAGGAATTGCTGTACAGTTAAAAGTCAAGAGGAAGGAAACGTGTAATACAAAATTCTGGTGCAGAACAACTTTTGAAGTATTTTTCTCTCTTTTCTTCTATAAATGAGATGTGGAGGAATTGTTTGAACTATTTGAACAAACCATACACTACAAAGGGTTGATGTTTAAAACGTAAGGGGGTTTTTGCTGTTTGTGAATACAAAAACCTCCTTTTTAATAGATACATACATAAAGTAGTCACAATAGGTTGAAGCCATATTTCCTAATTAGAAGTAGGGAAACTGTCCACTTTTACTCACTGACCAGACAGCTGTAGATATATCTTTCTATTTCTCTGTCTTTGACTAGAAATAGGTATTCAACTTCTATCCACCAATATTTAAGAAATTTTAACACATGCACATGTTTCTCTCTAAGAGAGCTTATTAGAGACCTGATTTTTCATGTAAATACTCATAGAATAGTAAAGAGAATTGCACTATTCAGCAAGCCACCAGTTATTTATCTTCAATTTTACTAAGTCAGGTTCTTTCACAATGATTTCTGGGAGCCTAAACCATTCCTGCCCTCTTGAGGGGTGAAGTAGAGTTCTCTATAAAAGCAGAGCTTGCAGAACTCAGTTACAGAAAAGCACGATTATTCTGAGGTATTTTATGTCATTGCCTCATGGTATTTGATGATGGAGTAAAAGTATTGGAAGAAGATGATCAAAAGATTTAAAAGCATAAAAATCTGCTCAAAGGATCACAAAAATAATTCTAAAATAGAAGAACCTTTCTATAAGTAAACATTTTTTGTGTGGCGTTCAAAGGGACCTTAGCTATTCTGCTGGGGTGAGTAAAGAAAAAGTAGTAAGAAGAAAAACAATATGAAGTTAAATAGCTGTGCAAAAATTCACAAATTATTTCTTATTAGCCTAAAATGAAATTTGTTCAGATGGCTCTTTTCATATTTGTAGTCTTCTTGAAACTTCTATGTATGTCTATATTTGTACTAATGATATCAAAAGGTCTTCAAAGAAAGCCTATAGTTTGCTAGACACTGAAAATGTTCTATAATAGTTATTGCTGGCACTGTTATGTGCTGTATTTGCTCTTTGTTTTCTATATTTTCTTTTAAGGACAATATTGTGAGCAAGTGCTGCTCTTTTGGAGGCTACATCCAATCTAAAATAATGCTTCTCAAATTTTTCACTCCTTAGCAAAGTCATGAAAGAACTCAAAGCTGATAAGTGCAAATGTAGCAGTGAACACTATTCTTTCTATTTCACCTTGAAGATTTACCTGCCATGAAATCAGCAAAAAGTCATATGAAGACAAATATTGTTGAAATAACACAAACTATCACCCAAAAGTTTGATTTCTACAATATCTTCTTTTTTTTCATTTTCTTCTTTTGTCACTTAACTACTCTCAGCTCACACTTACAAAGGATCTTTATAGTGTAATTAATATACAGAGAGATTTGCAAACTGTACTGCCATGGTGACCTCAGTAAAATGAGATATACTGCAAATGCTAGCAGTAGTCAGACATTTGTATGCCTGAAGTATGTTTCTTTGTTTCTTTGACATCTCTTTGGAAATAAAAAGGCTGTAGCAACAGGAAAAAAAAAAAAGGAAAAACAAAATCCATGTCTTTGCATAACTTCTTGCTAAGATTAGTCAAACTGAGCAGACAAGAAGCATCTGAATGAATTCCACTGGAACAGAGCACGTGATAACAGAAGTTGCAGTTAAATTTCTCTTTTCATGCATACAGTGACAGGCTCTGAGATTTTAGCTTGCTCGCCTCTGTTGTCTATTTGGTAAACCCTTTAGTCTAGGGTCTTTCTCCCATGTAAATTTTGTATGGGTGGGAACCATGTCAGAAAACAAAAAGTCTCATGAGATTCTGGGTGTCATCCTCAAGTGGTGTTTGAACATTTGAGATGTGCTCCTAAATCCCAGAAGTGAGAAGTCCTTCTTGGAACTGACCCAGTAACAAAGGAGAGCAAGAATGGGCAACATACTCAGACTGATGAATGGAAAGACCAGGAAGCCCTGGAGCCTTGATATGTGCGGGGTTATTTGGCAGATCATTTTTATTATGTTAAATATTTGCACTAGCAGCTGAGTGCTCCAATTAGGCATCATATTCCCTTTATGCAGTCCACTGTGTGTGGAAATTCAGGGAAAAAATGATCCTATGATGAATATTTCAAGGGCTGCATATACCTTCATTGCCGGTTGCCCGAAAATATTGAAACAAGACTGAAGGAGCTCAGGAGTCCACTTTATCTGAGTAATGCAGCCTTGCCGTGACAGCGCAGCTGACTTGACCGCCGGGACTGACTATCAGTCAAGGGCAGCACCTTGTCTGTGTCTCCCCAAGATAATATCCTAGAGGCTTCCTGTAATTGACTAACGGTCTCTGAACTGGGCTAGGAAGAGAGATGTGCAACGCTACAGTGCTTTTCCTGAATAATGTTGAATTCTAAGTATTCTTAGTCATGCAATTTCAGCTGAATACTACTACAGGCTCAGGATTTGTCTCATTGGTTTTTTATAGATAACTCTTAGCCCAGTCCAAGGAAATAACAGTTTAAGTTCATGTCAGAAGACTAGGGGGAAAAATGAGCCCAAGTGTTTAGCCACAACTGAGTACCAGGCATTACTTCTGCAGATTGAGCCTATTTACACATGGTTATTTTTTGCTGCCACTGAGGGCAGAATCTGCACATCCTTTTCAGGATATTCATGCTGTATCAGTCCGTAGGGTGGATTTCTCAGGACAGAAAGATCTTATGAGAATGGCTTTGTGATTTAAAATAGCCTTTGTTGTTTTATCATAGGAGAAGTGTTTTCTCCTAGTTTTACCTCAGAACATTCAACAGAATGAATACATTCATTGTAGTGTTCTTTTGAATAGCTACATCTTTTAGAGCTATTGTAGTCAAAAAAATGTACTACTTGGGGTGCTTCAAATAGTGCTGTATAACCTGTAGTTCACTGCACATTGTGACACACTTCCAATTAAAAAAGAAATACAAGACAGTATTTATACCTACTAATATTCTCCTGCTGTAGCTGGCCATGCCAGTGATGGCATCTTTTTGAAGGTAACTGCATCTCACACAAGAAACTCAAATATCTCCTTTAATTTCCACGTGTGAATAGCTCACTTTCCACTTTAACAAGAGAAGTTTTTGGCTGTCTTCAAATATTTTCCTCTTACAGGCTAGCAAAGCATCAGGTGGTCTTTTGCTAAAGTGAAGAATTGTGTCAGAGAGCACCAGAAGGAACTGAATTGTGTTTGTAAAAACAACTGCTTGCTTAATCGTCAATGGGCATGTATCAGAAGGAGATGAAACAGACAAAATGCTCCAGAAAACAAGGTTCTTAGAGGAGAAACAAGTGAAATACACACAGACTGAAAAATCCTATTCATTAGTTTACTGTGCAACTGCTAGATTTTTGAAAGTTATTGGATGAATTATGTTCTAGTACTCTCTTATAATAAAGTCATTGTATGATTCGAAAAGTCAATGTCACAGGATGTTTTTTAAATGTATTCTGTATCCAGGGTAGAAATCTTTAGGATCAAAGGGAAAAAATCTAGGTTTTCATCCCCACTGGAACTTGAATGTTCTCTTTCTAAAGGAAAAATTAGAAAAAAACCCCTGGCATATATCAAAGGAAAAGTGAAATTCATTTTTTAAACCCAATTGTCACCTCCAATTATAATTATATATGCCCACCACAAACACTCAGTGAACAAGAAGGGGAATTATAAAAGCCACACAACTCAGTGAATTGCTGACGAAGGCGTATTAACACCAAGTCCCAAAAACAACTGTGGGAAAAGTAAGTCTTCTGTCCTGTCATTCTAGAATTCATGGCAGTATAAATTTCAGTGGCACCAGATCTTTCCTTCTTGTACGACTCTTAGGTTTTCTGGCTAGAAACTGTCCTTTCAGGGAACACTGAGCTGTTTACCTCAGCAGTTTCCCCAAATGTACAGAATGAGAAGATGTGTTTTCAACAACTTTAGCTGCAGAGTATATTGGGGAGCATCTTTGGAGATATTTGTTTCTTCATCTTTTTAACTGAATAGGGCAGCAGCTCTCTCTGAGGGAGTGTTTCAGAAAGAAGATAACTCCGTGCTAAACTGTCAATTCCCTACTTAAATTACCCACAAACTTATGAATTTTACATTTTATTATACAAGGTAACATTCATATATTTAAAGGACATAAATAATATATTGGAAGTAAGCAATAATCATTCCCCTTTTTACAGTATTATGAAATTCAACTTCTCCTGAGATTATGGGAGGAAAACATTGAGGTAATTTTTGGTTAATCTAGGCTTTATAGCCAGGTTTTTTTCCTTACAGTTAATTTGCTTCCTGTTGGTTATAGCTTCATGAGAGTGACATCCCCTTTTGTTCAAATTGATAATTTTTCTCCAATTTCATGCAATTGAAAGTGCCAGAGAAAGTTCAAACCTCAATTAATTCCTTATGCTGACCTAGAGTAGACATAAACTGTTAGAAACAAGACATGAGGTCAGCTGGGATTTCTATTATTTTGATGAGAAGAGTCCTATTGTGTGCTTCACTATGTAAACCAAACGTAATTCATACCAACTCTAGCCCCAACACTTCCATTTAAATTAATGAATAAAGATTGTTTCTCATAAACAACACTAACATGTGTTCTGCTGCATGCTCACATGAAAAAATCAACATGAAAATAAATCCTAAATCTAAAAGATCGATTGTCTTCAATCTTTTTAACTTTTTCTTTAAACAATATTCTTCTAATGGATCGTCAGTCCTCTCTGAGTAGCATTTATGCCACGTGCTCTGTGTTCACGAAATTACCTCAAACTGGTTTGTCATGAACATCGCAAACAAATGAGTCTGTGCGTAAGTGGAGATTTGAAACCTAGAATTTGAGCGGAGTTACATTCATGTCTATCAAACTCTGCTGCCTCTGACTTTTCCTTACCCTAGAAACTCCACATTCAGCTATCCTCAAACAGTGATTATATAAAGTATAGATTACTAATTTTTAAATTCTATTATCATGACTTTAGATTTTAGATTTAGAAATTATAGTTTACATGGAATGTAACTTTTTTCCTCCTCTGTTCAAAATCTACCAGTCTGAAGCAGTGATGTTATTTTCACTGGATTTACTCATAATTTTAATATTGTTTCTAAAAGAAGCAAGTTTAGGCCCACAGTCTGAGCTGAATTTAGCAATTGATTGAGTCCTACACTGACAGACTGGCTCAGCCTAATACAGAGAATAAATACCGATCTTTTGCATCACATTCACAAATAAGACATTATGGTTCATTGAATCACACTTTAAAAAGGCAGAGCTCATAAGTCCTTATGCCTACTTTATACAATACCCAATATTGCTGTGTAACTCACTCAAGGGACAGAGAAAAGAACAGCAAAGTGGGTACTGATTAGAGATTGTCTAGTTCTACCATTGATATGGTAATATTTAGAAGAAATGAGGTCTCAGGAGAGTTTTGACTTGCAGTAGCAGCAGGTCAAACATGATGGCCAGTCACAGCTCTCAGGATTGTTAAGTAGGGGCCAGCCGCTTACCCAACAAGTAGACAATAATTAAATTTCATTTGACCAGATCAGGTTTTTGACTGCCAAACAGCAGGATTTTTCCTAGCTTGATTTAAAAGAGTCATTTAAAGTTCCAGAGATAAAAAGAAAAAAAAAGAAGTCAACGATAAATTAAACCTTTCATTTAACAGTACTTGGTAAATCATTGATCGATATTTATATTGAAATATCGCTGATATGCAATATTCTAGAATACAAAGAACTGTACTATTGCTATAAGTGATTCTTGTGGAGAATGCACATAAAATTACAGAGACTCAAGCTATCAAATTTGATTTTTAGAATCCTAGGCCAGTATGTCTTTTATTTTAAAAACCCCCTACTATAAAATTACTTTGTAGAATTTCAGTATGGAATTCATAGTTGGTAGCAGTTAATAACCAACTGTCTAAACCCCATAATGAAATCAGAATTTAGGAATAAAATATTTTTAGGAAGTATTTTCTGCATTCTCTTTTAATATTAATTTTCACATAGAGTTGAGACATGAGCTACAGGAAAAGAAAAGAAAGGAAAAAATCAAAAGAAAACAAGAGGAGTATAATACAGTCTTTTGTTAACCCACATACTGCAACCAGCAGATTTGATAACATTGTCTCTTGAGCTTCAACTATCAGATAACATCTGGCAAATGATGTATGTAAGTCCTGTTACACAACATCTTCTGGCTTCTCAGTGTCATCTAGGGGACTGATTTGTGACTAGAATAACACATTTCACACTGCCTGCTTCTGTCATGCTAGTACAAAATTTTAACAATGGATGACTCACAGAAACCAGTTTATCTCATTCTGAATTCTCAAAATATATTTTGCAATTCACTTTTTATCATCTTACTCATGAGTCAAACAAACTTTCTTAACAGAAATTGCTGGCTATTAGATAGACTTTTGACATCCAATTATTCAAATAAACTTTTTTCATCTCTGATGTAATGACCTCTGGAGCAATATTTTCGAAGTGTTGATCAAAAGCATTTGCTTACTTATTTTCATAATTTTGCAATGGATTTATTTCTTTCAATGGCATTCTCAATTGTTTGGTAAATCTCATCACCCTATATACTAAAAAACAAAAATTAATTGGAAGTACATTTTACAATGTGTATTCCAGACCAAAACACTTTTTCTCATTGAAGTTAAAACCCCCTCTACAAACCCATTTGGGGAAACCACAGTGTCAAGCATTCACCTCCCTAGTGAACTGCAGACTATGCTGTGATCATGTAAACGATATGAATTTTAAATAAACAAGAAGGGGTTTCAGAGCAAGAATAATATTATTATTAAATAATAATATAATTGTTTCTTTCAAAAAATTGTCCGTAAGTATTGCTGCATTTTCATTTGAAAAACTCCTTTGACAATGGATGCACGAACAAAACAAGTAGCGGAAATGTAGTAAAAATGTAATAAAAACTTTACTTTATGTTTCAAATTTTAAATCCAAGGAGTGGAAGCAGTACTCATTGCAGAACTTGTATCACTTCATTTTACAACTTGTAAATCTGAGTGACCAACTGAGTCGAGCTAAAAAAGCTTTTCTGAATTAATTATGTTTTAAGCAGAAGATGATTGAAGAAAATAATTTCATTTCAGACAATTTCAGGACAGTTTTTTTAGGGACAAGGATCTCTAGAGGAAGAATAGCAAAGGAAGACAAAAAAAAAATCATTAATCGTGATGTTCTAACTCCAACAAAAACTCAGCTTACTGTAACAAAATATTTTAACAAAAAGGAAAAACAGGGAGAGAGTAAGTTGAACCTATTTAAGGCTATATTAGTTTGATACTGATCAAATAAACAAATGATGAATTGATAGAGATCTACCACATCATTTACGTGAAGGTAGAAAACTCGTTTTAATTCATTAAGAGTTGAAGAAATTTTAGTTTCACTCTCCAAAACTAAAAATATTTCATTTTTACTTAGTTCAATAGATAGAAAGGTAGAGGACAGTTTTTAAACATACTTACTTTTAAGTAAGTACCCAAGCCTAGAGATTGCCTGGATTTAGGCACATGCTTAGATGTAGGCTTCCTGAAATTCTTTGCTAAATTGAGACTAGATTTAGTGGCTTGTCAGTGCAGCATTTGAGTATAGTAAGCTTAAGCAACTGTTCTTTGGAATTATCCTTGGGCATATCAGAAAGTAATTTCAGAGATTTTTGATGGATTACAGTGTTAAATTATAGTAGCTGTTATTCTTATTTGGCCTGAGGACCTTTATGAAATGAACAGGTTTTGCAGAGAAAAAATAAGGACACCTAACATTTGGATTTGTCACAATAAAAAAAAACCCCATGCAAATTGAAAATATGTACGCATTGAACATAAATTGAACAAAAAAAATGACTTGTTGACTTTCCCAAACAAAAGATTAGGGATATCTCTATCTAATGTGAATTAATATTATAAGGAAAAAACTCCACGTTTAATCTACTCAGCATTCACAAATATTAAACAGCACCCACAATAATCAGGTGGCTCTTGCATGAACACAATTATATTGAAAATTGCATTCTTTTAAAATAGGACTTCAAAATTTTAACTTCTCACTGCCTCAATTTGTCATGATCCTTTTTAGGACAACACGCTTTGTTGTATAGATGACATCAGTTATTGAGAGATTTGTATCTCCTCAGTGTATGCATAAGGTAAAAGTATATATGGTAAAAGGAAGTTGTCAGTAGCTTGACATAGGCTATAATTCTACAGAGAGAGAGAGAAAGAGAAAAAAAGGGAAAAAGCAAATAGGACTAAGTCAGGGTGTTCATAAGCTTGATTCACAGTCATGATTTTCCACGAATTTTGTGTCTAGCAATAGATATATTGGCCAGATTTAGCCATAGAGATGACACCTACTTCTCTCAGAAATCCTTGTATAATCTGTTTCTCACATGAAAAGGACTTTACATGATAGTATTTCTCTACCCCATGACAGCAGTATGATATTAAAGATTGTAGGCTCTTTGATATCTTAGCACATAATAGAAGAAAAAGAGAAGATGGATCAAAGGCATAGATGCTCTAATGGGCAGGCTAACTTTATTTACAAAATATTAAAACAAAATAAAATTTGTGTGAAAGTTGAATGAAACATGATCTTATTTTTAGGCCTGACCATGAAAGAAGCTCAAGTGTGATATGTGAAATGAAAGTATTACATAGTCTGCATTAGTCAACAAGACAGTAAACAAATCAAGACAGGTCTTAGCCATCAATATGGCAAAAGATATATTAGGATGACAAAAAACACCTACAAGAACTACAAATATACAAATAATATTCAATAACACTCACCTCAGTACTGGTAAGCAGAAGAGATTCTCTGGATTGTCCTCTTTACAAAAATATGACTACAGTCCTCAGAAAATGAACAAACGCTAGGCAATAGATGAATGTGCACAACAAAGGGTGACAGGAGATTTACTCCTTGTCTGACATGTTTCATCATTTACTAAGCATTGCCCACTGAAAAAATATTCAGTGCTAGAAACAGAAACATGACTCAGTTTTCCAAAGACTTAAGTGTGCAAAGCTACTAATTATTGGGCAAGAACCCTGTTCATTAGTTACATGGAACTGAGTGATTCCTAACAAGAGTTTGTGTATATTTCTTTAAGGAGAATTAGTTAGAACCACTATCCAAAGAGTAAAAAATATGTTAAGGAAAGGTAAATATCTCAATAAAGATCATTATTTATTTCTGTTAGAATTGAGAAATGTTTCCTTAAATAAAGTAGACAATAACAAATAAAAATCTACAATCAAAGTTACTTGAACCTATGCAAAAAGATGACTGAAAAGAAATGATATAAACATGGGTTTTACCTAACAAATACTGACAGCTAAAGAATCAAACCTGTCGCAACTGAGTGGCTACACTAAAAAATAGTTTTTCAGCCTAGCAGATGGGCCACAGTCAGACTGATTAAACAAAAGCACTGGGGCGATTGCTAAGATTTATTTGCCATACCAGTAACGCCTTATAAACCTGTAGATACAATGCATAAAGATGAAAATTGAACAGCTTAAGTATAAGTAAAAAAAAAAGAATTGCTTCAATGTCAGCAGAATCTCTCCAGATAGCCACAATTCCAAGGTCACTAAGAGAAACTATTACAGACAACAACAGTGTTGCCAGGATGAGACCACAACACAACCACCCAGGAGTGCATCCCATTATAAGAAAAATTAGAAAATCTGCCAGACGAGAAAATCAGATGACCTGGAAAACCTTTGAAGAGTATTCAAAAACTCCTTATTCATTACATATGAGACAAGAAGTTTCCGATTTTCCCCCTGAAGAAGTAAGTGCTATAATGTTTGAATGAGAATTACCAAGTAAGGCTTAACAACAGGTTTTGGAGGTGCTGTTCTGCGTGTGGGTAGTGGAAATTCTCATTGTAAATAAGTTATTTCTAAACACTTGTGGAAGATGACTACCCAGGCTTTCTGTTCAGTACAAATTCCATATTATCCTCCCTGATCTGCCATTTCCAAGTGCTTCACAAACATTACAGAGAAATCACGACTTAATAGGGAAAACAAATGTCCAGGGCCCACTGGTTATTTCCTCATTTTACAAGTGTTTAAAGCAAAGGGTAATCACTTTATATCAGACCTAAGGTTAAGCTAACTCAGCATAGTATTTACATAAAGCGAAAAGTTTATCCTTAAGGAAAAGAGGATAAGAAAAAGACCATATTTAAGGAAAATCCTCTGCTGCTTCTAAGATTTAGATTTAATTGTTCTGTAACAATTAATAATATAAACTATTTATAGAATGACAATGGTATTGTAAAAATGCAGCTTAATCTAAAAATATTGCTTTGCTGGGACTAATTTTGAATGTACTTCTAAGCTTCCTAAAGATCCCTCACAGGTGCTCTGAAAAGACAGACGTTTTGTCAGAGAAATGAGATTCCTCTGAGAATAATATTTATCATTGCAACATCATAATCACCATTATTAGTGAGGTCACCTACAAAAGAAGAAAGGTGTTTCCTGTGGAGGTGGAATAGAATTATTTGTAGCTGTACTGCTGTATAATATCCTAGTAAACCTTCTCTAGAAGTCTGTGTCCAGCTTCTTATGGAATGAAAACAGGGAAGGGATTTTTGTAGAGGACAGGGGGAGTACTGATGGCAGGGGAAGCAGTAAGCGTCCCTAGTTAAGTTGTCATTTTTCTTCACTCCAGTGCTAGAAATACTTAAAACTGTATCTTATGTTTCTCTTGCTCTTGTTTTTACATCAAAGTTCAACAGAGTAGAAACTTAAGTGTTCAACTTCCTTCTGTTGGTAATACGATACTCCCAGCATGCAGGGATTTCTAAACTAGGAAGTTCTGTATTTGCCCGTGGGATATTTTTGAAAGGAACATATAGCTATGTGATGGCAAGATGTAATATGGGATCTGAGAACCCCATGAGACCTTTCTGATAGGCATTTGCTCCACATAAGGAATTATTTTTCACTTGAAATTCAACATAAACCTATGATCATGATTTTCAACGTAATGCATCATCATACATGCGAGAAATTCCTTCCCTTTCCCAAGACCAGAAGCCCTAATGCCTTGTAAACAGCAATGAAGTGCCTGACTTTTATGAAGTGCACTTGTATGAGCACACTAAAAGTTCATAACTCAAGAAAGCTGATTATAGCAATTTGAAGTGCTGGGGGCTAGTTATCTCAATTAATAAAACAGATTCACTCTTTCTGGATTTTTTTTGACATCACATAGTTCTGTCTCAAAAGTTTAAACGAAGAGTTATAATTAGCAATTTCTCATACTTTCAAACCAACTCAGATCCCAAAGGAAAAACATTGTCTCATTCAAAGTTGAATGGTTCTGGAATTGTTTGTTGATTCTCAAAAAACTTAACTGGATTTCAAGTGGATAATTAGAAATAATCAGACCAGATTCAGAAGAGTAAACAAATAAGTAAGTGAGCAAGCTCACATCGATATTCAGCTGTCCCAGATGCCTGGGAAATATCTCTTGCTTAAATATACTCAAGGCAGAACATGGACATTAGGTGGCAGAATGATTTGATAATATTTTATCTAAGATTTTTAGAACTGTGATTGAATTTAATAAATTCACGTTAAATTTTTCATGAGTTCTAAAATATGCAAATTCCCCAACGAGGAAGAATTTGGGTTGTTTTTTATTTTTTTCCCTCAAGATAGATGACGTAATTATTCTATTACTCTGACATTCCCTGCAATGGGAATGGAAACGTACTGTTACTCTGGTTAGGAAGTGTTTCATATTCCACCTTTTGGGACACAGGAGTATAAATCTTTTTTTCTTTTTCCATGATCAGGCAGCTGAATAGAAAACATTACTGACTGACGTTTATATTAATGAGGCTAAATAAAAACACAGATGGCTTCTACTAAGTGAAGGAACTGAAAGTAATGATGTGCTATCTTAAGCCACTGTCCTGCAAAATCAGGGACCAGGATAAACAGAAATCTGATTATTCTAGCTGAGTAAGAAAGCTCAAATAAACATAACCTCTCTCTGCCTGAATCCTTGTCTGTACTGAAAAACTGATTCTTTTTAAAGAGTTGTCAATAATTTGAAGTAGCACTTGAATTTTTCTACACCAAACAGTGATTCAACACCACTTTGGAAGACAGTCTTGAGACAAAACTTTTTAGGAAAAGTGAGTGTAATAGATTGAGTCAAAGGACCCAGAACTGTGAAATGAAATTTCAGGTGTAGGCCTTTCAATGGCCCAAAGAATGACAAAACAAGAGTAAGAATGATAAAACAAGAGTAAGAATGAAAAAACAAGAGTAAGAATGAATTATCCTTTGACTTGTCTCATGAGCCTTTCCCTAGCCAATCACAACTGTGTTCAAAATGAACCAGAGCAAGCTGAAAATATTGTAGCCTGATATGTATTTCTTTCATACATCAGATTTCCTTAAAAAGAAACAACCCAATAAAAATGTTTGTATACATTTATGAAGATTTCATAGGTTCAGATAGTTCCATTTTGAAATGAACAGTTAATTAGAATTTAAAAATAAAAAATAAAATTTAAATAATATCTAAAAAGTAAAGAAGTTTTCATTTGCTTATAAACTCTCATGCGTACAAAATGGTTGAAAATGTACATGAAATTGCATTTGGTTATTACTGATATTAGCCGTAATAATGCAAAAGATGAACACTTTTCCCCTTAGCGCAGAGTTTCGACATTGAAAATAGTCTAATATACCATACGTACAATTTCATTCATCCACATGTCACTTAACACTGTAATTTATAAATGACAAAAATGAAAGCCTAAATTATCCTCTTAATAAGGAACTTTTCTTGCAAAACTTTAGTAGTTTTGCCAGTTTCTGGGTGTGTTTGTGTTGGTTATGTGTGTAGCTCTGATTTTGTTGTTAAGTGTTTTCTTCTGCAAGATCTCACATTTTAGAGAGCTGAAAAGATCTCAGACAAAAGGTTTATTTAAATGGAAAAGAATTTTTGGCAAAAGAGTTACATTTGTTTCTGAAACCCCAGTCCCTACTGGACTTTTGCATTGGGGGATGAACTTCCAACAATTTCAATACCAAGGAGTCAAAGAAATTATTGAACAGAAAAGTTCTAGTAATTGTAAATTATTAGTCTATCCCTTAGGATTTTTCTATATAATTTCTTTTTATAGGACTTAGTCCAAACTAGTTTTAAAATGCCTTAGGTGCAGGACTCTTTCTATTTGCACAGACAAATAAATCTTCATTGCGGTATTTTTCCTGATACCCTAATTGATCCTTTTTTTCAACTTCATCCAGTTAGCTGTTTTTATACACCCTGGAGACATAGTAAATAATTTCTTTCCCTGTTTCTCCAGGTACCATTCAAATAACAATAAACGGTTGAAGCTTCAATTTAGGCAAATTTACTTTTTTTTTTCTTTTTAAATCTTGGCACACACCCACACATTTAACATCACATTTCTTTATCCTCCATTAAGATCTCAAATGAAAAAGAGGCGGATGAGAGACACGCCAGGGGTGGGTGGGGACCCTCAAAGATTGCTGATACTCGAGAAATAGCTGTGTTGCACTTGTCACCGGGATGAAGAAAGCCTCCTCTGCAGGTTGAAGTTAGGGAGAGTGTCCTGCTTTCGACAAGTAAGATGAGTGGCAACAAAAACTGCATCTCCCCGGAGCATTCAGCTGCTCCAGACAGCAATAGTTTCTGAAGGAGTCTTTGCTTTGGATCATTTTCTTCATGTTCTTTAAAGAGAGGTTAGCTGAAAATTTTCTTCTGATCTCTCCTTTGTTCATAATTTAATTTTATAAGTTGCCACTACCTAAGCTGAATCTAGGTGGTTTAGATGATAATTTCTCTCTTGGAGTCCTCTCCGTGCTACTCTGTTACACTCTGGAGTGCAGTCCTCTCTGCGCTACTGTCTCACACAATCTCGAAAGCCATCATTCTGTTTTGTGAGTTGACGGTGACCCCTCCCAGTGCACACATATGGACAATAGATCTCAAAATGTCATGTTTATCCATGTCTGCATAATGAAAGACTGTCCAAATAATAATGTGGAATGTGAAGTGCTTCGAGGAGGCAGAAGTGCTGTTTTGCACTTGTCAGATTAATCGTATTCTCCTTTTGGCCAATATTCCTAGAAACTCCCTACTACTTGCAGAGCTTTCTATTGAAATGTATGGAGGGGAAAAAAAAGAAAGAAACAAGGAAGAAAAAAGATATAGCTATTCCATCTGAAATCTAGAATAATTTATGCTGCTGTACCAATTTACCAGCATTGATCTTTGTGTAGAAATTCTCCTTACATCAGTAGAAAAGGAATGAGGATAAAACATGATCCATGAAATTGTCTTTTACTTGAGAGTTTTTTAGACAGAGTAAGCTGAAGATTATGCTGTGGATATCTTTTCAACCATAATGCACAACCCTTTGGAAAAAAAGGGTCAAGAAATCTAAAGCAAAGATCTTATGGTGCAGGGTGAGGAACTGGCAAAAGCCCACAATCCCATGGCAAATGAGAGAGAAAAATTTAGCTCACTTTTCAGAATGGATATGCATGATAATAACAAATTTTTTTCCATTGTCTTTGAATTTACAATAGATACATATACATGGCTATCAGATAATTTGCTACAGAAATTCTGTCTTGTTTTGCTGTTTGAACCTTCTAAGTATGTTTACCCACTGCAAAACAGTATCCTTGACTTGAAAGAAAATTTAACTATGCTGATTAATTTTATAGCTATTTTCCTTGCATTAATGAAAGAAAACCAGAAAGAACAACGACATAGAACATGAAGACCTGCCATCTTCTACGATGCTACCAGAAAAATTAAGGAAGAATTTTGGGTCTGCTAATTTTAGGTGATATTCTAGAGAATATTGTTCAACCTAATACAACAATTTAGCTGAAACAATAGCGACATAATTGACAAAATTACATAATAATTGCAGTGCTTTAGAGTGAGCTATATTAAAGTATGACTCATCACTCAAAACATAAGAAGTCACACAACTACGTCACACCCAGCAGTGCAGTGCAGTGCAGTATGGTGTAGCTGCAGCCAAAGGAGAAATTTAAAATCAGCAATCTTTTGTTAATAAGTGGGGGAGCAGGGGAATCAATTGAAAGTATGACTATGAATTTTGTTTTACTTTGATGAATTAAATTTAAACAGTGACAAGGAATACTTGTACAATTGCAATTAAGATTTACAGCCTTTTTAGAAAAATATTTAATGTGTGTTACTGTTTGAACCTCACATGTTCTCTGGTAATACTTGTAATAGTTTGCTTTATTGAGAAAGAAGACCAATTCTGCTCCTCAGATGGGGAAATGGTTGGTGAAGTGGAAAAGCAATGATGGAATTTTCTGAGATAATTACATTTTTTTATTAGAATACTTTATCAATGATCTTTTTGAAAGAAAAAGCTGTACAGTGTAACAGTCAAGCATAAACCACATAACTTCCCATGAAACATTTTGAATGGTTTTCTGTAATAACATTCACTTGAAAAAAATACTTTTAAAAATGTCAGAATCTGAAACTTTTTCCCTTGAGTAAGTCTTACTTGCTATGCAAAAATACATATGACTTCTATCAATTTCCTATCTATTAATACCTTGCTTGATAGTAAAGTCCCAGCTAAAGATATTATTCAACAGCAGGATTATGCATCATTAGAAAAGTTACCATGATAAGCTTTTTCTACTAAAAAGTGTGATGGTTTGTACTTACCAGGTGTAAAATTATACCGAGCAGAAAACCCAATAGATTCCAGTTCACCATCAGCAAAAAATTTAATCCACAGGAATCTGCCACTGGATTTTATCATAGGTGGATTTTGCTGTCCACAGAAACGTCCAATGATTGGGGAAAAGCCAAAAGGTCCATCTCGTACTTCAATATGGTCAAATTTACACTCCCAAGAAGGCTCTATGGAATATTTTTCATCAAAATGTAGTTCAATGCATTGTCTAGGAGCAGCTAGAGACAGAAAGAAAATTATCTTAATAGTTTTCTAACCCAAGACCCTTCAAAACTAAAGCAAAACTGAAGAAAATCAAAGATATCAATTTTGTATGCCTCTCAACATTTTGTTTAAAAACTTGTTTGAAAATTAGTACATCTGTATTTTTTATAGATTTCACACTGTCAGATTACTTGTCTACTGTTTTCCTTTAAAAAAAGTACTCTTGACTACAGTGCTTAGTAAAGCTAAGAGAGATATCTATGATGAAAAGAAAAATGTAGTCAGGAACAATTTCTTCAAACATAAAATATTTCTAAGAAACTTACATATTTAGAAAAATATTTTTTCTCTTTTATTTGGGGGAGGGGTGTTAATCAGAATACATTTTTATACCTAGAACTGACAAAGATGATGAAGAAAAAGCTGATCAGAACTGTGTTACAGAATGGACAGATTATGTTCCTATATGTATTGCAATGACAAACTGGGGTGTCATTGCTTATACTCGGAATTACTTATCATCTCTTTGGAAACATAAGAACAAATGCAGTTAATTCTCGCTTAAGAAAGAACTGGATAAGGATGATAATTGAAGAGCAATTGGTATACTGAAAACCTTGAAGGAACTTCATAGTGGTCACTTAATTAGACATTAAAAAAATACATCTTTAGTGATAGGTACGAAGTCTAGAGGCGGAATGATCTCTGAGACAAATATTCCCTGGCATCTCCTGTGTAAAGCAAAAAAGTAACTGGAATAAATACAGTATTTTCTTAAAAGGAGGCAAAATATCATGGTTTGATCTGTACGTTTTATCAGAGGCAGCGTCCTAGAGGTGCACTGTTTTCTACACTTAATCCTGTCCGCAGCGAAAACTGTGCGCCTTCCGCATCTGGAGCATGGTGCGGTAGAGATTTTTGCTGACAAAGCCCTCTGCTAAGACAAGGATTTGTTGTGTCATTGCCCGCTGTGCCTCTCGTGGGATCATGTCCTACACTTTACACATATCAAAAGAGGTTTGTATTGCTATGAGCTTTGCCAGAGTTACCATTCTTTTCTCATGAAAATATGCAAGATCAAACTCCGTGCTGAGTGCATAAGCTTAGCATGGAAACTGCTGCCACTCCAGGAGTCAGTATCTCTACATTTCTTTCCTCAAGAATAATAAGAAAACTGTCAGTGTGACCAGAACCTATATCTTGTTTGGATTTTGAAATGTTTTAAAATGAAGCTTTTGGTACGAGCTCATTACTAGCATAAGAAGAGAGACTATTTAAAATTAACTGAGTAAGAAGACACTAGGTAAATTTTGAAATCTTTACATAAGAGCACATAGTCAGATCTCTTTTACAACTATATCACGTTAATAAATACAGCCTCATTTTATGAGAAGCATTTAAGAGAAGCAAGTTAATAAAACACATTATTTAAAAAGAAAGACTATTTTAACAACTTTACCTACAACGTTAATATAATTAGATGATTGATATTTATTGAAGCATTTAATTTAACATGAGAAAGAAACCTTTTTTACTGTTCTCAATTTGAAGAAATTCAAATTTGGGAAGTACTTACTATTGACTTGTCATTATTTATACCAATTTATGAGAAATTTGTGATCTTTGCCCCCGTACAAATCCAATAGCAAAAGCAAAGGTTTATGTTTCACCTATAATTGCACCAAATTCACAGTCTATGGAAAATAAACCACTTTGAAAGTACAAAAAGTTTACAAAAGTAAGGTCAGATAATAAAGCCTGTAAAGGAGATCATGGTGATATTATCCTCGGTGAGTTTCGAAGACCAAAGTAAATCTTTTTAGATTATAGTAAAAGATTAAATACCTGGAAGACATCATGATTAATTTTATTCAGATGTTTCTATCCTTGACTTTACACTTTTATAAAAATTATTGATTTAAACTCAGCTAAGCAATACTAGGACAGAAGAGAGCAATCAGCACCTTTCAGTCTGGGATCATATTCTGCATGCTCTTATTCCATTTAAGAACATTTGTCGAGAACTCTTCATCATTCACCCAACGACCACAGTCAGGTGTCAGAAATTCTATCCTGACAACTCTTCAGGTAATCTTAAGAATGCTCATCATGGCTTGAAAATCTTGCACATGCACGACTCCAATGTTATGCTATTAACCTGCCTAGAGCTTTATTGTAATGTTTTAATGTCACAAACGAGATATGGAGATCAATTCTCCTCTACTGTTAGTGTCATACAGCAGCATAACACAGGGTATGGCTTCTGTGCTTCCCACAGCCACAAAGTGATATCTGCTTCAAAAATGGCTTGTGCCATTATCATAACATATTTGTCCTTTACAAACTTTCTTTTCTGCTGCCTTATTTCATACCAAGAAGAGGGTTAAAAGGGCTGCTCCATAGTTCAACCCTTAACAGGTCTTTGTGTTCAAGACTCATGTAACATGTTAAAAATGGCCACAGGGCCCCCTCAGAGTTGGAGTTCAGTCATTTGACATGATTTTTGATGTTGAAAAGGAGCCCCAGAGCCAGCTCTAGCCTCAGTATAATATAAAAGGAAAGACTGTGGGCAAATAAGAATCAGGCCTACAGTTACACATGACATCTATTGAGTGGGTGAATGCATGACCTGAGAAAAAGCAAAACTTCTACAAACTCCATGTAGCTCTCTGAATCTCACATTACCAACCAATTATGATCAGAATACTGCTATAGTTTACACTACTCTGCTTTTATTTATTTTTCAACAAAGTCAAGATGAGGCTTTTCCTGGTGAAGCTCAGATCTTGCTAAAGGATCAGAGAGAAACGCATCAGCTCAAGGAGGGCTCAAGAGTTTCTGCTTTTCCCCAAAAGTCCCATGAGTAGAGTCTACTTCACTCTAAGAATGGAGCATTGAACATTCATTAGCACCACTTCTTCACTGGGGATAAAACAAGGCTGGGGATTGAGTTTGAGAGCCGGACCACTGCCCGTTCACACTCCTTAAGTGCAAAGTCACGTTCTGGCATCATTTTGGCCACACCAGTAGGAATACTTCATGTTTCTGTAACTGGGCGTAACTCCTGGGTGCAACACACATCCATGGCCTTTTCATCAGGTGCTTTTAAATGCACCTCTGTTATTTATCTTGTCCTTCATATTTAGTTAATGTTTAAATGTTTTGTTTGCAACAACCAACATAAGACACAAAATTAATCAACACTTCCTCAAAATGACCATAAGGGATGAAAATACATAATTCGCATTTTCAACTTTAAGTTCCTTTTAGCAAAAATAGTATAATTTCACACTTATACTCTGGCTTTAATAAAGTGTTTCTTTGCTAAATGCAAGGTAGAACAAGCAGCTATTGTTGAAATATACATCTTGTGCCACAGCTTTTACAACAAAGTGTGTGTAAATGAGGTCACAGTAGAACTTACAGAAATAACCTGGGAACAAGTCCAGAATAGTCACTAATAATAATGTGTGTGTAGCTACAGAAAAATAATGCAAAAAAAAATAAAAATCCAGAGTATGCAAATCTTCCAGACTGGATTGGCATCTGGCCATCTAATCAGAAAAGGAGGGATGGAGCGGTCATTTCTGGTATCCTTATTCACAGGTAAAGCCCATTCCCATCTTCAGGACTTCTTTTGTGGCTACAATGTCAGGAAAAATTGTTGTCAACTCCAAGTGAAAGATGTTGAATAATATATTGTCTCATAAAATGATTTGATTTCAAATCTCAAAACTTCCATGTTTAGCTTCCAATTACCTTTCTTCAAAAATGTCTAATACCATGGAAAGTTCAACTTAATGCTTACATGTCTTGTCATATTTTTCATCTAATTATCTTAAACAAGTGCTGTCTTGAGATTTTACATCCAATGAAAAAAAAAAGTCATTGGGTTCCAGCTTGCAGTAGAACAGTTGCAGGAAAACTACACAATTAAGGTTTTAATTCTGATCAGCTTCTAAGTCTGTCTAAGTGACAGCTGAAGTTAAGTGAAAAAATCTGTTTCAATTTGCCACACTGCATGGAAATGAGAAACTGAAGTCAACACCTACTCCCATTTCTATGAGCTGCAACCCTACTAATAGTTTCAATAATCCTCATTCCTTCTGGTTGTCTTGCTATTATTGGTAAGGAAACCACATTTATCTTCATTTTAAAAGAGGATTCTTTCATTGTTTTGACGAAAACTTTTTGAACACAAAAACCACTGTGAAATACAAAAGGACTTTGAGCAGAGGTTTTTCATTCAGTGATAACATGACCGTTTTCTAACACCTGTAAAATATCTAGAATGAAAGAGCTTAATGGTCTTCTGCGAGAACCCCGGCACCTTCAAGAGCACTAACTCTACACGTTCACAAACACCCGAAGTGGAAGATTTATTTCATATCTCCGTAAAGCAATTCTAGTCCATAACTATGTTCATAAATAAGCACTTAATTATTAAAAGCTGAAGAATGGCTAAAATTTTACAGGTATTTTACTTACAAGATTGCCAAACCAATTCTCAAGTTATAGTGTATAAAGTATGACTATCCCACTCCCCAAATATTTTAATACGAATAAAAGCCTTTGCTCCTACAAAATCTCCTGTGCAAATTTCCCTTTGTAGCACACATGCCAAATGTTCTGCAGTCTGGCAAAGGCTAATGCTGTCACTGCTGTGATTGTTCTGGGCAGCTGTTAATTTTGTCAGGTTAGAATCATGAATATGCAAAATAAGAGTGAAATTTGGCCAAGTACTCTGCTATTTTCTATGTTTTCTATATGCCAAATAAGATTGAAAGGTAAAAAAAAAACCCAAACCAAAATGAACGAAAAGAACAAATTCTCATTGAATTTCGAAAGGCATATGAGATTCATCAGAAGTTCCTTGGGGAGTTGTATCCTCCTCCTCCAAGCCTCACTTGTGATGCTCCTCTATAGCATAACAATTTTTGTACAGAGTCCATGATTTCTAGATGACCAAAAGGATTTCTTTTAGAAAGGCATTCAACCTGGACTTTAAAATTCCTAGTTGTCCCAAGAGTTCGTTATCATAACTACTAAAACAGAATTTTTAAAAAAGAGAGAGAAAAAGAAAAAGAATCTAAGAAATTTCCAGCTGTTTGATTTGCTTATGTCTTTGACTGCTAGGACAGAAGCCCCAGCAGTCAGAAATCCTCTTCTCTTTTAGAAATTCACAGTCTACGATCATGGCAACTTTTGCCAGCTCCTTTACTTCACCAAAGTAATTTTGACATGATAAAAGGCTTGCATATGTATCAGTTGAGCTACAATGTGGAGGAAAAAAAATTGAGATGAAATTCAATTGTTTACAACACACTACAGGATGAAGTCCTCAGTGAAGACCACTAAAGTCACTAGGAATTGTGTTTGAATTTGCCCTAAGACTGTTTGATAGCAAATAAATGATGGAATGAATGCAAGCAGCCAGGAAAGAACCTAGTGATTCATAGATGTATTTATACTCACACCATAGAGCTTTCAGTATGGTGTATACAGCCCTGGTGTGCTGAATTCTCTGAGACATACAACGGGGACACAGTGATGGGGGGATGACATTATAGATCATAGAAACTGTCCCTCCAGTTTGGTACTTGGCATTCAACGGGATTCAGAAGCTATTGAAGCATATTGAAATTTCAATCATAAATATGGAAATAAAATGCATATGGAGATGTTTCTGTCTTACTCTAAAATATTTATGTCCTCCATTAGTCAGGATTATCCACAATTTCCACAGATTGTTATTTGATCTCGAAGACATTGCTATCAGTAAAATGATTAATATGATTTTTTTGAAATCTTTTAACCTCAGCCTCTTATGACAATGAGTTCCACAGAATATAAAAGATTTGGGGAAAAGTTTATACTTGCTAGCCTTCTTTATTATTTTCTGTCATTTTTATATGCATTTATTTTTGCATTTGTTGCAAAAAAGAACAAATGTGGACAAATGCTTTATTCTCATTACAAAAAGGTTTTTGTTGACCTTCAGTACCTCTTTTGCCTATTTTTTAAATCTGCCACATTTTAAAATATTATTGTTTAGACATCTTACTATATTTATGCTTGGTTTTGTGACGTTTTCCAGACAGACATGACTATTCCTGATTTTTTAGGAGACAGAAATAGACACAGGGAGACCAGATCTGAGAATATTGTGCGATGTCCATGGTTGTCATCAAATTATGTGCTGATAGACCCATTTCCATTGTGGGTTTTAAAATGTCCAGCTGCAATCCAAACTGTTGATTAAGCTGAATGGGAAGAAGAAAATATCAGTGCCGTAAAAAAAAAATTGTGTTCAACTGGTTTTTACAAGACTGAATTTTCCAATAAATTGTAACCAGATGCCTGTTGAGTTTACTCTTTTTCCTATACATTGCTCTAAACTCGTCAACGTAGAATTTCACTTTCGTCACATAAGCAGGTTGACTAAATATTTCCTTCTTAATTTTTTCTAAGGCATTTACATTTTTAGGTATTTTAAATCACGTTATTTCAACAGTGTATTTTGCCATCTTTCAGCATATTAACTATATTTTTGTTAGTACTTAATTACTATAATAAAGACGAAAATCTTTACGATACTGGACTTTCGGGCACCTTCTTACTGTGAGGAGGAGCATCTCATGACCTGAGATATGGGACTAAATTTTGCAAAGATGGTGGGGTTTTTTCTACATCCTTTCTCTTTAATGATAAAACATCCTGTGTTTCAGGTCTTTGAAGATAAAACAGGCTTGCTTCTTCCCCGTCTCACAGGAGTGTTAGATAATTTGATCAATATATGCAAAAGGACCAGGATCTAGCAACATAAGTGTAACCAGAAAAAAATAATGCTAAGTTGTGCATTTTGAACCTATACATTTCTCTTTTTTTTTAAAAAAAATATTATTTTAAACCAATTACTAAACTATGAAGGAATTTAAATATTTACCATACATCTGCTTAAATTTCAGATTTATATATGAAGACGGACTAGCATAAATTTTCTTTTAAGAGCTTGTTTGGCTACATTATTTATAATCACCTCTTCTGACTTCAGTCAAGTTATCTAACACCAAAGTGGAATTCAGTCATTTTGCTTTGATTTTTGCCTTTCTAAAAGTGCATAGTGTTTGTGGGTCTAGAACACCTAATTTAATTTAAATCAGCTATATATCTTCGGAAATATATCTTGGTACTACCTTTCTTTAATTAAATAACTATTTCTATAATTCCTGGCTCCATCATTAATTAAGTAATAATTCTCTAAATGAAGCATGGACAGAAGAGCATCACTGTTTTATTCTACATGTATTCACAACTCATGAAAGAAACTTATTGGTTCCAGAGACTTACTATACAGTACCTGATACATCTTTTCTGAGTTCTGACAGTCTCTAATCTCTATTACTTTCCACAGACTCATTATTACAGCAATCCCTCCAACATCCATTGTACTAAGACTAATGAAAAGAAACCACATCATTTCTTTGTAATACACCTTCAGCCTTTCCTACATCACTTCCATGCCTGCAATTGTCTGCTCTTCAAAAACTAAGTCTTAGAGCTGCCTCATGACAATGTTTATTCTTTTCTAGTTTTATTTTGTAGGTTGGGCTTTTTTAATTTTCATTTCTTATGAACAACTAGATGGAAAATAATCTTTACACTCACTACATGGATACTTTCTGTACAACTTCTTTTCTTGTACTTTGCCTAGTTAAGCTTGTCATCTCTGATTCAGTTATGGGAAGTTTAAAATGTCAGCACGATAGTCAAAAGCATTTTTGTTTCACTTTTACTACTCATTTTAAAATATCCTTTCTTCTGTCACGTTACAGCATTTTAGTTTCTATTCATTCTCTAAATATCCTGAAATAAATTGTCCTGTTTATTACTGAGTCATGCATACTTACCACCTCAAATAATTTATGAGTTATAGCAAGATAGAAATCAAGAGGTTCTCTAAACCTCGTGTCTTGAAAAGATTTATTACCATGACTGTACCTATTCTTCACATATAATAAAATAAAACAGTATTTTTAATGATGGTAAAATAGAAAGATTCTTCTTTTAGTCACCTTCTATAATGTAGACACACTCTCTGTCTGGAGGATACTTGTTGGGGTAATTTGGAGAAGTGAAGATGCCTCCTTCTGCATATTTTGTCCAAGTTCCACACTGCACTGGTCTCTGTCCTTCGGAAGTAGTTTGCTTTTCTGTGAAATGATGATATTAAGCATTATTTAATTAGCTCACAAATTATGATGTCCAAGTGACACTTAGGACTCTCTTACCGGATAAATACAACAGGCCCCTTTCTGTCAGTGGCCTCAAACTTTTTTCTGTTGAGACTGAGTATGATTATTGATCTAGGGGAAAAGAAGACTGTTCTTTAGGGGTGCAAACATATAATTCTTAATCAAAACTTTTTTTTTCAAGGCAGAGGAGAGGCTTGGATGTCTAGGGGAAAAGAAATTTTCTTTGCTTTTAAAATAATAACCTTCTAGGGAAAGCACATGCTTGAGAACTGGAAGGCATGAATTTCCCACTCATACACCTCAAAAAGCTCAAGCATATGCTCTATCAGCAAGCTTCACACCATAATAGAGGAATATATCAGTTGCAAAATCAAGGAAATAACCCAGAGAATTATGATCATATACGGAAGTTGTTTTAAACCTGCAGCATATTTACTCTATATTTACCGGACAGAGGTAGACAGGGGAATTCCTGGAATCTGGTTCATAGATTATTTTTATCTCGCTGTTTGCTGTAAAATTAATAAATAGCTCTGAGGCCAGGAATCACAGCCCAGAACTTTCCTTCTCCTACGTGAATCATCAGAGAGCAGAGTCAGACATTTTTAGTTGCTTTCTCCCTAGCCCTGAATCTCTTGCATTTCTGTCTGCACTCTGGCAGCGAGACTGGAGACAGAGGTTTGGGCCAGTTCAAGCTGAAGAAAATGAGGGATCCCTTCCTGAGCATCGTGCTTTAACAAGTAGGCTAAAATGAGACAGATTCCTCAGAAGGAAATAGATCTATAGGCTGCTATTAAAAGGAAGGATGGTAGGTTCCAGACTGGTATTGCTCTGAATGAGGTATCTGATATCAAAGAATTATCCCATGTAACTTGAGTCCCTGGTGTGTAGAGGAAAGGTGTTCGAGGCTCCCTCTTACGATCAGTGGAGAAAAACAAGTGCCTTCCAAGGATGATATTAACCATCTGAGATCTGACTTATACTCTGCAAACATTTCTTCTTCACCGTGGTCTGCATCCAGGCAGAGTATAGCATGGAGTCTAATTTCCTAAAATTAATTCTGGCCTGCAGGGACTGTGCATTCAGACACAGGTTCAGACACACACTGGTTTATGCATTCCCTGCTTGGCTCTCCCTCACATTGAGCATCCAAGACTTTTAAGAATCTCTTTCTATATTCCCCCTGCACAAAGGCACCCATGATACCCAATTTCAGGTTTTTAATTATTCTCCAACAAGAAAAAAGATTTTAAGTGTAGGTAGCTGAGTGCCCAAGCTGGACATCCCAATTTGAAAGCGGGAGTATTTTACAGTCTTTAGTTAGAGTCAGGCTGAGGCTGGTGAGCACCCCTGGATTTTTTGTGTGTGTACAGGCACGTGAATACTCCAAGCAAATGGACAAAGGGCAGACACTGGAACTAAATGAGCTACTAAAAATTCCAAAAACTAAACTAAAAACTCAAATCCATACTTTGGTCTCTAATATATTGCCTGACAAAAATGTCTGAAGTTTACATACCTGTTCCTTTTTTGGTTGCCCCAGACAAATGTAGGATGATTAGACTTGCTACAACTGAAAGAGAAATATGCATTAAATATCACAGAGTGATAGTTCCTGCAATCAAATCAATTGTACACATATATCTCACAAGAATACAAATGAAATAGAATTACTGTAAAGAAAAAGTTTCATGTTTACTTGCATCTTTTAATTGCACATATTATATAAACAAGTTTCTCTGTGGCCTGTTCGTGTAAGTACTTATCTTTGCAAATGTAAGCAAATAAAGATGAGATCTTTTGGGTTTAAAACAAAATCCACAGGCACTGAAGTTCTCCTCCTATTTTTTCCCTTTTCTTTAATATTAGAGAAAAACATTTTTACCAATACTTATTTATATAATAAGAGTTTGTGCCAGTAGTAGAAAAGTGGCTGCTTTTAACAGAGGGAGACTAAATTTCAGTGCCACTGTACGCACTAATGTCTCTCTCTATGGCATAATAAAATTTGAAAATGAGTGCTGGGAGTAGGAAAGAAGTGAGGGGTTGGGTTCTTCACATCTGCCAAAGCATTTGCAAATCTCTAGTGAAGTAAATTATTGTGTGTGTTTAACAATCTCATTAATCTAGTTTGTTTGACTTGTCGAGAGGGTGTTGCTTTTGCTGCAGTGAATCTGCAGCCCATTTTACAAATAGGTGTCTACTGTCTCCAACCATGATAGGACAACTATGCCTGTTGGAAACAAATGCAACCTTTCTGAAATGGACTTTGACCTGGAGATAATTACTGGGTTTCTGGGAATTTCCAAATATAACATTTTAACTAGAAAAGGCTAAGAGGCAAACCCTTAGTAGAGTCATAATGAGACTAATTTGGAAGATCAAAGTGACTACCTGACTACCTGATGAAGAAATCATGCACTGAATTTTCTTGTCATCATTCATATCTTCTTTGGCTATCAGAGAAAGTGGAATAGCAAGAGCAGAAGAGAACAGATCCATCCGTTCTTGGAGTGCCTGGGGCTTTGCCCCAGCTAGTTTGGCATTAAGCCCAAACACAGTGCCCAGGCTGCAGTGAACCTGAGGTGGAAATGAAATTGCATGCTTATTCAGAGCATTTTGGATCAGTCGGCTACCATTTTGTTGATGACTGTGATGAGGAACTGATGGACCAGTGGTCTTTAATAAAAGTAATTGAATGGCATACTTTCTTCTTATTATCCCCAAGAGACACTAAAAGCCACCATGGGCTAGTAACTATGATCCTTTCCAAGATGGTGCTTTCATCATTTCCACCTTTTTTATGGCAATTTGTGTGTAATTTTGACACCAAAGGAAGGCAGTCTCCATATTTCCAGTATTCTGATGGCATTGATATCCCAATTTCTATGTCTTTGACCTTTCCCACGTGACAGAGGGTTTGAGATATGGATGATGGCTGCCCTATTAAGCAGGGTAAGATTGAAATTCTGGGAAAATGAAGGCTTGGCAGCATATTCACTATTTCTTGGTCAGGCTTACAGCCCCTAGAGACGGATGTTGGCAGCACTGATAGTTAAAACTCTTCTGTGTCATGGGCATTCAGTGAGAACACTACATCTTCTGCTCAGATCTGAACGCTACCCAGCCATTCATGCCCTTACTCTCCTCAGGGATGAATTCTGGAAATACATGCTATCTGGGACTCTGCCTGCCGACTGTGTCAAAATCCGAAGGCAAGGCAGGAATCACCCCTTTACCGAGTTGCTCATTTACTTTACCTGTGCTTCATGCAGTGATCATAATGCACCTATGCCTGAAATCTTCAACAGCCAATAGCTAATTTCTCAATAGGGTAAAGTGGATTGGTGTTAGAATATTGAATCAGCTGCCGGTGTTCCTTCTGCCCACAAATTTGTGGAAGCCAGAACAGGACGCATGCCAGCCAAACAAACTCCATGTGAGAAGTGTTCCTTTTAGACAATTAATAACAATTCAAATCTGATTCTTATAGGTTCGTTTCAAGCATCTTTATCTATTAGGTTTCCCCTTATTTTCTATATGGAAAAAAGTGGAGTTTAGAGAAGTAAAAAGAGTTGGTCCAAGTCACAGATATATTATTACCAATATGACAAAAAAACCCACAGGTCTTTTCAGTTCCAGCTGTAACTGCTAAAAAAGAGGTTTCCAAATCACAGAGCTCTATAGCATAGAGCTATAATAACATGTCATTATGTCAGTATTTATTATTAATAAGCAGTCAAAACAATCCTGATAATAAAGTCTAATAGACAGGCAGAGACCAAGAAACTAAGTGTTTTGGTGTTTTGGTTTTATTCTGGACATATAATAGCTAACATTTGGATAGATAAAAGGAAACATTTCTCCCATATTAAAAAAAAAGAGAAAGCCAGATTTGGTGTTATTAACAGCAGCACCAAAATATGCATGTTGCCAGAAAGTAATTAAAATTTTGGTCTTCTTGGGAAAAAACGATACCATACATTTTATTTAAGCAGACAAGGCAGATCATTTTATTCTCTGATCCCTCGCTTTTTTCTTTCTCAAGCCACAGAAAAAGAACAGTGCTTTTCAGAGAGTGGGGAAAGAAAAGACCCCATGGAGACCAACCATGGAATCTTCACTTATTGAAAACTGTCACTTGGGAAGCATTGGCAGCATAGCGACAATATTGTGATTATCTCGGTTTGGGAATTATTTTAAATAAGTTTCCACAAAATTTCTTGTTGCATTCTCACTGTCTTCCTCCTCCGCCTTTCCCTCCTAATCATGGGTGTAATTATAATCGTGCTTTCTAGTGCCACTCTGATTACGCCTCTTTCCATCTTTTTTGGATCTGTGCATTTTTTTCATTACAAGCTGTACATTAGGTGATTTATCTCTTGGCCAGGCTTTTAGGAGGCTGTGATTTGGCACGGACGCGGCTTAGCCTGGCAAAGAGTTGTTGGACAAGCAATACCTGGCCATAGCGCTATTGTACAGGTGTGGGCGCACAGAGAAGTGCTGGAAGGAACTGTGGCCAGTCAAGCCCCTTCGGAACAGTGGACCCTCTGCAAAACGGAGGCGGGAGAGCGGGTCCCGCTGCGCAGCTTGAAGCCCCTGGGGTCTTGGAAGAGTAGGTGATACATTTCGGTGCCTCCTTGCTAATCCTGGTGGATTTCAGACGAAGGCACCGCCCCCGCCCCGCAGCTCTC
>VZTA01028604.1:0-31810 GCA_013398855.1 Mohoua ochrocephala
CCCCTCATCACAAAGCCCTGGCACCTGACCTCACTCCCACTACACGTGTTCCATGGAAGATATAAGAAACTATATTAAAACATTATTTTTGGTTTTGAATCAATTTTTTAGTGCACACAATTCAGTTAATTGGGCTAAACTGACAGTTTTATTGAAGAAAAAGCATAACCTATTATATACAAATACATATAAAATACAGTCTATTTGCAGAAAAGGTATGATAAAAATGAACCAGGTCTAATCATAATGTGTCCGAAGGGGAACCATAGGTTGGTCTCACGAAGCCATGACCAAGACTAGTCTGGCAGCGGGATGGCCTGGGGACAGCCGGACGCCTGAGGCACTGTCCCTGCATCCATCCCTGCTGTGCTTCCCTGTGTCACTCTCTCAGAGGACCCTGCTGAGGCTCGGAGCTGCTCGGAGCACTGCTGCTCCTGCTCCCGTGGGCTGTGGGTGCCAAGGAACACCCTGCACACAGCCCCGAGCGCCGTCCTGAACAGGGACTGTGGTTGCCATCATGCCGGGGCTGGGGGAGGAGATCTGTCTCCAAGGGGCTGTGTGGGCAACAGGCAAGCTCCTGCCTGCACTCCTGGCACTGAGGGCTCTGCCCAGGAAGGAGCAGATGGTGCATGGCCAGTGCTTTGTGGGTGTGGTGGCGGCGCTGGCCTGCGTGCTGCTCCCCATGATGACTGGGCCAGGCCTGCCCTCACTGTGGCAACGCTTGACTCAGGGATGTGGCTGTCTCATCCTTGGTGTCCATGGGACCAGCTGGGCCAGGAGACATGCTCTATAGATTTGCTTCCATCTGAATTTGAAGTCAGAAACTTGTTTTGGTGCAGCTGGACATGACACAGCATGGAGCCTGGCAGAGCTTGCTTTTCTCCCTGTCCCAGGATAGCCTATGCTTGTATCTTAGTTTGTCACATCAGAAACAAGGTCAAAGTATGCAGAGCTACACACACCCTTCAAGTACATACAACCCCAATGATAAGCCCCAGTTAGGTAGGTAATATAAGCCACTATTGGGCAATCAGAGCTCTCGGTATGTTTTCTTTAGAGGTGTGCATGATATCTGCCAGATAGCACAAGTATTTCACTTCCTGCAATCAAAGAGCAGGGTCCCAACAGCAGAAGTGAAAATCCAGCCTCTTGCTCTGAAAACTCTGCGTGGGACTAGCTCAAAACTCAAGTTCCTGCTGAGCTGGGGACAACTGGCCCAGTCACTTCCCATGGGAGCAGCAACCACTTGAGGAAGCAAACTGCTGCTATTGCACCTCGACACAGACAAGTGCAAGTCACCTGGTGGCAATTAAAGGAGGCTGAAGCTTTACACCTTGACTTCCCTGTGAGAATGTGTTGCCTTTACACACACCCTTGCAAAGGGTTCGTGCTAACAAAACCCTTATAATACCAGTCTTTCTCACCTGTTCCTTTAGGGATCAAAACGTGTCCCTGTAATTCATCAAGGAACAAGCATCAGTATTGAGAAGTTAGGGTGCAATACGTACCCAATGAACAAATCACAGTGTCTGTAGTACTCAGCCGTACATTAATGGAGGACTTGGAGTGCTGGGCTAATGGCTGGACTCGATCAGCTCAAGGGTATTGTCCATCCTAAATTTGGTGTGTGTTTATGGATGACACATTCCCACCTGTTTCTGGCATCCTGCCAGATACAGGGCTCACGCCTAAGTTCATGCAATTTGAAATTGCTAAACAAGGAACTGGATATGCATTTTATAATTGGGAAACTACTTGCAAGAGAAAGGGCAATTGCAGCTTAGCTGCATGCAGGTTGTAGTACTAGCTGGGCAAAAGGACTGTGCAAGTAAAAGTCCCCAACATTATCTGTCTAGCAGGAGAAAATGCACTGCTAACTTTCACCTTCCTTTCCTCAGAAGACCATTAGGAAGTAGATGCAGACAATAGGAAAGCTCTGTGCTTCTCCACAAGTTTTCTAAAACCCAAGGAGGTGCACAGCACACTCACAGTGGTGAGTGTTTAACAGATGTTACAGTCTGTGTAATTTAGAAATGAGATGCATTTCTTACCTGGCTTGTTTGAGGCTGCAGGAGGTGAAGGGCTTCAGATCCAAGACTTAAAAGGGAAGGAACAGGAAAGCAGGGAGAGGTAGCTGCCAGCTGCCACCCCATCATCACCACAAATGGTGGATACTGACAGGCCTGTGTCAGTACTGTTGAAGTGAGCACCTTTAGGAAAAGATGACAAGCTTGCATATCTTCGGACACGAGGCACATTGCACAAGTTTCAGCAACAGACAAGGACGGTCTGAAGCCTTGAGGGGCAAAAGGCTGGAAATTAATAGCAGACTTTTCTATTAAGAACACAAATGTAAGGAATATAAAGGAATATAAATTCTTGTTATGAAAATTCCACCCAATGTACATGCTACAGGAAACAAGACAGGAGGACTTCTGTCCCAATTTTATTTTATTTTTTTTACAACACCTGCTTCAATGAAAGATTGAAACAGTCAAACTAAAACAGACATTATATGCTCATACCATTTACAATATTTACAGAATATACATTTTTTTTTTTGCTCAGCAGGTAATTATAGCCACTTGGGACAAAAGTGCAAGTGAAAAGAATCACGGTGTAAAAAGTTAAACTTTGCTGTTGATCATGTTGCAATGCTTGAACTAACAGAAGTAGCCAATGGGGTAAATTCTCTTTATAGTAACTAAGCAGAGATGTCACTTCATAGTGACAGATCCTGCTCAGCCATATTTACACCAAGCCTAAACCAGAAGGAAGCTATTACTCTATCTAGAAAATCGATGAGTGAGTTCACAGGTGATCCCATCTTCATTTTAACATTGAAAAGCAGAATTGCAGTGTTGAATTTTCTATTGTGCACATAGATAGCAATTAATTTCAAATGCTCTGTTGTATTAAATACTAAAATATATTTTAACTTCCTTATTGTACATGCTATAAAATTACACTAAAAATTTCAAGTTTCTGAAGTAACAATTATCCTTTTACATATATATTCTCTATATAATTTTTAAATATTTAGATTTTTTTAATACCCAGGATAACGATATACTAGCTCCAGCATGGCTGCGTTTTATCATAACATCTACCAGAGTCCCATACATAACCAAAGCCTCATCTAAAAGCTAGTTTTGCAGATATTCTACTTTGGTTTCCCTCTCATTTTCTCTTCCTTTCTTTTTAAATCACCTTTCCAAAGGTAGCTGTGCTACCTTTTAACTTCAGGTTATGCCCTCTCTGGAGTAAGGGCTGAACTTCAGCCCCCTCCAACTAATAAGCCAAGTCACAGAGCCATTGATGGACAAGCAGCAGGTGACGTTTTTCACCTCTTGGAGTGTTCCTTCAATACAGTACTGCAATCTCCAGGTCACACATAATTTAATTCTGTCAATACCTGACATCAACAGGAATTACTTTAGACCTGGATTTTATTGAATGTACAAAGGGGTGCCTTTCCATACACAAGCTGTACAAGCCCAAGTGCAAAACAGAGTGCACGGCGGTCTCAGCTACACGGTGTTCGACAAAAAGCAGTTTGAATTTTACAGATACATCTTATCACCCATCCAAGGGATTTTCTCCATGGTTGTATCCTCAAGTAGCACCAACCATTTAAATTTTAATCTTTAATATATATACATACATCTTTTAATAATTTATATACACACACACAGATGTGGCATCGGTACGTGGAGAAACTTATTTACAGTTAGTTGGAAAAATGAAATTTTATCAATTTACAGTTCATGAAAATAAAATTGGCATTTGTGCTTTCTGTTTGTACAGGAGTAATTTTTGTCATTTCAAAAAAAGTTCATATTTTTATTTGCATCAAGACATGTCACATGATGAAAAAAGTTGTAAAACAACTAGGACTGAGAATCATAGAGCATTAATTCTCCTCCTATACCCCACTAAGTCTACAGAATAGCTGCTTTCTATAAAAATTCTCCATTCAAACCCCTCTGTGGTTACGCAGGCTTGCTTGAGGATCTTCTTAATAAATAATAACACACAGCAGAAGAACCATGCATCCTGTCTTGCACTGTGCATATTCATGAGATAAAAGTTTCTGCCTTCACTGAGTAACGCACTGATACACACCACTTAAACCTCACTTTTTACTTGGGACCTCAAAGTGCTTTTAAAAAGAAGGAAATACCCCAGTTCTACACAGCAGTTAAGAGGCACAAGGAATAAGGCTTGAATTACTGTCTTCAGACACTGACCTGGCCATGGAAACTAAGGACTCAAGCTTCAGATTCTCCCTGATCTGTTTATTGGGCTGAAGAATTCTGTTTTCTCAGGTAATCTCTACTCCTGGAGGTACACACTTGTTACACTTGTTTATGATCTCTAATGTTCACCAAAAAAAAAAAAANACAAAAAAAAAAAAAAAAAAAAAAAGAAAAGGCAGCTCTACAGCCCAAACTGCCAAACTGTATTTGAATACCCAGCTGTATTTCCATAAATGGACTTTTCTCCCGAAAGCATGAAATGGTTTCATAAGAAAGCTGTTAAATTAAAAACAGAGCTAGGTTTAATCTTCATAACAATTAAGTAAATACAGGTAGTCTGATACAGCAGGCTTGAAGTACTTCTTTGACCAGGCTAACAAGTGGTTTCTGGACAATAGTAAATTCAGCACCAGCCTATATAGAAGTCACTGTCTGCCTGATGTGATTACACATCAGTAACCACTGGAGACCAAAAAGGTATTTGCCAAGATATACAGTTTTAAATAACTCGTTAAAACCTTACAGTGAATTTCACTATTTTTTCTTAAATACAAAGGCTGTCAGGCTGGGTGCTGAAGAAAGACTGCTGCCATCCACCTCAGGAACTAAAATACACAGCATGTGTACCATTACTTTGTAAGCATTTGAATTATTTTAGGAGTAAGAGGTCTTTAGTGTCCTAGTAGGAAGTCATAGCATTCACATTCATTTCAGGAAACATTCACCTTTTCCAGACCACAAACTACTCTTCCTTTAGCCATTATTTATGTGCACTTTTGCAATGTTTTTCCACAGGCTTCTTGTAAATGGAGTTTTCTTCTAGTCCTTTGTTTTGACAAACTATCCTCTTAGAGATGGCTGCAGGATCCCTTTTTCAACGAGGTGAGATTTCAGGGTTTTATACACACTTAACTGTTGTTCAGGCTGAAGTATCAACAGCTGTTTCAGTAACTTGCTGGGATTTGGACCTCTGTTAATGAAAAAAAGAAATTTTTTTTGTGATGACAGCTCTAAAGAGTCTTTTAGATTTCTTCTTGCTGTCCAAACAATGCCTTCCCTTTTTTGAGGGCACCAAGTTATGGATTTCTCCCAGCCTATCTCCTCAGGATGCATGGGCCAGCATTACTAGCAAAGCATACTCTTAGCTCACTATAAACAGAAACTGAAAAGCATTTCTATTTGCTGTCAAATGGGGATATTAAGAAGGCTTATGACAAATAAGATTCCTTGATTCATCCTTTATCACTGTAATCAATGTTTTTTTATTAGCAGATCTTCATTTAGTATCTGTTGCCTGCCAGATAAGCTATGTACTACTGAACTAAATGGGAAAGTGGCCAAGTCAGTAAAGAAAACTGCAAATTAAACCAAGCTTTTCTAAATATCAGCCTCATTTTTAGCTAGCCACTTCTTAGATGAACCATATATAGGGCAAAGAATCTGTTGCTGATTAGGTATCCAATAATTATTTAGCCATATGCATTTACAAAACTAAGGACATGTCTTGGTTTGGCTCCTTGACCCACCCCTGCCTCAGAAACTAAAATAGCTGTTGTAAGAGAATTGTGATTCCTATGATTTCTTCTTGAAAGCTGGTGTGGTTCAGGGAAGATGAGCAGTATTTTAGGAAGTTGTCTCCTTTCTTTAACTATAGCATTTTCATCCTTAACAGAAAATACCAAGCCAAGCAACTGAGAAATACTGAAACTCACAGGAAGAGCTGCAGTCTCACACCCTACCGGCTCTTTAGGAACCACACAGGGAAAGCAGATGCTGCATAACCCTCCTGCCTGAAACCCCATCCTACACCTTCTGTAATCAGTAAATTCTAGTAAAACTTCTAATAGCTGCTACACAAAACTTTCTGGTATTTCGGGTACACAGGCTGCCTTCAACAGCAGTCACAGAAACATTAAGGCACAGCTTGAACCTGACAAGGATCCTAGACAGGGACATTGTTTTCTTAATAGTCCTGTATTTGAAATGATTGCATAAATCCTATTTAGCAACCTGCAATCTCTGCTATGCTAACACAACTCCTATGCATTCATTATGGTACAGCTCCTATCCATGCTCCAGTAGTTAACATTGTAAAAAGTCCATACCTTATGAAACTGGTGATATAGACATGAACAAAAGTGGCCATCAAGTACTGACAGTCAAAGCGATCCATTATCCCACCATGCCCAGGGATCGTGTCTGCAAAATCCTTTTGGGTGTGAAAGACAGGGAGGGGAAAGAAGAAGAAGAAAAAAAACAGGTGGTCAGTGGTTCCCACAGAACACGCCAACAATGTATCCCTTGGCAGCAGCACATCGGGGCTGCAAGCAAGCCACAGTTTCACTGCACCGAGCCAAAATGTAGCAAGAGGCTCCTTTGCTAAAGGAGATTTTAACTGCAAAGGTGAGGCAAGGGGTGAGAAGAAAAAGAAGAGGAACAGCAATTTGTCCGCAGCATCACACGAGAGGACAGCAGCAGGTCAGGTGCGGGTGTGCCAGTACTGAGAACACTTGTGTGCCTATACACACTTCATTTTGTGGCAAACCTCTTAAGCTACTGGCTGTCCTTTCTTGCCTCTGCAGAATCTAATTCTCCTCTTTAATACCTTTCTTGCTTTATCCTCTACCATAGTTAAAAACCATAATATGTGCATATTATAGAAATATATCTAACAGAATCAAAAAACACATTGCAAAAAATGATCACTACTTTAAAAAACTACATTTCTGATGCAAACAAAGCTTGATACTTTGTGTTACGTATCTTGGCTATAGAACAGCTTTATCAATCAAAGTACCTTCATAAATCCTTTCTGTCAGCCACACTCACTTGTGTCCTCCCTGAGTGAAAATCCTGACCTTAGTCAGTCAAGTGTGGTGACTGCCAGCAAGTTAAACTAGTCCTGCCCAGTGCGGGGCAGGCATGGAGTGTCTAACCCATCCTACACACTGCCTTCGGCAGCAATTCCACAATATCCCTGACTTCCCGACAGTCCTTTGGCCATCACTTTGGGGCCCAGAAGTTTTAAGAATTATCTACTTTTTGATGTTCTATTTTAAGGATAAGTGCTGCTGTTCAGCAGCATTTTTTTCATCCCAAATTCCTTCTTCACACAAAGAGTCTTTTGCTACGTGGCCGTACAGGCACAAGAGTGCTGTGGCCAGCAAAGTGCTGGGCAAGCTGCTGGGACCAGCATAGGAGAGAGGGGTAAGTACAAGCACATGTACAGGAGTTCAACACAAACAGAGAGGTTTACACGCTTCTGTGCGAAGCACATGCCAGCTTGGGGGACATATGGAACAACGACATGAACGACAACAAGCAACAGGGTAAGAATTACAGCAGTCCTACCAAGACATAAAGAAGGTTGGGAGAAAATTTGGGGCTGCCCTCTTGCCACACTCCTGCTGCCATTTAATACCAGCCAGGGACAACACTGCCACGAGCAGCAGCGCACACCTTGCGATAAACAGGGGGTAGCAGGTCACATAATTTGCCAATACACACTCGTGTTACAAGGCAGCACTGTACTGGCAAAGGCAGCCAAACATCTCGTGCTCGGTGAGGCTGACACACCAGCATCTGCCTGTGACACAGATACCACTGGTAAAAACCAGCCAGCCACAATCTGAAAGGTAAACCACTGTCAGCACTTCTGAGGCATCTACAGACGGCCTTTCATGTCAAGTATAATATCTCACATCTTGCTTGTCTAAACCACTTCTACAACATGACTTGGAAGAGTAATTATCGACCATACTACAAAACCAAATTATTCTTAGATTTCCAGCACTGAAGTCACATGATGACTGTGCAAAGTTTGAAGAATAACATACACACACACACATATATCTGATAAAACTAAATCCTGCTTCTGAGGCTAAAAACCAGCTCAAACATCATCGCAACTTAGTAGAAACTCCAATGAATGATTTAAAAAAATCCCTAAACCCTACCCCACCAATTTATCTAATCCAAAGAGAAAACCAAAACAAAATCAGCTTACAGGATTCATTACACACCTTGATTTTGAAAGCTCTTTTAAATCCACTGGCAAAGAATCCTCCAAATGGCCCAATTAATGAGGCAAATGTTGACAGTGCAAAGCTGTGCATCTGAAATGGGTACATATTCACTGTTTCCTACAAGAAAAAATAATTAACACTCTGTTTAAATATGTTTCATTGTAGGCATTTTAAGCTTACATATTTTAAAGGGTCAGAAATTACATTTCATGGAACTATTGCTGATAGTCCTTTTTCACTCAGCATGGAAGTAATGGCACTAACACACGGGATGCTACGTGGTGAAGAGAATAAAACTCCAATCCTAACAGCAGTTACACACTAGCTGAAAAGAGAATGAAGTTCTACAAGCTTACTTCAGGTTGCCCATAATTCAGGCCATAACAAGCCTTTGTACACTTCCTGCAAAAAATTCAAAGGTTTTTCTTCAAAAATAGGACTGAAAAATGGTTGAGTGGCATCCATGTCCAGCACAAAGAGAATATCGGCCACAAGAACACAGGCAGGTTCCTTCAGGTGACTCCAGAAGTGAATTTCATTTCTGCTTGGGTGACCACATCCCCCACATGAGCAATGGAGAGGCTCATGGCATCGATCCAGTTCTTACCCTTCCGGCCTTACCAGCATTCAGATACCCTTCTAAAATTGTTTGAAAACCCATTTAAGCTGGGAAGCATGATTTCAATTTTAACCAAAGCCTGGGTTTTTTTCCTTACCCATCCCAACACAGCCTGAAGCAATGGTGGCACAGAGTACTTCTTCATTTGAAAGAGCTCTGAAGGTTCACATTCTGTCACAAATCTATTGGTTTCACTGTTGTATTCCACAGGGCAGACAAAGTACTGATGTTGAGCCAAAAAATAGGAAAACTGAAAAGCAAAACAAGAACTCCTGAATTAGGCATTTGTTGTTTCACTCAAAAATCATGCTTTAATGAATGGCTCTATCACCACAAGCTCAGGGTAATAAAAATCTTTCTAATAAGAGACACAGAATGGAGAAAAATCGACCTGTTTAAACTAGAGAATGCCTCAACAAGGCAGATATTCAATGAGCTTAGTGATGATTTCCCAAATTGTTTTCCTTTTCCTATCTCTCAGAATTGTATCTACTGGACCTTACTGCAATATAAAATCAAAAAATATCACCCACTCATAAATTTTTGCAGTTCACTTGTCCATTAAAACTTGAATATCTCTTCTACTAAGTTTGGCTCTTATGAGTTCTGCCGACCTTAGTGACAAATTACTTATCACAACAGCTACTTATGCTGGTATTATCATCCGTGCATATCATCAGAGTAAATTGCTTTCCAGGAGAAATATCATTATAAAGCATGCAACACAAAAGTACTACTTCACAAAGCATAAAAAATGCTATTGATAAACTTCAGTTTCAAAATAGGCATGCAACTAATAGATAAAACTATTCCAGATACTGTAACAGCAATGGCAAAAAATGGTCAATATAATCTATTCAGGAGAGGTTAAAACCATGCCTACCCTTTCCAGCTAGTTATGAATTGGCAGAATTCTCTAGCCAAAAAAACACCCTAACTCTTAGGCTTTCAGCAGTTTGAGATAGCCAAATTTATCAGTAATTTTATTTCAAGTACGAAGACTGAATCTATACAAGGAAATTCCTATCCTTGGAAATGTTCAAGACCAGGTTAGATGGGCTCTGAGCAACCTGGGGTAGTGGAAGGTGTTCCTGTCCATGCCAGGGGGATGGTAATGAGATGATCTTTAAGATCCCTTCCAAATGCAACATTTCTATGGTTCTATGAATGTCCTCTGGTTACTTACAATAAATCCAAATACAACAGTGGAAAAGAAGCCTCCAATGAACCCCTCCCAGGTCTTCTTGGGAGACAGCTAGACACAAAAGAGATAGTGTTAGTCCATGAGTTACGCCACTGCACCCTTTTTTACTCTATTTCTTGATCTTGCTTGTGAAAATTAAGCTCCTACTTGGTTTTCCAAAGGTTTGTGTGAAATACTGAATGTCAGCAGCTGCAGCCATTGAACATGATAAACAGAAGAGCCTGGCCAGGACCTGTCCCAGGCAAGGTGGGGAAGAGCCACACTTTGGTTGGTGCCACTGGGCAGTTTGAGGGAACGGAGAGCTTCCATCCCATCTGCTTCTGCTGACTGGAGCCTGCTGCTGGCCTCTGCCTGGATCTGACCCAGATTAAGCAGCTGAACTCCTTTCAAGCAGAAGACTGAGAAACCTGCACGAGCACATCTCAGCTCTGTTGGAGAGCTCTGCAAGCAAGTGCCCATTTAGATAGTGCCAGAAACCTGGGTGTGACACAACCACTGCTGGGGATGCTCCTCAGGAGACACCAGCTTCCTGCAGACAGACTGGATAACTAATACAGCAAACAACTAGAGAGACCAGTGTGCCAAGCTGTTTTCTTCACCAAATTCTATCACATTTTCAATTTAAGAGCAGTTTAATATCAGAACCAACTAAATCCCTGAAAGTTAACATGGCAGCATCATGACAATAATTCGTGGCTTTCTGTGGGGTCTTGCGTGTTCTACCAGAATAGGAAGAGTAATGCTTGAGCCCTTCTCAGTCAACAAGACAAAATGAGGAGCAAGTATATATGACCTAGTGGCTTATTTCAAATTACAGTTTCTGTGCAGTAGGCATGCAGCTAAACCTGCATCTGAAATCCAAAAAGAATGCAATTATAAATGATAATGCAATAGGCTCGAACTGTATTATCCGGTAATGCCAGTATCACATTCACACTAATCCCAGTTTCCCATATACAAGTTTTCAGGAACAGGATAGTCAGCTTGGGCTTTTTTAGCAAAGATGTGAATCATGCAGTACAGTGTAAAGTATTTTTTTCCATTAACATGTTTTTGAACAAGTAACAAAATTGCTATAAATTGTAAAAGCTTGTTAGTGAGGAAGTGCCGAAGCACCTACCTTAATTAATGGAGTTCTGCCAAAGAAGAATCCAAAAATATAAGCAGTAATGTCATTGCAGATAACACTTGAAATTGGAACTAGAAACCTAGAGAAAGACATTAAAAGTTTCACAGAGAAAAACTGACTGAACCTAAACACAGGACAAAAATTGAAAGAGCAGAATTTCTTTCTGGGAAATTTTTCTGCAGTATTTAGAAGGAATTATGTTTCATAATGTGTTCACCTCATTCCCCCATGAGCACCACATTTAGCTATACTGGTTTTAGACTTCAGCCCAACAAGATCATTACAGATTCATGTTAGTTCAAGTTAAAGTGTTATTTTGGTGCATGAGCTTCAAACATGAACAGGCTAGCTTTTTCCTATAAGGCTTAAAGACTGGTATCACAGGTAAGAAGAAATGAACAGATATAAACGTGTTAATGTTTTTGGTAGCATCAAAACAAGCAAATTACTTGAAAAGTTTAAATGACAGCTAAATTTAAAAAAAAAAGGTTTCCTTTTATTTTTTTCCCCTCTTGTCAGTTTGGAGCAGCTTTTTTAAGTGTTCTTTGCATGTAGACTGCGTCTGAATTAAGCTCTCTTTTTTTTTTTCTCCTTTTCAACACAGGGAGGTATTAATAAGCTAAAAGTCAGATTTTTTGATCATCTGCCAAATTGTCTAGCAAGAGTGGCAATAAGAAATAGTAGGCTACTGAAGCAACTAGGTTCAGTTTTTGACACATGAACATAATCACAATGAAAAGAATTTGTAGACAGAAGCTTTGTCAAAGGCTTTGGGCTTTCTTTCTAACTATAAGTATGCCTTGTCTGCAATAATCTCCCCAGATGTACATATATCAGGAAGAGGAGAACATACAGCATTATGTCCTTGGAAGAACACAAACCATCTTCCATGTGCTTCTTCCTTCTTTCCCAACTTGAAATTTACCCTGCCCCTGAAGAAGTGAGGGGTAGGAAAACACACCCACTCTCTGAGGAGAGGCTTTAAGCAATCAAGTTTAACTGCATTGCCAAAATTTAATGTATCACTGGAAATGGGGCACAAAGATTGCACAACAATAACCGAGATTAAAACTCTTAAAATATTTTAAGTACTCTGAATTTATTTGAACAGGGAAGGCTGCAGGGAACGTGGCCAGATTGGGGATTTCAAATTAAGTGGTCCAACTTCAATAGCTCTGAGCAACCCAAAGCTCCCAGGTACTTGCAAAAGAATTGCTGGATATTCATCCATTCAGCAAAATGCTGTGGAAACTATTTGACCTAGCATGCAATCAATCCTATTCCTTGCAAGTAAATGAAGTGGTTGTTCAAAACTGTCAGACTTGTGTCTGTCAATCTAGATAAAGAGGTTTCTGCTTCCTCTCCTGTGTGCTTTACCTCGTCACTCCCAGTTCCTCCGATTCCCCTTCCAACTAGACATTAATGCTCCTATAATTTGTACTGCTTTAGCTGTTCCCACAATTATTCCCTAACCAGATCTATGCAAAAGAACCAACCTTGCAATGCAATAGAGGTACAAATCAGTTTGTTACTGTCCCCTTACCAGATCATGCCTTCAAAGAGATTTTGGATGACAAGATGAGATTGAGTTACAGTGATCAGCAAAGTGACATGAGTCCATGCGAACTGTTAACAATGCAACAACACAACAGTTAGTGAAAACACCGACCCGCACACCTCCATAAATCCTGGCGTGTCAGCTACAGGGGCTGCTGCGGAGCTCCCCAGGAAGACCAGTTCTAGTGATAATGCAAGAGATGTGTGCATACAGTATATCACAAGTGAGCTGGCTTTCTGAAGCAAGTTCTGAAACTTCAGCAGGTTTCTCCATCACTTACCTCCACCCAGAATTTTTTAACATGCGGTTTAACACCTGTTTTAATAAGACACACACCTCCAGCATGAAAGCAGCAAAGAAGTTTAAGCAATGTGATATTCTGTATATACATATAACAGACATGTTAGAACCGTCACAATAAAATGGCAATGAACTACTCATGAAAGAGTCATGTTACACAGATGTGGATCTCTCTCAGAATACTCTTATGAAACATGAAAATTCTCAGGATTAGCAAAATTAAAGTGTTTGTTTTTAAGGGCATGGTCATTTAAACAATCATTTAGTTCAGTACTACTGTATGTACTTGGTGTTTAATCTGTAGAGCCAGTGTACAATAAAGTGGTTTCCAAAGAGGTTACCAGTAAAGGTTCTGCAATAGATTTTATTTTCCAAACACTTTTAAATCAAGAACTGGTAGTTTTCTCATGATACACCAAATTTAAGCACTCTAAATTTCTGGGCCATTTAACACTCAAAATGTCCTGCTTCTTTAATTCTCTTAGCACATGTGTTTTCCTATTGCAGCCAGACTCTACTTCCAGATAAGTAACTCGAGAAGGCTGAAGGAGGGGGTACAAGAAATGACTAAACATTTCTGAAAATATTACTTGCTGGTTAATTAAAGCAGCTCTGCAGCAAATTTTTTAGTATTGTACAGTGACATTGGAACATTCCCTAAAACCAAATGCCTACTCTATTAAAATTATGGAACAGTTTGGTTAGAAAGGACCTTAAAGATCACACAGTTCCAACCCCCTCACCACAGGCAGGGACACCTTCCACTATATGCCAGGTTGCTCAGGGCCCCATCCAGCCTGGCTTTGGACACTTCCAGGGATGGGATAGACTGTCCTTTTCTTCCTAAACACTGTGTTGCCACACAGTAGATGTATGGCTTCCCTCTGTTTTGTTGCAGTTCCTGGGTAGTCACATTTTAATGTTTTCTGGGCAGACACCAAGTCACATGACTGACACTACACATTTTCACCTTCTTTCCAGAATAGGAAAAAGGAAAAAAAATCATGGCAAGTTAATACATTTACATTGTGCCAATCTGAAGATGAGGAAGTTTCTTTGCAGATTAGAAGATAAAAGACTATCTCTCCTAGAAAAGCTGCATCTCACTGTCGGGTAAGTTCTCCCACAAACAGGGTACATTATTTTGAGTAAAAGATTTTTTTTACATGCTTATACAAGGCTCAGTTGAGTCCTAGTCTAGAACTGGGGATCTTCAGTGGTAAAGTGTTACCTAAAGCAGTGCAGAAACAGAGGGGTTAACTTCATTCCCAGAGCTTTAGGAAATCTTTAAAGTTGTGCAATGCCCTGATTGCTCAAGTTCTTTCAAGACAGGAGCTGTACTGCACTGCTGTTTCACTGTGATTTCTAATCATTCCTATATAGGAGTGGGAGGTGGGGCACTGTCAGTGGGGTGTTTTGGGTCTGTTTTGCTTGTTTCATTTGCTTTGGTTCTAACCCCTAATGTTACAAAACTAGTTTTCATTTCATAAGATACACATGAGAAAAAGGTTCATGCTGTTGCCTAGCTACTATGCTGACTATTAGGTGGACAAATACAAGAGGTGAGAATGCTGTTTCTTTTAATACATCAATGATCTATTGAGACACTGCAGAGCAGAAGACCAGAACAGCTGTGAAGTGTCACAGAATAAATATTCCACACAGGGGTTAAGATCAAGTTCTCTTCATGGTACTTCAGTGGGGCCTCTAGAAAGCAACATTTGGGTCACAAGAACCACTTTCCACACAATGCTGAACTGTTTGGCTTCAGACCTGGCAGGGAGATGCATCCTCCTCCTCCAGCAATCTCTTTCATATCAGTCTATCACTAAGGGAAACATATCATGTTGGACATGCACAGGGCCTCACCAAGGACACCTTGTACTGACTGAAAGGCCACATCCTGGGATAGAATAATAATAGTAATCTGCAAGGTGAACAGATACAGTCCAACACCACTTGATTTCATGTTACTGTCAATTTAAGAATATTTTCCACACCCCTCTTCCAAACTATTTTACGAGCATATGGACATGACTGTTTCTAGTGACATTCATAACATGAATGAGCACAGCAAAGTGGGTAATACACACCATGTAAAACTGCAGACGATAATGTTTCTTCACTAAACTCAAAACAAACATGCAGAATCCTGTAAAACAAAGCAAGTGCAGTTTGTACCATCTTACATTCAATGACACTGAACTGTGATATACCAGTAACTCTCTTCCTTTGAAGCAGTTTTTAATCCCTCTGCTGCTAGAAGTGTTGACTTATATTCAGTTAAGTGTACATATAGAATTATTCTCATACAAGATTATGATTTATTTAACACAGGTTCAGCTAACATCGCTAAAGAACATCCATCTCGGCATATACAGGGTCCCACTGTGGACATCTATTTTTAGCAAAGGAGATCATCACTTCTAAAAACCACTCAAAAGCCAGGTCAACAAACTGGTTTTGAATTCTTAACAGAAATAAATGAAAGGAAAAGACCAGCTTGCCCCTTGCCCCCAGACAGGCAAATGGCTGCATGCAGTGCAAGTGTGAAGCACGGGTGCTGGAGAAATCAGCTGACCAAAAAGAACTTTCTAGGTGACTAATACAGCACCTTCTCTCCCAGGGCAACTTCCTGTGCCAGTGGAGGTCAGAGGCCCTCAAAAGACCCTGAATCCTGGGGATATCCCCTAAGTGACCCCATAATCCCAATGCCAAGGGGCTCTGCTATGCTCTGCCTCCTCCTTTTGCTCATGCCTGGCTTGTCTCATCTCTCCCCTCACCACGTCACAAGGCATTATTTAAGTTAGTTTCCTCAAGCCAAAGCCAGCTGAAAAAGGTCAAGTTCTGCAAAGCTGGTTTCAAGTTTGTGATCTAAGCCCTGAACAGAATTTTTCTTCGGTTTAAGGAAAAAAAAACATCAATAGACGAACTGACAGTTCATCACAAAGATCAGGTTTACAAGTTTACAAGTATTTGTAGCATAGCAGGCCCCTGCCCCTTAAGACAACCTGAGAATTCAGCTAATTTAATGTTATGCTAAACTGCATTGCTGAAAAAACATATTTACATGTTCACAAAGCAATAGTACCCCACAAGAGTGCCAGCTTGTGTCTCTTCTTCCTAGAGAAAAGGCTTTTAAAAAGTTTTTCTTTGGACAGGAAGGAAATCTATCCATGAGGCAAGTGTCTGAATGTCTTGCAGACAAAATTAAGACTCAGGCATTTTGACTAATCAGTTTAAAAATATATTAGTAAATCCTATTACTGGAGACCTAGGAGAACACTTGCACAATAAAAGAATCAACCTGGCACAGCAATTACACATAGAAGTCATCACTACAGACTGCCAAAATAGCACCAGGTCTTCAGCAATCAAAATTAATGCTTGCCAACCTCTTTTGAGCACTATTATCTCAACTGTCTCAAGATCATCTCCTTGTTTAGGCTGCTTTCATCTTCTCAGTGAATGCAAAATTTGTACTCATCTTGTCACGGAAAAAATGTGACAGCAAACACCTCATTTCCTCAAGAATTAAGAGGGAAAAGAAACTGAAAGTGCATAAAGATGAGGAGCAATTACATATATTTTTTTAATTAAATAAGCAAATGCAGCACAAAGTTCTTCCATTTTTGTGATTTCCTGCACTTACCTGTTAAATAGAGTGCAAAAGATATAAATCTGTGGTAACGAATGAGGAATTGCAGCTGTTCTCTTCTTTGCACAAATGTAGCGAAGTAATCAGCTACAGTCTCTCCATAAAAGAAGTAGTTCACACACAGCAAAAAGTACCTGCAATGTGCAGCAGCTAACAGTTATTTTAATAAGACAATATATATTAAATGCAATTCTTAAAAAAGAAACAAACAAACAAGGCTTTATTTGTAACAAGGAAAAAACGCAAGTAATAAGAGGCCAACTGATTTGTCCAAGTTCGCAGGGGGAACACAACTACAGAATTCTGTACTGGAGACAGATGTCAAGTTTTATGCCTGCACATGACCCACAAGGCTGTCATTACACCACAGCAGGAGAGGAAGAAGACGATTTAAGTTTCACATGCCAGCCTATTGATGTTCTGGCTTGCTACTCACCAGCTGAGGGACCTAAACCACGGTAAATCATACGAGTGGTAGACTCTGTAACCAATAGTAATGATTTCATGGTAACACTTCACTTGGATGCTTAAGACCTAAAATAGGAGAAATAAAAAACTTTGTAAATATGCTTTGTAAATATGTGTCTTACAGGCAGGAAGGAGCACTGCAGCCCGCATTAAGGGAGAGATATTATTCTGTAGTCAAATTCCACTCAGAAAACAGCTTCAAAGCAAATCCAAGGAAAACTAAGCTCTGTTTAAAACTTTAAAAAATTTCCAAACCACTGTACTTGAAGAAAAAAACCCCGATATTGGCCTAGCTTCAAGAATATACTCGTGAAACAAGGGAAGGCTCCTGACCTTTCTGCATTAAAACAGTTTGACAGCAGCAGGTCAGAAGTGCTTCCTGAAAAGAAAGCTCTACTTCTTTTGGCTAAGTTTTATCTTTACATTTAATTTGAGAAATATTTTCCAGGCCCAATTGAAAAAACTAGCTGTGCAACACAGCTTGGACACCCATGTCTTTCACTTGCAAGCATCTCATTAAGGGCAATTAGCATTTATGATTAGAGGCAAAGCTTGTCTAACCCAGGTCTGAATGTCACACCCTCACAGGCCTTCATTTTGTTTTGCTGACCTCACTGCTTCCCTGCGTTGCCGGCCTGAGTCTGGCAGTGTCCTGTCATGCCTTTGGGCTTCAGAGGACTCTGCCCCTTCTGTCCAATCTGAGCCTCCGAGCAGATCACCCTATCCAGACACACGGAATTGCCAAACCCAGGCCATGGGTAATCCCGTGCAGGAGCAAGAGCCTGCCCACGCTGCTGGCGCGCGGCAGCACGCGAGGCTTTGCGGCATCCTCTCACCGCCTGCGTTCACCAATACATTTCATCTTGCTCAACGTGTGAGCACAGATAAAACAGTCTTACACCACCCCAGCGAGTTCATTTTGAAGCTCCCCTATCTTGTTCTCTTTCTTCTGCTTGGCCTACCTTATAAAACTTAAATGCTACAGGCAAGAGCAACATTGCAGGATTGCACCTTGCAGTGGGAAAGGGCACCGGGGTCCAAGCCATGGAAGCCTGTTGCCCGAGTAGCCAGCAAATGTAGGACATGCTTTCCAACTCTTTAGAGCAGTCTCAGGTCTTGTCCTCCAAACCTCACTGGATTACTCTTCCTTACAAGTCTCTGGGCATTTTCAGTCCCAGTATTGAGATTCAGTTTTATCATCACAACTGTTATTTAAATATAAGGTATTTTAGTCTAGTGAAATTAAATAATTCATGAACAAGACTGGTTTTTCCCTCCATTCTCCTTTTTACGTAGTCTCAAATATCAACTTCATTAACAGCTCATTATATTAGAAGACAGACTTTTTGCTTTATGGTACAAAAGAAGAACTCTATTACAATTCTATACTAACTTTAATTAATTTTTGGTTCATGTCTTAACAGCTTTGCCCATGGTTGCAATCTGACAGTATACCATGGATACACAAAATCACCCTGCAAATTGATTAGTTCCTTTTCGTTCATAATAATCATTCTCAAATGTAACAGACTACTAAAGGAAGGATTGCAGGAAAAAAGAAATCTCTTTACAGCAATCTGCACTTTAAAAGAGCTTTTTTTCTTGTTTCTTCACACACAAAAAAGAAAATCCTCCATGAATGAGACAATGAATTAGTAGTTTGTTATGTCATTCATCTGAAAACAGGAAATATAAACCAGACTAACTCAGCTGTAGAAACTGTAATGCAGACCATAATGCTGGTGAAACAGCATTCCAGTCTCTCAAGACACTAGATTTTATGACCTTTGGAAGAAGGGGCAGGTGACTCAGAATGACTACAAGGATATTGTGAGGTTACGCAGAAAGAAAAGTAAAAGGGCCAAAGCCCAATGAGAACTTAATCTGGCTACTGCCATAAAAGACAATAAAAACCACCTTTATAAAGACATCAGAAGCAAAAGAAGGGCTAAGGAGAAGCTCCATCCTTCATTGGATGCAGGGGGAAACACAGTGACAGAGAATGAGGAACAGGCTGAGGTACTTAATGCTTTCTTTGCCTCAGTCTTTAATGGTAAGACCAGCTGTTGAGCTGGGAGACGGGGACAGGGGTTGGTCTCTTCTCCTAAGCAGCAAGTGAAAGCAAATGACCTCAATTTAGATGGGAGGGGAGGTTTAGATTGGATATTAAGAAAAAATTCTTCACCAAAAGGACTGTCAAGCATTGGAAGATGCTGTCCAGGGCAGTGGTTGAGTCACCATCCCTGCAGATATTTAAAGGATGTGGAGATGTGGGACTTGGGGACGTGGTTCAGTGGTGGACTTGGCAATGCTGGGTTAGCAGTTCAAGTCAATGATTTTAAAGGTATTTCCCAACCTAAATGTTTCTAGGGATACAATCCAAAAACTGCCTCACAGGAGGCCAAGAAGAAAGTAAAAACACATTTTGACACTTAAACAAACTTAGAGTCAAAAATTGAAGCAGTTACCTAGAAGGACCAATTTCAGCACATTAAAAGCTACATTCCTGCCTGTTCCTTGCCATGACTGGGGAAGACAGTTAAACCATCGTTCCATAAATATACCAGCAATTAAAATGATGCAAAAAGCAGTAAAGGCTGACCTGCCATGCAGCATGTATGAAGACTATTATAACTATTGTTATTGTTATCCTCATCAGTATCTCACTTCATGACCTAAAAATGCACTTTGTCCGTACCTTAGAAAGGGATCCGGCTCCAACCTACAGATAACTGCAAGGCCACAATGAAGCCCCATAGAGAAATATGGAATTAAAAGAGCATGTCTGAGGAAAGCCTTTCAGTGCCAGTTGCAGACAGGAGACCAGGGCTGCCTGCTTTCCTTAGCCTCAAAATCGCACCTCTCTCTTAGTTTTTTATTTTAGATTTTTGCTGTTGTTGGTAGGTCTGGGGTTTTTCTTGGGTTGGTTTTAGTCTGATTTCTGTTTGTTTGCTTTTTAAAACAAACCTCAACATGCAACAGTAGGTCATACAAACTAGGCAATGAAATGGATGATAGTAGTTAAATAAGGCAATAGTAATTCAACTTCTTGGGGTTACTTTAATTCCTAAAAAAAAAAAAAGTGATTACAGTATATAAGAAGTCCTTAGTCTATAAGGTCCAGTTGTGAATCTGCCAAGTGTTTTTCAAAAGCATTTACATTTACAGAAATAAAAGACAATTGCTCTGAACTGTCTGTGCAGTTTCCTTTCAGCTTAGGCATGATGAATGACGAGATCAAGTAACTCTTGCATTTAGAAGAACACATTTAAATAAACTTACCAGAAGCATCAGCATAAATGATCCCAGATATATAATCAGAAAAAACCCAGAAATCATAGCTAGGGAGAGAATTCCACGAATCCACCAATTTTTCCATCTATTAAAAAAAAAAAAAAAAAAAAGAAGCAAGCAGTTATAGATGGAAATAAATTCCACTTCCTCTGCTAACTAGAGATTAAACTGCATTAGAAACAGTGGGAAAAGCATAAATTTTTGTGTTTAATCAAATGCATAGCAAGAAACACAGAATCAAGCAATTATCCAACTAAAAATGATGCACAGTAAAAGAAGTTAAAGTTAGGCACCTTTCTTCTTCCCCTGTACTGCCTCAACCCTGCCAAGTGCCATTTGCAATGAATTGGTACAACCTCATTCTGGAGCTGCTGTGAAAATACATCAGGACCCTCAGAAAGCACCACGTAACCTGCAAGACTGATGGGGGCCCAGCCATGTAAAGCCTGGCATATGCAAGATAGACTGCCAGGTAAAAAGGAAATGATTCTTTGAGGGGTGACAGACACACAAGACCTTGGAACAAATGATCACCAATTTTCTATAGCAGCAAAGTAGGTCTTTGGCCAGGTAGAGGGTTATCTATTGGAAGCAGTCCCATGCTCCTGTGAGCACTGGAACCAGGACAGGAGAATATGTGACAATGAGGGTTGACGGGTCAAACTAGCTGTACTCTTTTGTCCTTGCAGACCTTTGCAGCTGCTAGTGGCTACCTAAGGAAAATGGAATAAAAATTGCTGTTACCATGGAATCATAGAATCATTTAAGGTGGAAAAACCATCTAAGATCATCGAGTCCAACCATTAACCCAGCACTGCTAAGTCCACCACTAAATCATGTCCCTGACTGCCACATCCACACGTCTTTTAAATACCTCCAGGGATGGTGATTGCACCAGTTCCCCGGGCAGCTTGTTCCAATGCTTGACCTTTTTCCTAAATTAAACCTCTCCAAAGGTTTAATTCCAAACCTTTTTCCAAAATTAAATTTCCATAACAGCCAACCTAAACGTCCTTTGGCACAATTTGAGGCCATTCCCTCTAAATGCCCACTGAACCAACTAATCTTAAATTACTGCTAGACACAAAACCCCCTACTATAAACCTCAAGACATTCTTTCTAATGTTTTGCTTTGCATCAGTCTCGTGTTTCATTGCTGCATCAGGAGAATACACCTGATTCAGGAGACACCTGATTCAGTGTTAGTTTTAAATCAGACTCCAGTTCTAATGTAAACTTCAATAACAATAGTTTGATTTTCAAGGATTTGACTTATTGACAGGTTAATGGCAGCTACAGCCACTAATTGGATTTGCCTTAAGTATCAGGACAGAGGCAGAAGAGGCTTTATCACAACATGTTTTATGTTCCTCTGTGATGTGGATACACAGTAGCAGCTTGGCCCTAGTGGCAAATCCATAGCGAGCAAGCCTCCTTCAGAAGAATTCAGCTTCCTTTATGAGTCATGTTAAAATACCACAGGGTATCTTGGGGGTGTTGGCAAGCACAGCACTGGAAAGACAGCTGCAGTAAGACAAGAAGCTCCAGACTTTAGGAAGCCACCTGCCAAGTTTATTGTACCCTAACTCTCTGCTAGAAAGTTATAGACACTATTTCTTTCAGAGGCCAAATACAAAGAGTGTCCATATTTCTGAGAGTTACAGTGCAACCCACTCGTGTTGCACACGATGACAACAGCTCTGCTGGGGCTGCTGGCTACTGAACTGGCAGGTAACTTCAACTCTAGCATTCATAAAGCACCAAGAATTTAATTTTTCACTCAAAGCACCCTTTGTACACCTTTGTGCAAACACTCCAATAAAGAATTTCAAGCACGTGAAACAGGAAAGGTTTCACCTGCACCTCTTAGTTGCAGGCTTTGACACATCACCATACCCTTTGGAACAAGTCTGATTTGGAGACCTAAGACTTCCACATTTAACCCAGTGAGAGAACTCTGAAACTAGGCACTCCTTGCAGTGTGATGGCAATAGAGAATATCACATTCTGCTCACAGCTGGTGCAGTTTAGAAATAGGCTTTTTAAAACCTGAAACATTACATCTGCTTATGACAGAAACCGACAACAGATTAGCAAATGTGCAAGGCAAAAAACTCATTTCACACTGCTATTGGAGATATCTGGTGGAGAGCAGTTCTTTTACAAGGATTTGGAAGGTTTTAATTATAATCCGGATAAGAGATCCTTCTTTTGACTTTGCAAGACCTAAGTTGCATCTGAAATACACATTGTATTCAGCATAAGGGATATATGACACCCATAATCATTTTAGCAGGTAGTTTTTTGGTCTCTATCACCTAAATGCTCTTTCATTGCATTAATGAAAAAAATGTAATGCAACTTGCTTGCTCCAAAAGGGAGTGACTGATCAGGTGTTGTAAAGGGACTGCATAAAAATTTATACAAGGAACTTTATCCGACAGTATTCATGAATATGCAGGTTCACACAATTATCTGTCTATCTATACACGTACACATCCCCCCACATTTGCTGGGCATCAAGCTCCTGGGAGGCTGGAGGTAGAAACCTAAGTTTGAAAAGAAACAGCAGGAAAAAAATAAACAATGCTTTAAAAATTATGGACATATCAGCCATGATGTATTTAACTGTACAGCAAATTATTCAGAAGTGGAAATGTCAAAAATCTAGCAAACCTCACCTTGAGAATTTACAGATCTTTTCATTCATAAACCAATCCCCTCTCAATCTTGGAGGCAGGAAATCAGTTTATTACAACCTCCAGAAATAATCATTCTGTAATTCAAACTCTTTAGCCCATGTTATTGCAATGCTCAGACTCAGTAAATGTTTATGTAAACTGTGTTTACTTAGAAAAGCATGCAATGGGTAATTTACAGGTGGATGCAAAAAATATTCCACTGAAGAGATTATCAAAGCATAAATCAATCAATAATATCCAGCAACAATTTATCCTTGAAATTTTCACATCTACCATATGAAATTTAAAACTGCAGTACAATTTGTAAGACTTAAAACTGCAACACAATCTGTATGAATTTTAGCCACCGGCTGTAAATTTGAGAGCTCTTTGTTTCACTGTACCTGGCAGACAAGCCTGACAAAGCCCTCTTGAGGATCTCTGGAGTGCTGTCTGTTGGTGGAGGAACATCAGGAATATCCGAATCACTTCTAAGGTCCAACTCGCGAAGTCTTTCTTCCAAATCCACTTCCTATCACAACAAGAAAAGTAAAACTATCAGAAAACTCAAGACAGCAGGAAAGATTATTAGCTATTGTGTCAGAAAACAGTATTCAGAGTCAAACATTACTTTAGGAACTGATAATACCTGCATTACCTTCTAAAAGACAGCAATGGTGTACTAGTGAAACTGTAGATGTTGTAGGAGACAAACAGATGCCAGTAAACGTTTATAGGAAGGCCTGTACTTGGATGCTGTGACATTACCTGCTGTACTCAAGAAACTTCCCATTCCAGGCACCACTTTTTCATGGATATGTGTTTGCAGAAATACTACAGCTGGCATAGAATACTGGAGTTTGCCAGAAATCCCCAAGCCCCTAACACATTCCCTTATCTACATCTCAAACTACCCTTCTATGGAATAAGGGGAAGGTTTAATGTCACATTAAGAAGAAAAAAAAGGAAATGTAATGCATGAAAAAACAGTCCCTATATACAATGGGGAAGAGGTTGCTGGCAGAGTTTTATACATGGTGGGGCTTGAACCCTCAGGCTTGAAAAGAATAATCCAAAACCAAACTGTGAAGTGACCAAGTGTCCCACAGACACAGTATTACTCAAAATAATTTTCTGTATGTCTGCAGCACTACAGCTCTTTCTTCAGTATTCGCTGAGGACTGCTAGGGAAGACATCATCTAGACAGGCTGTGTGTCTAACCCAAATGCAAAACAGGCACCACATATTTTGGAGACAATGTACAAATTGTCACCAACACTCAGAGCACACTGTCAGGACTGTTTTTCCCTCAGTTAAAGCCAACACCGAGGGTGACTTCACTCGTTCTAATACTGCAAACGCCACAGCTCGAGGGAGCTGGAAAGCTGCACTCAGCCCTGGCACAGCACTAATGCAGAGAGCAATCTCTAGCTCAGTGTCTGGCTCTCTTGAGACCTGAACTTCCCCTTGACCTCCCTGACTCGCCTCACCTTCTTACAATCTCAAACAGCTTCCAGCCTGCCCTGCTGCCTCAAGTTCATCAGTTCTTAACAATTCTGGGGACTGTTAAGTAACTGTGCTTTAAAACTTTCTTCTCCACTGCTATATGCTATTTCTCCATCTCCCTCCCTTTCCACCTTCCTCATCTGAGTTCTTTCTCCTTTTTCTATTTCCATTAATTAGAAACTTCTGCTTTTCTTTCCTACTTTTCCTTAACAGTATTATTTTCTCCCCTTGTTCTGAATATTTTTGTCACTTTCTCTAAGCCAGCACAGGTATATCCTCTCTTTCGCCCCCACTACCAGACACCACAGAATTCAGGTGCCTACACCCCCAGCCATCCCACCCAAGCCCAGCGTGGCTGCTCTGTTTATAATCCATGGCCTTTTCCCTGCAGCTGCACTTCGGGGTAACCTCTGTCCCAGTGCCTGGCCTCTGCAAACAACACGAGGCAGAAGATAAGGTTTTCCAAAGCCGGTCGCCCAAAGCCAAGGTCCGAGCCCACACCTCGGGGTTGGGCAGAGGTGGCTGTGGAGGGGCCGGGGGTCAGGAGCTGACCAGGGTGCTGCAGGCAGCCTCCAACCTCGGACCCTCCCCAGGCTTTCCAGGGACACTGATCCAAGAGAAAGCACCATCCTTTCCACTTAGAAAGTGGTTTTAACCTTTTAGAACATGAGACAGTGAGCTGGCACTATGCACATGCACAAGGCAAGTGGGTACATCCTCTCTTTTTTAAGTTAGGCCTGGGTTTTTCTCATTCACTTGATGTACCACACACATGCCCAAGATGAAATTCTCAATTTTACACCATTTACTTCTTTCAAAAAGGTGATCAATGCTTCCCAGTCCAATGCTTTTTCCAGTCCTTGAAACCCCACAGCTGAATAATTACGAGGCAGACTCTGCCTGTAATTAATACAAGTAAAAAGAGCAAATAAGTTGTGGTCTAGACTTCAGAAAGTCTGTAGAACGCCTGAAAAAGCACATAAATAAATAAAAAATTACCACGCTTGCAACCCTGCTAGTCAGAGATGTTTTTCACAGTGTTGTACCACAGCCTAGAAAATCAGCTATAGATGTAATTGGGGGGATCACAGCTCTCTCCCAAAGCCATGTTCCAACTCCTGTGACCTGCTCTGGAGTGCAGCAGGCTGTCTGTACAGTCCTAGGAGACACTACTCACTGTGCAGATGACGGGCAGTAATCCTGGCCCTAAGACCATGACTTAGCGTCTTTAATATTAATCCCTGCTTGCAGACGGCAGAGATGTTCTCTCTTTTAAGCACTCAGAACTAAGAATATCCCCAAACTTTTTTATTCCATTCTGGTATTGCAGAAAACGATTGTGTTGAAACAATTTTTTTTTAAAAAAAAAAATCATACTTAGTTTTGTCCCTCTGATCTTTGACACACAACTATCACTTATAAGCACCTCATTATAAGCAATATTTAAAATTTGCTACTTCTAACATCTGAATTCACAAGTGCACGGCTTTTTTCAGAGTATCTAAACAGCCTGAAGAAGGAGTCTGTGTTTATCTGATGTGATTTTCAGTAGCTCATGGGACTTTGGCTGGTGCAACCTGCGTAGAACTTGGTGCATTTTTTTCACCTTGCTACAATAACCAGTGGGAATCAACACCTCAACTATCTTCAACTTCCCTGTGTAACCTACCTCAAAAATTACCATGAATGCTTTATTTTCCAGTTAACTGCTATCACAGCCACAACAATTTCCTGAATAAGGCATTTAATTTGTAAAGTCAGGAGCCAAAGAGGACATTGCTCACTAAAAGCTAGTTAATTGTCTTCTGCATCATTAAGTGCTTAGAACCCCATCACTGGGGGACGAGACTTTCTTGCTAATCATTTTCTAAATTATTTTACGTGATTGATTACAAACATTCCAGTTTATAGCCACAAATAACAACAATCATTATGGAAGGAAACACTAAGTTAATCACTATAAAAGCACTCAAAAAAAAAAAAAAACCAAGAGCCTTGCTACTGCAGCTTGACCTTGTAGAAGCAGTTTTGAAGTTCAGCACAAACCCAAGCAGCCCTTCCTTCTCCTGCTCTTCAGATTTGAGATCTGGCCAAGCTTAGTACACAGTAACATCAAGGACCTGTGAAGGTCCATGGGAAACGCCGCGGGTTTCACACTGTGAGCGGGTATTTACAAGGTTTGCAAAGGTTAATTGAAACCAGCACAGGTTGTACTGTCCTAAGTGCCTAGGAAACCTTTCAACCCCAACTCCAAATTAAGTGTTTTATCCAAGGTGTTTGGATTTTTTCCTAGAGTTTTCAAACTGCAGGTGACAGAACCTTTTATACACAAAGTGTGCCACTCCTGCCTGCTTGGTTCACACCCAAAGTGTCCTTAATGGGTAGATGGTTTAAGTTTGGTATTCTCAAAAGACAAGACTTTCATCCTTATGCTAAAGCTTCTGCACAAGACCACAAATACTTGGCCATACAAAGGGAGAAACCCAACCAGTCAAGAGCCTGAGCCTCCATACCAGGAATTCAGAACATGTGACATTTTGCCATAAATTAAGCTTCCATGCGGATTTCTGCTCGCCGGCTATTTTGCAACAGCTCACAGAATACAGCCATGTGTCATGGAGAAAAAAATAGACATCTCCATCTTTCATCATCCAAAAGGCCACACACTTCTGAATTGCTGTTTCGTACCACACGCCCTCCACTACAATTAATACGTGCCAAGCGAACCACACACCAGAATTATTCTGGTTACAAAGGCGCTTGCAATGTTCCTCTTGTAGGGCATTTTTCCAGGACACCATAAGGAACTCCTAAGTAGACAGCAAATATGTTCTTCTTTGAAAATGTAGCATCTCCATGAAGAGCAACTGAGAAAATGAAGACACTGTCCAACAATTTATGAGAAAAAGTTAACGAGCAAAAGAGTTCAATTATTGTCATTTTATAAGTCTAAGTGTTACCCAAAGTAAGGTTTCTCCTCCATCTTTGATCTTTCTGCAGTCTCTCTCACAATTTCCATAGTGAAGTCAATAGTTCAGTTAGAACACATTGTAGAGTATTTAATTAGGTGTACCTTGATACCTTTCTCTGAAGCCAAGATATCAAAGTGTCAGAAGATCCTGAATAATGAAACCTTTTTTTCCAAACTATTAAAGTCTGACATATGCAGAAACACAGGCAAGAGACCTGCACATACTGAATCAAAGACTGGAACCTACAGACCCTTTGCTCTCTGCATTAGTACTGATTCACCACCATTCCCAAGAAAACAGAGGTTTGGAAAGAGTCTGCCCTTATTATTATTATTACCATGCTTGTAGCAGAAAGCATAGAGGTCAGTCTTCTCTGTGAAAACTAAAATGATCCATTTTCAGGGTACTCCAGGAGAAGTAAGCCCAATGAAGCAACTAAGTGATCCATGACAGACAGACAGAGCCACCATAGGCTATACTGCAATTAGGAATTTCATTTATCTCCCAGCAGGTTTGGGAGGTTTTGGACATCAAAGATCCAAGTGCCAAACTGAGCTTCACAGGTCTGAGCAACTTATCGGGCAATTGATTCCCTGGAAGGGCTGTCCCATGGAACAGAAAAAGTTTTTTCAATACCACAAGAGAAACAACATTCAGTGATTCCAAGCTTGTTGTAGTTACAAATAATTAACAGCCAGCAATGCAATATGATCACACTTCTCCCTCCCTGTCCTGTCCTGGCAGCTCTGTACAGTACGAAGAGGAATAACTGTGTGATTACTTCCAGGATACACTAATTTTTTTGGAAGCATTTGAAAGAGCTGTCTCTTGCTTTTTGGTAAAGAATGCAAACAATTGGAAATTTGAAAGAATCACGAACACATGCAGATCAGCCTGTAAATCTTTAATTGATTTATACATATTAAGTATCTGAATGCCAAGTCACTCCTCTTTCTCCCAAGGCTCACAGAGTAGTTATAAAGGTACTTTGACCAGACATTCTTAGGAAAAGAGCACCCAGGGCAACCAGCAGGAAGTAAGAAAGTGACAACCAAAAAATCACTCCTGCGTGCCACAGGACAACACAAAGAAACAGCAAACTCGTGAAATTGCAGGGCCCTACAGGGCAAAGGCATGTTCATGGCAATTCTGCAAAATGTCACCAGCTCAACAAGCTACTGAGCAACTGGAAACACTAAGACTTGCAGAGCTTGGGAACTTCAAGAAGCTTCACAAAGGGTATATCATATTCCTTCATACAAAACCAAGGAATTTAACTTTCCTTTGAAATAATATCAATGAAGAAATAGCTACCAGTTGTTTCCAATTAGTGATAAAAAGGCACACAAACAAGGAAAAAAAAACCCAACAGCTTCACTTAAGTTCAGTAGGAAATGAGCATCTATGGACGTAGTAAGCGTAACATGAAAAGTACCAGATAGCCCACCGAAAACAGGGCTCAGAGCAGAATACAGAAACACCTTCAGACAAATTTAGTGTTTCTGGAGTTCTTCAACAAACACAAAGGGCTTCTCTACTTGGGCAAAAAAATGTGCATGTTGCCTTTGTATATCTGGAAGGCTTGGTTTGGGCCAACAAGAGCAGAAGCAGCACGAAGCACATACCATCCAAAGAAACAAGTTTTCTCCTTCATTACAGGTGAGGAAGAGGGGGATGTTTCTGAGCTGCATACTAGAAAGCAATGTAAACCCACTGCATCGTGGCTATCCCGAGCAGTTATCAACCAATGAACCAGTTTTGAGTCTGAATACAGGATTACCACCCCAAATAGGTCATCTCAAAATAGCCAGAGGACAATAAAAGTATCCACTCGTTGTAAAGGCCAGGCAAGAGATAGAGCAGAGTGATAACCATCTAGGGAGCTGTATAATGTGACACCTGTGAATCCTGATGACCAGATGCTGCTCATCAAATCACCTACAGCAGACATTACCTGTGTGCTCATATTCAAAACAGAGTCCCAAACTGTGACCCACTGATTGAAACCTCAGTACAAAATACTGGTTTATCTCTACAGTTACCAATGGCACTAAAGCCAGCTTATTATGTAAAATCAATCCTTACGGTCACTTGTGAGCCATGACAAGGGTCACCGGTGCTGGGCACATTGCAGATGGGTAAAACAACTCCAGTGGGAACACAGAGGGTCCCACAAATAATCCACGAGAAAGTCTCTGGTGCAGCGGAAAAGGCTTTCCCGATCTGTCGTTCAAGTGAACACAAATGTGTGCACATTGAAATCCAGCTCCTGTAACCAGCATCCTGTCTGCATACACAGCACCAGCCTCCTGTCTGCTCAACATCATCCGAAACGGGATCAAACACTAGGCTGTGGAGCAGCTAGAGTAAAACCACAGTAGGCCTATAGGTAAGAACAGCATTTTCCTCTCTGAAAATCACACAGATAAACCAAGAGTAACATTAGCAAGTTTTAGAGGCACCCTTTGAAGGTCTGGGTAGCAGAGGCTTTGAACCGTGAGAATTCTTTGAAGGCAGCTCACTGCACACCACAGAATTAAACTTCCTCTGCAAAATAAAGCAAACCAGAGCATCTCCACAGAAAAACAGCTTTTGGAGCACACTGTGATGAGAAATTATGTTTAAAAGTTAATTCTCATCTACAGGGAACTACTCTGCACAGCTATAGTCTAAACACTGTCTTATGTGATCACAGCCCTCAATGCAGCATAGCACTACAAATTTGCAAGTTCATTGGCTTTGAGTTAAAGCAACCAAAGCACGGAATAAAAAGTATTAAGTTTCACTTTCCAGTTCCTTGCCACAATGCCTAAGGCAGGCTACACACTCTGCAACATCGACATCCATGCAAGTTTAAGCAGTCACCGATTCAAGTAAACACACACGTACTGCTACCTCAATTTAGCAATCAGAAAGCTTTTTTTTAAACTTTAATTCCAGTTACCCAAATGGGACCTTCTCTTTCATTTTATTCAGACAATTAGCAACTGTGATGTGGTGATGTGCTTAGCTTTTGTAGAGATAAGCCTTAACTGCACAGCAAACAAAAGAACAGCACTGTGGCTGTTTTGCCACTGTAATGAACCTGATGCATAGACTTAGTATGTCGAAAACCTCTTGCCTTAGCAGAAATGTCATACTGTAAGTCCTTTCCAGGGCAGAGGTGAATGCCTATCACTTAACAGGCCATAAAGCAGAAAGAGTTGCTGGGGAAATGCTGACACAGCCTTTAAATGGAGCAGATCACTGTTCTGAGTTAGCTTCCATGCTACTGGACTGGCCCAACCACACTGAAGCGTGCTCTTTGCCTGGTCCGGTGTCCCGGGATAGTGTTAATTTTCTTCCTAGTAGCTGCTACAGTGCTGTGTTTTGGATTTAGCAGGAGAATAATGTCGATAACAGACCAATGTGTTGGCTTTCCTGAGCAGTGCTTAGCCCAAGTCAAGGACTTTTCTGTTTCCCGTGCTCTGCCAGCAAGGAGGTACACAAGAAGCCAGGCAGGAGCATGGCCAGAGCAGCTGATCTGAACTGGCCAAAGGCTCTGCTGGGGAGTATTGGCTGACAAAGGCCGACTGCTGCTCGTTGTTGGGCAGGTGGTGGTGAAGCAACTGTATTTTGCACCACTTGAACTTCCTTGGGTTTTATAGGCCTTTTTATCATCTCCCATTTCACTAATATTACTATTTTATTTCAATTATTAAACTGTTCTTATCTCAACCAATGGGTTTTACCTTTTTTCCTGACTCTCCTCCCCATCCCACCGGGCGAGGGAGAGTGAGGGGTGTGAGGGAGCGGCGGGGTGGTGCTCAGCAGCCGGCTGGGGTTACAGCACGCCATCAGCTCCCTCGTCAAGAGGTGAGCTACGACACGCAGCTACGGCGCTGAGCTTTCGCTGCGGGCCCGGAGAGAGCCCGGCCGCTCCCATTTCGGTCTCGCCACGGGGGAATGGCAGTGGGGTAAAACACGCGTGGGCCCACAACCTCTAACTTGGCACCTGGCCCTCTCCCCACTCCCGCCACCCGAGAGCGCGGCCGCGTTACAGCCCGGGAGGGACCGGGAGGGTCCCTGATGCCGGGGCCGGGGGCGCAGCGCGGAGCCCCATGCGCGGCGCGGTCCGGGCCCGTGGGGGGAGGCAG
>VZTA01028604.1:32066-45095 GCA_013398855.1 Mohoua ochrocephala
GTCCGCCCCGGGCCGGATGGCTGCGGCGGTGGGCACCCGCAAAGCCCCGCAACACGGGCGTGGAGCTCCAGGTTGTTCTCTCCTGGGTGCCAGAATGGCCGCGGCACACTGCGTGCCTGCAGCCCGCCGGTGGAATCCCCAGAGAGATTGGGACAGGCATCACCAGGCAGCCCCGGTGTCAGGTCCGTGTCAGCACCCGCTGGCGCCCGTGCCGCAGCCCGCGAGGCATCGCTGGGTCTCTGCTGAGTGCTTTGTTTCCTTCTGGGATGCTCATGCCCGCCTGCTCTATGCCCATTTATAAAGGCAGGTGCGGTGCTTGGCTCGTCCCTGCCCCACCATGCCATGCACCCTGCCGAGCGTGGTGCCGCCAGCCTGCACAGAAACGAAACACACTTGCCTAGGAGCTCGCAGTCGAGAAAGGTGCTCTGCAAGGCCAGCTACACGTGCTGAATCCCTGCGGCACCCTGTTACGGTGCTTGTGCCACTCCACCATGTTTGCATGGCTACTCTCAGCCTGGCCATGGCAACAGCTGGCTGCCCGAGAGCATTCCCGTAATGACACTCAGGCTAAATGTCACTTCAGTGTCCACACACTGGCTTACTGTTCCTGCAAACATAGGGCCAGCACCTCTTGCAAGGCAGCGTCGAGCCACTCCTGCTGTCATTTACATTATCCATATGGTGACTGGCTTCACCAAGCTTGATTGGTTTTTTTTCATTTTTTTTAGTTTTATTATATAAGCGAGATTATTATTATGTCCCTCCAAAAGTATGCTTGGCATGTTTTTAATGTAAACGCCATGGTTCAAGAGCTGATGCTGTGGGTGGACATGGATTACAACATTAGTAAAACAACTTCAGTCTTGCTGCCAGGAGGTGTGGACACCTCAGTATTCCAGAAGAACAGCCATTTCTGTGAAAGATTTTACCTGTGCACTGCTGAGAGTGTCAGGAGGCAGCATGTCTGCAGCATTCCCAAAAAACTGCAAAACCCTGGTGTGCTAAGAGAAGGGCTGCTGCAGCACAAGGCAAAGCAGAGAAGACCCAATGCCAGGCCATACAGGCCACAGAAGCACAATTAGTGACGTTGGGTCCCTTATGGACAAGGGTGACAGCAGCAACCCACTGCAGTTCTGTGATTTGGCCATATGGCCTGGACTCTCTAAAACTTCAGTCTTGCTAAGTATAATTTTAATGTATTTCTCCATAAGTGAAATATGATGGGGTAAATTGAGTCGGAAGAATTCAGCTCTCCTTGCTTAGAATATGAGAGGGTGGGAAACAGAGCCCCAGCAGGTCGGAAACCTAAACCATACAGGGTGAGCAGAGGGGAGCCCAGTGAATAATGAGGTGTCCTTTCCACTCTGTCCTCTTTCAGTACTTTTCTCCTATTGAGTTTTCCTTTGTGAGTATCCCTCCAGCAAAGCTCTCAGAAGAAACCAGTTTCCCTTACTTCCAGTGCGAGATGTGCATTTACCGTGTTGGCCTTGCACGCGGGAGGAACCGTCTGGGGGAAAGCATAAACATTTATTTTCTCTGTGCACAGAGACTAAGAAGTGGTTTTTCTGGTCTCCACAGCTTTGTCACCCATGGTTGCCGCAGCACGTGGAGCAGACACCCAGGCTGCTTCCCCCAGCACTCAGGTCCCGCACAGGGGTCAGTAGCCTGGATTGGGGTGGACACCAACTGCCCTATTTCTACCATGGAGCAGCTGGGTCTAACTGAAGCAGTGCATGCCTTGTTACAGCCCTTCCTGGTACACCTGGCCTGAGAAACATAGGGCTGAGAATGACTAGATTTCTTTTGCCTCAGAGAAAATGCCTTCTGTGGTCGACGAGACAGAGACCATGCTTCAATACCTGCATAAAGATCATTAGGCAGATCTTTACATCCCATCCAGGAGAAGAGTAAGAACCTCCATTTCTCCTACATCTTTGTTCCATCCTTAACCTAAACAGTGAAGGGGAAAAGAAGTCATCTAGAAAAGCTCCAGAAGAAAAAATATTTGTTTAGCAAATGGTGTGTTGGAATAAAGTAGCAATAATGTCAAAGAAGGAAAAGGTGAAGTACTCGATGCATATTAATGAGCAGAAGCGAGGCACGTTCAAGAAGATGAGTCAGTGCATTTTGGGAGTAATAAAGACAGCAAGCAATGAACAACTGGTGACGGTGGGGTGAGGGAGTGAACAATCCTCTGGGCAGGGCCACTGGGAGAGAGAAAATTAAAAACAATGACCAGGCCCTGGCAGGATCAGGCAGGAATCCAGCCCTAGCTTCACTCCTCTCTCCCAGCCAGGTGTTCCTGCTCCTGTCACACACCTTTTCACCCACGGAGTGCTCAGAAATGCGAGGAGGGACAGCAAAACCAGCTGTATCACAGCAAAGCATTTCAAGCCTCTCCAGCTCAGAGGAAAGAGGTAAGGGGCTCCCAGAAGAGCTGTGGGGTAGGGGGCTTAGGGATGATCCCGCAGATCATGGGAGTGTGGTTGTCCTGCTTCTCAGCTGCAGCACCTTGCAGCCATGGGAGCCCAGTACCTGGTTAGACTGGTCGGATGGGAATTTTCCAAGTCAACACCCTGTTACTCAGGTTCCTTTGGGGCAAGTAACTACACTGGCTGGAATGTAACATCACTTCTCCAAATGTTGTGACCGTGCATGGTTTCACAACGTGTGGCAGAAACTTCCATGTGCTCCCAGGACAGAGGGATTAGCATGTCAGCCGACGACTCTCCTGATATTCAGATATTATCACCTTTCCTGGATGGATTTCAGCATCTTGATGTGTGAGACCTCAGAGGTTTCTGCTGGCTCTGTCTTGCTTTGTATTCCCACATGAATTTAGTGGCTCAAAGCTGCCAGTAAACAACTCAAACCTCATCTACCTATCCAACATTATCTGCAGCACGGGGAAGCCTCTAACAAGCAAATCCCTGCACTTCCCCCAGCTGCCCAAAGTTAGGACACATCACCTGCCTCAGCTGTGCTGCTCCCTGCCCTGCACTCCGGTTACCCACAGCAGGCAGATCTGCCTCGCCTGCTGCCGGCTGAGCCCGGAGCTGCCTCTGCTCTGTGCCTCGACCTACGTACAAAAGGAGGAGTTTTCTGCAGGCAGACGCAAAACCGGAGCCCTGACATTAAAAGAGTTATATAAGCCCTTACACAAGCTGCATCCAGCCTCCCGACAGAAAAGCAGCCGGCATGGAGCTGCTGCTGTCTCCACCGAGCAGCAGAAAGCCCCTTGCACGGGGGAGAGGCAGAGCGGAGCTGCTTCATAGCTGCAGCATCAGAAGGAAATGAAAGGAATTGGTTCCCTGTCCGCTCAGAGCCTGGGGAACAGAAAGTATCTGGCTCAAAATGTGTGTTGGAAAGAACGGCATGTCTGCAGTTGTAACACTTAGGATCCCTATTGTCAGCAGTCTCGGAAACAGAAGGGGTTTGCAGGGTTTGGGGTTTCTTTTTAATGGATTCCCACTAATGCACAGAAGTGAGACAAGTGGAAAATGTCAATACCTACTGGTCAGCACAGATAGAAATGTCAGGCCTTGTCAGCAACAGTTCAGTATCCCCTTAATTAATATCAATTATGAACAATATTGCAATATGCTGCATTCAATCAATTTAAAATCTTTTTGCATCCCTAAATCATTTTAAAGATGATAACCCCCGGTCAGAAAGAAGCAGAGGAAACAGCGATACAACAGCCTCAATCAGGCTGTATGATTGTTCTCCAAAGCACAAGGCTAGCTATTAATACCCTGTGCTCCCCTGACAAAACCAAGAGCTGCAAAACGCTGCCTGGTGCTGCCTTGAGGCAGCGCACGGGAGCCCAGGTGTTCAGGATATGCTTAAAGCTGAAATTCCAGGTCAGAAGCTCGTTATTACACAACCTGTGCACTCTGGGATGAATCCTCCTCCAGCTCTAGGCGCTAGACTCAGATGCTGGAAAAAGGGAAAGCTGCACTGAAATATGGGCTTGTATGAGTCAATAAAGAAGCTGCTTTCCTCCCCTTTAAATGAATACAGCATGAGCTCTAATACTGTCTTGCTGGGTTTAACAGGGGTCAAAAGCCAGTGATACTTTGCCAAGGCATCCTGAAGAGAGCATACATATCTATATTTTAGTAATTTAAATCCACCGACAGCACTGAATTGTTCTTTTGTGTTTAGTTAATATGTCGTGTAATCTGTTTACATTTGCTAGTCTGGCATAAAAACATCGTAGTCTGTGGCATTTGTGGTCGACTATTTGCTTATTAGTTGTACATTTGAACTTTATAAAATAGGCCACTTGTATGCCAGAAAAAACAAAGCAACAAAACAAACTGACCTCATTATTTCCAAGTTATGCACCAAAGTCTGAGGAACATAATCTAGTGACCGCTGTGAAAGCTCTGGCAGCAGAAACCTTTGCCCTAGGCAGCTGTCACCTTCTGTTTGGTCCAAGTGACTGACTATTGCACAGCTACTGAGTTATTCTTGATCCTTTATTCCTACCATAATCCCAGGGATGGTCTTACTTTTTCCAAAGAAAAAAACCAAAACGGGGTTCATATGCGGTGGGTGCTTGGCAAGCTGCTGCTGTTTTCACATTAGACATGAAATTAATTCTTGAACTTGTTGAGGCTGTCTGAACATGCCATGAATTTGCAACACACCCTCCCTGTGCAATTGCACGTGCACTACATGTTATATTATCCATGCAGATCCTTTCTTTTCATACAAGCCTCTCTTTGGAACACCATAACTCGCAACTCTTCTTTTTGCAAGGAGCTCTGGGCAAAGAAAAAGGTGGAGACAAGCCTGATGAGGAAACACACTTGCTGATGCCAGGGGTAGGGACTATACATTTACAGCTCCAACTGGGAAAGGCTAAAGGGCTGAGCACTGGATTGTTTAAAGGGACAAATGGCACCACTCTGTCAAAACACAAGTGGCTGCCAGAGAGAAAAGAGGAGCTGGCTCCATTCTAGACAAGCCCCACAAAATGTAGCACTGTCGGAATCAGCTGTCCCCAATAAATTCAGTCTAAAGTATTTGGAGAAACTAGCTTACCTTCTGTGTGCTTTGGGCAGGACTGGAGAGCAAACCACTCTTCATCAAGTTTCATAAGATGCTTTTTAAAAGGAATCACTAGATACACAGTAGCTCCTTCAGGTGACCCTGCTCACAGTAGCTCCCCAGCACCTTCAGAGTGGTACTAGCCTGGTGGAGACTCAGGGGGTGCTGGGACACCTGATCCCTCACAGGACAAGGTCAGGAGCCCTAACCCACAGCCTGCAGCAGGAAGGGCAGGAGGCAGGAAGAGGAGGCTGATTGCATCCTACACAGCTCCCATCGCTCTGTCTGGCAACACCTCCTTGACAGGAGAAACTTGGCCAAGCAAACTGTGCCCAGTGCCACTTGCCAGCGGTTTCCCTGGAGGTGGAGGCCATTTATGTTAACATATATATGGCAACAGCCTTAACACCACAACCGCCTGCAGCTTACAGCCAGCTGCGGGAGATAATCCCTTCTGTGTGATATCAAGGGAATGGTGTTTGTGCCCAAACTTCACTGCCTTCTTCAATCCCAGGTCGCTCCGGTTCTTCCTATGTAACTGAGCAGCCCACGATGCTCTCTGATGGATGGACTCTCAGGGAATGGGCTTTCCTACCACACTATGAGCAATTCCCATTTTATCCTCTGGCAACAGTCATGTGCTCCCCCACATGCTTGATATGAGGCTGAGCCCTGGTCCCATCAGTGGGAATTTTGCCATCATAGGCCAAGGCAAAAGCTGTTTGATGGTTTCAGCAATACCTCCCACTCTCACGTCAGAGTAACTTCCACAGGAAGTATTTACTATTTACTTGGTTTGTGGTACATGGAGCACAGCCTGCCCTTGTCTCTGCTCTCTGTCACTGGATTTGCTCCCCTCCTCTTTGTGTCACTTTCAATAAGTTTTACATCATTTCATTTAATTGAGCTCCGGTAGTACCCACTCCATTACATTTCAGTTCATGAGAAAAGTTCATCTAAGGTATGATCAGGCATATCACCATTGATTTTTAGCAGTTTATGAAATATCACTCTGTTTTGCCAGCAATACCATCTAACTATCTTATCTCAAGGGACAGGAGGAGCATTATGGCACACTCAGAGTGTATTTTATAAGTGGTGAGCAGCCGACAGGATGCAATTAAGCCAAGTATTACAGTCACGATCTGGAAAGGTTGCCCTGTAAACTCTTGGTTTGCTGCCATTTTGTTGTGGTAGTCTTCAGACCGAAGTACATCTTGTACTTTACAAAGGTGTTCCTACGTATTCACTTCGGTGAATTCTCTGAAAGTTACCTTCCAGTGGTAAAGCCATAAAAATACACTAGAAATAACCAGCTGCTTATGCATTGGCATCTTTTCCATCTTTCTCCAAACCTTGTGGACTGGAACTGTGTTACACGAGATCCTGAGGATTTTTCTAGGGGGATACATGTTGAGAGAAGCATCTTCCTCGTATTTGAAGAGCCAAGACAAAGTGAGCTTCAAAAGACAGAGACTCATGGCCTCTTCTCTTTTTTTCCTCTGTGTTTCCAGGTTTGTGGTTGAAAGCCTCTCAATAAATCTTGACCAGTGACTTTTGGACACATGCCACAACACTCCTGTTCCTGATCTCACTTTTCTCCTCCCAAAGTCACCAGCACACACAGAGGCAGCTCCCGGGAAGTTCTTCTTGTGCCTCTTTTTTTTACCTGAAGGTGCCAGATTTATTGGGAAAGCACTTGATCCTGGGCAGCTTCTTCTAGATACTTGCTCTGTGTGCTAAATGGACAAAGGCATCTGGGTTTCATCAGCCTGTCCCCCAGGCCCCTCTGCTGGCTGCCTGCCTCGATCAAATGAAGGAGGGGTCTACAACACCAGGAGGAATGGGTACTAGCTGCCCAATAGAGGCACCAGTTCTGCTTTTTAGCATTTTTAGCTCTTTTCAGGGCTCTGACCAAACTGGCTGGTCCTCAGTCAGGTACTGCCAGAAGAGCAGGACCCAAAATGGGAATGGAAAGGAACCACAGCAAGTGGCTTTCTACTGCTTCTATTGCTGTGCCAGACAAATGTCTGCTTACCTAAAGCCTGCAGTGCAAAGCCAACACAAGAGAAAGAAGTCCAGAAATGTATCTTCGGGCTCGCTCACTCTTTGATCCAGGTATTTTTTTTCATGTAATTGCAAACTAAAGAAATTCCCTGTTTTCCAGCACAAGAAGACTCACTTTCAGCCAGCTGCTGTAGCAGCACGGTGCTTTCTGAACAGCATCCTTCATGCCCTCATGACACCTAACCAAAGATAGTACTGGAAGAAATTACCTGGGTATCTTATTACAGCCAAGAATTCCCTGCTGCCCTGTCCCCAATGCCACTGGAGGTTCGTGCAAGCTGCAGAACATGACTTGACATCACCGGTTATGAGAGATGAAAGGGAAAGCATGAATGTGATCAGAGCAGGAGCTGATAGAGATGACTGAGAAACCTGTAAAAACATGGCAGTTTCCTCTGTGGGGCAAGAAACAGCAGTATGTTTTTCCCCAGGAGTTTTGGCATTGCCGCTGCAAACTGAGGTGAGAACTGGGATTCAAACTCTCACAGTAGGAAATTGCCCCTTCCGGATGCAGGCTTTTTAGTGGTCTACATCTCCTATCCTTCACTAGAGAGGGAAAAACACGGGGGGAAAAGCCCAAAACACTGAACTGTTCTCTTCTCCTAAGGATTCAGCTTCTTACAGAAAACCCTGACCAATGGTCTTCCTGCTTCCCCAGCAGCTCCCTCACACCTCTGGAGAGCAGGTCCAGCCATCCTGTGCTTCCCTGCACAGGGCCATCCCCAGCTGTGAGCCTGCTGCCTCTGTCGTGCGTGGCACTTCATCCTCTCCTCCGGAGAATGGGGTTGAGCCTGGCAGAAGCCACCACATCCCCTCACTCTATGGAACGGCACTCACAATTCCCTTTAACAAACCCCTATGCTGTTGTTGGGGCCAGTCAGGTGGAGTTTGCAGGGCTGGATGGCACCACACCTCGGAGGGAGAGGGGGAGGGAAGTGACTCTTTCCTGCTGCTCACTGCACTGCCAGGCTGCTCTGCTCCAGGAAGTGCCAAAGGCAGGAATTGTGCGCACCAAAAGCAATGGTGGAGGCTCCAGCCCTGGCCCATCCAGGGAGATGCTCTTGCCCCTTCCATGACTGCACAACAGCCTCCACTGGCATGGGGCAGGCAGATGCATCCCGTCCTTCTGACTGTACAAATAGATTTGTACCTTCCCGTGGTTTCCAGCGGCCGGCGAGCGCTCCTCGCTAGGTGGAGCTGCCGGAGCGAGCACGGCAGCGCCGGGAAGCGGCGCCGCGATCGCCGGGCGCTCCCCCAGCCGCGCTCCCCGAGCTCCCCGTGGTCCCGGCACCGCCGATGTCCCTGGGCTTGTTTCGGTTACACTGAAACTGAAACGGAGGAAGCAGGATCTTTTCTTAAACAAAGTCGTGGTATGAAGGATACCGCTGTCAGTGGTTTTATCCGTCATTTGGGCTGAGTCTGCTAATCAATGCGGCCCTGTCAGCCTTTGATGTGATGGAAAACGCTGAAATATGATCTTCTAAAAATCATAAAATTATGCACATAATGATAGCCACCGCCACTGCTTTCTCCTTCCCACCCCCATTAGATCATCAATTTAATGATTTTCAGTTCCCTGACACTGGACCACCCTGTGCCAACAATTTCTAAGCAAAGCTCTCACTGCTGGTTTCCGTGGTGGGGCTGCTTAAAGATCAATAATAGCAGCGATGGCCTAGTGTACATATTTGTCTCACGGAGTGAAAGAAAGTGTATAAAAGCTCCAGCTCTGCCAGTTAGATTTCCATAAATTTTTGTTACTAATGTGGAACCGAAGTAAAGCCAGACATTAGTTTTGGCCATACAGCATACATGGTTATCCACATCAAGAAATCGCTCACGTGGATGCCAGGGCAGTGCCTGGATCCATATCCAACAGTTGTGGGGGCACTCAGTGCCCTGCAGATGCTTGGGAGGCTCGGCTGGCCAGCGAGGGCTGGGGGACCACGGGTGAACTTCTGTTGGATCTAAACAGGTGTCTTTATCCACATCTCATACGCACATGCACTGCACAGAGGGAAGCTTCTGGGCAGCAATGCACAACGGAAGGGAAAAGGAAGGTAACTTTGGAAGAGTGGCACCCTCACAGCCCTTCGGCAAAGATGAATGAGGGAGATGGAGTACCAGTGCTTCTTGTCCCTGCTGTTGCACACCTGGCCTACGGCACGTACACTTTGGCGTTGACAGCGGGTTTCTAAAATAGTTTCCTTGCCTGGGGCTGATCAGCTACACGCATCCAGCCCCCACGGGGTTCCCATCTGGAAATGGAGCAGGCCTCTCACCAGCAGTCACACCGCAGACTGAGGTGTGCAGAGGCAGCAGCAGTCCCGCCACTGCTGCTCCCGTTTCCAGCGGAGAGGAGGGCCACGAGGACTTCAGCCCTCAGCAAGTTAGAGGGAAGTGCCTCGTCTGAGTGCCAGATCACATCACAGGCACATCTGTGCTGGCTGCGGCGTTTGGTAGCACCTCACAGGAATACACATACATGGCAATATTGAGAAATCTGTTGTACACTAATTAGTGAGGATACATGGAGGGCTGGTAATCAGCAATGCCATAGGGCTGTTGCTAGCAGGGCTTTGGAGCCGGGATGCCAGCAGAGGGGTGGGTGCACCTGCAGCAGACCCCTGTGGCCATATTAAATCGTTATGTGACATTTCCACAGCGCAGTGTAATAGCGGAGGTGCTGACAGATTTTGGGGGTGTAAGCTGGACAAACTTCAGGTAAGGCTTGTACTGCCGAGAGGGGAGTGTGCAGTGTGGGCAGAGCCTGAGCAGGGCGCGGGCCTGGGGTGGGAATGGGGCTCGGAGCAGGACTGCGCCAGGAATGGTCTTCGGTGGACCTGTGGATTCCGGAGAGACACTCTGCGCTTGCAATCCTCTCCTCCTGGCTTTCCCCCAGCAGGGGTCAGGCTGAACCAACGATCACAAATCAAAAGTAAAAGTAACTACTCTGCTTCAGCAGCAAATATTCTCAATGTTCCAGAAACGAGAAAAATATTTTGCCTTGCTGAGGATACGGAAAATGCTCGAACACTTCACTTAAGAAAAGCAAAAGAAATGTTGAAGTGGTAACAGAGGTGAGCGCAGGCAGCAGCCTGCAACACCCTCCTCTTTGCAGCTGTTTTAAAAAGGCAATGACCGTGTCCTGCTCCCACTCGGTCTCAGCCTCCGTTCCCGGTTACTCTGGATACGCTTCAGTGTAAATGCAAAGAGAAATTCGGACAGGATGCGCGGAGCACAGCGTTAGCGCGGCAAAGTGACGGGAGCGTGTCCTCACAAGTGACGGGAAGCCCCCGGGGAAGGCAAAGCTCGCAGGATCCGCCACCGGCCGGAGAGGGAAAGCTGCTCCCCGCACAAACCCTTCCTGCGCGCTCAGAACAAGTAAGTAACGCAGAGCGGTGCCAGTCCTGGCGCGACGTCTCCAGCACACCCCCAGCGAGAGCTGGCAGCGTTTCATGGTCCTCGGCACTCTGAAGAGCAGCTCAGGGAGTCCGCAGCGGGGTCGCCCGCGAAGTGACGCCTCTGACTTTAGCTGTCACCAGAGGTCTGCGGGCAGACACTCTGGGACAAGAATGCTAAAAAGCAGCCTATATGTACCCAAAGGCCCGGCTCCTGAAAAATTTTCTGGCCAGCTTTGTCTCAGTTTATCGCCTAGCAAGAGGACACAGAAGATGGCATTTCATGCGTGGAATTTTAATGATAAATTTATTATATTTTAGTGTATTATTGGCGTGCGATTTTGTAGTCTTACAAGAAATTTCCGTTTCCACATCTCCATTAAATGTCTGATTCATTTTCTTGGCTCGTGGTAATGCCTCAGGCTACATCACTAAAGAATCAGTGCTCTGCATTAGATAAATATAAGACCAAGTCTGATTAACCTATTAACTATTTTTAATTAGCTTTTACTGTTCTTCAAATATTCCGTGTTTTTGAGGAAGCAGAAAGAGGATGAGAGCAGGCTGGTGCTGTAGAGATGTATAGAGCTAGCATATGGACCGAGATTATTCATCATCATTGGCAGCAGCTCTGCTGTAGGGAATCTTGCAACAACATCACAATTTTCCTGCTAGAGTGAATGCCATAATGGACACATTTGTGGGGTGAGTTATGGCCGAGATAGAAAAAAATTTAAATCTTTATAGCGTTTTTATGCTCTGTCTTCCTTTTTGGTAATCAGATCTTGATTAAGAGTTCGAATTAGCACCCAGAAGAACATTATGCTTTCCTGGCTCAGTTCCTTCCCACGATGTAGGGCAGGCAACAAATGATTCAGTGGCTTTACAGTGCTGCTACAACAAAAAGGTGTCTGTACACCTATCCACCACTTTAGGAAAGTAACCGGCTGCTTGCCTGCAATGAGGAACATATGGCAGTGGCAAAATATTTTATTTGCTAAATAGAGCGACTATTTGATTTAGTTCAGAGAGACTCCTCTCCCAGCCACGATGACTTATCGGGGGAAAAGCTGGACAAGGTGGGGTTCGCTGTCCCCGCTGCTGGGGGGCTGGAAGAGCTCTGTGGGGCAGAGCCAGCCCTCCCTCGGGGTCAGCACCCCGCGCACAGCCGGACCCCGCGGGCGGCTCGGTGCTGCAGTGCGGCTTCTGTCTCGTCAGCTTGAAGAACATCTGACCCCGCAATGCCAAAGCACGTTCGACCTTTTAATTTCAGGTATCCTCATGGTTTGGTTGGGGTGATTTTTTCCCTTTCAGATACGTTGAGACCATTCCGGTCGAAGAGAATTTTGGAGGCACAGCTGCTCCGCCACTCGTACTCCTATGCCTCGAACGAGCAAACAAATAACTACAGCTTTTTTTCTTTTTTTTTTTTTGACAACGCTTCTTCTATGAATTCATTCACATCTCCACTTCCTCCCGGAGAGACCGGGCTCCCCATGGCACCTCAGCCCCTCCCTGTGCCGACCCCCGCCCCTCGCAGCCCGGGACCCCACTGTCCCCACTACCCTGCTGTCCCCGGGGGCTCTGAGGGCTGCTTCCCCGAGGCCCCGCGGGGGTTCTTCGGGAGCTGCCCTCCTCTCTCGGCTTTGCACCCTCCGGGATGCTGCTCGCCCCTACTCTCCGCTGCCCCGGCCGCGGGCCGGCCGCTCGCTCCTCCTCTCCGCCCGCACTCCCCGCTCGCCCTGGCGGCTGTTCTCTCTTCCATTACTGGACTTGGTAGTTGCTTTATCTGAAGCGGTGAAGCGCTTACGATGAGACCCCGTGAAACTGGCGAAAGGCAGCCGAGTATCGGTGAGCAGCCCCGGCTGCAGCGGGTCCGGTCAGTAAGCCCATCTGCTCAAGGAGTACTTTGGCTGCGGCGTTTCCAGGCTGCGGTTTGCTCACCCCGTTAGTGAAGTTTGTTGCTGGGGTGGGTTTCACCTCCACCGCTGCCTGGGGTGCTCACGGCGTCCCCCACCTGCTGCTCAGCTGCTGAGCGGCACAGCACAGCCCCGGCTGCCTTCTGAGTTACTTTGCCTGACTACTTTAGCTTAGGGACCGACTGTCCTAGCTTAGGGAAAACAGAAGCTGAGTATGGAAAAGGAAATAAATATTAGTAATTTCGAATATTTCGGCTATTAAAGGCAGAGAGGAGGTAATGCTGACGTCTGCTTTTGAATCCGTTTCTCATGCAGGGGCAGCCCTATGGGCGCCATCCCACCTGGGATGCCATCCTTAGGGAAGAAGTTGCACGAGGAGTCCTCCAAATAAACACTCGTTTTTGCAATATGCCCTCAGTTCCTTACAGTAGGAAGGGAGGAAAAGAGTTTTTGCTGGAGGGATTGTTTTGTTTTGCTTCCGCTAGAAAACAAGCCTGGAGGTGCCGGGCGGCGAACTCCCGGCCCGGCCGGGAAGGAGGTGCGGAGCGAGGGGAAAGGGCCGGTACCGCCGGTACCGCCGGGCC
>VZTA01028604.1:54953-98057 GCA_013398855.1 Mohoua ochrocephala
TGCCCTCCGGGGCCGGCGGGCTGCGGGGAGCGCCTGGCACTGGCCCCGCGGCAATAACCCGCTTCCGCACACCCAAGTGCATCCCTGTAATAACGTCCTCGATCATTTATTAAAAGTCGTGTCAAGCGAGCCCATATAATTCATCTTTATGCAAATACATCAATGTCAAGCCATTAGTGTATTGCTCGGGTTTTTTATTAAAGTGCATTCTTTTTAATTCAGCTCCGTAAAATACGAGCCCTATTGCTCAAGAATTATAGCAACTATTAGAGTAACATATGGGCAACATGCACTCAGAAAATAAAAATCAACAGATAAAGTGGCAGGGTCACAACGGGGAGCAAACACTTAACAAAATGGCAGCGGGGTAATAGATTTTCCGCCCGCGCCCCCGGCTCTGGGGTGTCAGGAGGAGCCCTCCGGCGTGATCGTGGGGCGGCCCTGCCCAGAGCCCGCGGCCATCCCCGCCCGGCTCCGGCCCCGGCCCCTTCCCCGGTCCCTTCCTGTCCCTTCCTGCGAGAGCGCAGCCCTGCCCCACCGACACGCACCTCCGCGCCGCCCCCCTCCGCACCCCCCCAAGTCTATCCCGGATTTAATGAGAGAGTTGCCCACATCCTCATCACCCCAGCATGGTAATTGAGCAGATCTATTAACTTGTTACACTAGATTTGTTTAAAGAGACTATTACACAGTCATTTAATCAATTTGTTACACTGGAGGTCCTGACTTATGAGACACTTGCCGTATGATTCCTTAATGACTGAATTAATTTGTTTTAATAAAACCAACATTGTGTACAAGCACATTTCGAGAAATGTAATTTTGGAGACGGAACAGTCCAATGCTTCATCTGATTAAGTCTTTTCTATGGTTTATCAAAGTCGGGAGTTGCCGTCATAAACTGCATGTATGGGGTATTTTTCTTTTTTATAGCGTCATTAATTTAATATGGATCATTAGTTCTTTATACACATGCATGTTCTGACAAATGTACCCAATGAATAATGCACCTAATGTGTTTGGGCTCAAATGCATCACGCCATAAACAGAAACTGCCGCAATACAAATAATAATAAACAATAATAACAACAATTAATACCGCAGCCGCCCCGTTCCCTCCGGTCCGGCTGCGCTCCGGGCCGGTTTCGGGCCGGAGGAGCTGGGGCGCTCCCCACGCCCCCCCGTCACACCGGGCTCACGGCGGCGGGAGCGCCGATAGATTTACGGTGAGTTAAGGTTATCCCGAGAGCAGATGTAGGACAAGAAAATCGGCTTTGCTCCTGATGGAAACTGACGTGTGTGGAATAAGTGTAAATAAACACGAGGGTCCCCAAGAAAAGGAACTTGATGGTATCGATTATGTAAAATAATCGCCGCATTACAAATGTTAATGTACTATGGTAATGTACTGCAAACGGCCGGCGTGCGAGGGCCGGCGCTGCGCGGGGGAAGGAAGGAGCAGCCTCGGGAAATGCTCCGGGAACCGGGACGGCCGCAGCGATACCGACGGTAATGTCACTGTGGCGGTGACGACAGCGATGCCCCACGCGGGGTACCACGGGCGCGGCGGGGCCCCCACGCCCAGCCGGGACCCCCGCCGGGCCGCGGCATTGCCACACGCGGGGCCGTGCACGACGGCAAGAGCCAAAACGACTTCTGCACAGAACGTCCCAGCGCCTTAATTTCCGTCAGAGGCGGCGCCTGAACAGATTGTTCTCATCCAAATCCTTACATGCTGCCTTTGAAAATCTTCGCCCTGACAGTGCGGTTTGGTTTTTGGTTTTTTAAAGTAATTTCCACCAGTGACCTTGTGGTCCAGGAAGTCAGCTGGGCATCTACTTCTTCTTAAACACTGGGCACCTCCTTCTTTTTAAACAGAAGCATGTATTTCTCGGACCCCAGCGGAACATAAACCTGAGCCCAAAACGTGACACTGCCGCTACACCTGGCACCTCCTGCCTAGGATGAGCAGCCACCGGCCTCACACCTTCCTCTGCAAACAGTAACCTCAGCTGCAGAGCCCACTGAGCAGCAGCATTTTCCCCACTGTGATGATTTGCACATAGCAGAACTTAAAATTGAAACCCGAAGAGGCTTACTGCTTGAGAAAATAAAACGAGATGGTGAGAACACATCTTCAGAGCTGTTTTTCATCCTCCTCACACGGTTTCTCACAGATAAACTGCCCTTTATCCTCAAGGCTACATCTTCTGTTCCCTTTACAAACGCAGACAGCACACCCACCAGCAATGCGTGCAGGAGGTGTATTTAAGTAAATGGATTTGACCTTTTGGCCATTTTAACAGATGCTGCTTCTGACCACCCCAAAAAGCTTGTTTAAAGTTAACAACATTAAGCATTGGAGGTCACAAGGCCAATTCAAGGTCATTTTAATTCTGGCTAAAGGTTAATTAGATCACTGCATTAAAGCAAAAATAGACTATACTCAACTTTAATGAGGACAGACAGGTTTTTTTATATACCTCTTAACTGCTCCCGTTATGATAAGGATATAGGGTATGTATCAGAGAAGAAATCTTGCTGTCAGTTCCACAAATCAAGTTACAGGAGCTCCTCTGGCTTTACACTGGCAAGACACAAATACAGCTCTTGGTTCATTTGAATTCTGGTTTTGTTTGTGAGATTGGGCATCTGGGTTTCCCACTACTCTTTCCCCTGTCCCCTCACAGAGAGTCCAGGGTTGCTTTGCCCTGCTCTGAGGAACATCAGCCTCAACATTCAAATGTGCATGCTGGAGGTGTGATCGTTGAAGCCAGCAGAAGTCATGGACGGTGTGGCACTTTCCTGGAAATTATATCTTCAACTCACAGAGACAAGCCTCGTTTGGAAAACTTCATGACACTGTGCTTACAAGTGCTGAACCAAATGGGAAGGCAGTTCCTGATCTGGCAAATATTTCTGAGCTATCATAATACTTTGCACTCTGCACTTGACAAATCCAGTATTTTTTTGGGGAAAGTTTATTTTACAAAAAAAATCCAGATAGAAGAGACCATGGAAACGAGAGACCTTGGTTAAAACCTCATTATCCCTTCTGAGGGAAAGCAAAGACCTCTACTTGTGTCTCCCTCCTCCCATGCAATCCTCTGCTGCTGGGCTGCAGGATACTCTGGTGTGGACTTCTCTCTGGATGGAGCTGTTCAGCTTTGAGTCAGCAACTACACCAGAGCTGAGCAGAGAGGCCAGACATCCTTTCTTTTTAGAGAAATACCCTCACTGCATGGTCTTTAGCTAATCAAGACTCTTATCCCTCATGTCTTCCCAAAGTGGATGTATAATTCCAATCTTCTTCAGAGAAACTTTCTATGGGAGAACTTAACCCAAATTATGGTGTCTAGGGGAAAGGTGTGGCTTTGCAGATACTTTTTCCAAGCAAAAACTTGCATCGTAATGAAAATTCCTAATCAGTTCAACATATAAAATCAAGCCAGAACATCGGGCTAGAAATCAGGGTTTGTATTGATTATTAAACTACAGGTATGGGATGAATCACTGACACAAGGATAATGCTCTGACTTATGTTCCCAATACGACCATTCCACCAGAACAATTGCCCAAGACCACCAGGGCTGGACAGACTCGAAATCTCGCACTTTGACTTGCCATGGAAGCATGACTGGAGTCACCAGGAAAGGCAAGCCCTCTGAGGGCTGAGAGATACAGAGACACAGGAAGGTGTTGGAGCAGCAGGCAAGTCACCAGAGGGGAAGAAGTGAAGAAAAGCAAGCTGGGGAGCTCATGTGCCAGACAAAACAACGAAAACCCTGAATTATCAGTTCGCAGCACCCGGTCACTAATGTTATTTTCATCCTTAAAGCAGAGAGTGTGAATGGCACAACAATATCTAGCGAGGTACCCTCAAAAGAAACAGCCTGGAGAGAGCCCCTTCCTCAACACACTTCGGGGTACCAAAAACATCTACTGAAATCAGGATCAGGTTGTTAGTTATTTATGATCACTGAAAGGGCTACATTTATTGGATAATTTATTTATAATGAATAATTCAACCAGTTTTATATGGAAGAGTTTCATTTCCTCGGGCTGCTCACTTGGGAGGCAGCAAGGCTGCATCACTCCACATTTTTCAGAGAGCCTTCAATTCCTAAATCTGGTTGTTCTGTTACTTAAGTTACAACACAATCACCAAATTCAAAGCTATTTTATATATATATTTTTCTGTCTTGATACAGTGATTTCAGACACTCACAGCTTCCAACTACAGCATAAAACATCAGTAGGAGAGAGAATTGCTCTTGTAGCATTTTTTGGGTTTGCTTGCACTGTATTTTTAAATGTATTGCTTTATTAAAACAGTATTATTCTCAGTACATGCTGCTGGTGTCCTGCTATCCCTGCATGCTACATCACTGTTTCCTTGTGCTCTCCCCCCACAGCCACCCTGAGACTTTCATCTCATCCTGAGACTTTTTGCAGGCCAGCCAAATTCTTCCCCAATACTTCCATCAGGACTAATCCAAAAGAGCACTTGTCCCACCTTCTGTTTTCCCTGTAGTGCAAGTGATTCAGACACAAGCCACAGATTGCACCCTCACCGGACTTTCCCATTCTAGTCATTTTACCTTATCAAGAAGCTTATCAAGAAGCTCACTTCAGTTTTTTGGGAGTTTGTTTTCTTTCTTATTAAAGAGATATGATGCTCGCAGTCAATATCCCACTGGAAGGGGAGCTCTATGGTCCATCTTCTCACTCATGTCATGAGGACATATTTATAGAAGACTGTTGCTTGGTTTCTTTCTTGGGTTTAAGCATTTTTTCCACAAAGTTTTCCAAGATCTATCTCTCACATGAAAAAAAAAAAAAAAAGGTAAAATTAATATTTGCAATGGACAACTGTGCAATAAACAAACGAATAAGCCAAGCAGTCATGAATCTGATTCTCTGCAAGGAGAAACTATCCTTGCTTTGTCAGGCCACCTACTGAGGACCTTGGCAAGTGTCTTTTTCCTGAGGGCTGACAAGCTCCTGACCAGATACTCCAACAATACCTTTCTATTTTGGTACAAATATCTTCCACGGGAAAAAAAGGTGCCCAGGTCTAATAGATATATATAAATACATAAAATAGGTGTGTATGTAAAATAAACCTTTACCTATCTAGGCATATCCCTGCACACATCTTTATTTGAATAGCTGCTAATCGCTGACGTTCCCCAAGGAGACCAGCAGAAAGAATGCCAGGGGCCCTGCTCATAACCCAGCTGAATACCTGACTATTTTAAGGTACTCTGGAGCTGCATGAATCAGAAAGAAAACAGCTCCCCCTACCCATTTTATTAGAAGGCAATAAAATCTGGTGGTGTCTCATTAAATTTAATGAGCCTTCATAAAATAACCATTACACTGTGGAGGTAATGAAAAGAATAACTATGATGGTTAGTAAATAAACCAGCAAGGGTGATAGTACTAGATGTCTCAGATACCTACCAGGTATCAAACAGGTAAAAGACTCTCAGAGAGGATTATGGTGCCTTACAACCCTTTCCATGCATTGATACATTCTTCTGCATCAGGTTTGAGGAATTTCTTTCCCCCTTCCCATATGACAACAATGCCATTTGTTTTTATTGCCCCGGGCTGCACGTGTAAAACCCTGAACAAATCAGCGCACGGGGATCCTTAAAATCTCCATGCAAATTTCCATCAGTGGCCGTGGGTTCGGTGCCTCCTCATTTCTGAAGTTTCTTTCGAACTAGCCATCACTGCTGGAAATGTCACTGCAGAAGCCTCTTGGGTAAAAGTTCTGATTTGGTGTAAATCAGCACCATCCCATTCCGCGCATTCTCTAATCACGGCAACAGCTGCAGGCACTGGGATTTTAAAAAGTGGCCCAAAGTCCTTCTTACCTGGCTCATGCATGCCTCAGAAATAAAAGAGTTAAGCTAATTATGGGATCAGCTCCACGGAGAGTTTATGACTGCCCATAAAAAAGCAAGAATAGGGGCTGAGTAGAGACTGGCATAAAACTCCAGAAGTTTGCTGCAGGAAATGCACCTTTTGCATTTCCCATTTCGCCTGAAATAGCACAAGGAAAGATTTCATCACAGTGGGATTATTCACAGGAGCAAGCAATCTGATCCTTGGGTTTATTTTTATACCTGTGCTTCCTTCTGAGATTCCTCCTGCTCCCACTGAGGGCGACTGTAGTACAGCACCACGCTCCTCTGGGGGAGGAGACTTTTGTACCAGTGTAGCAGCGTGGGAAATGGTCTTACCAACAAGCCCTTGGCTTACCCAGAAGCCATTTCTTAGCAATTCACAGTCATTATAGTTATTTTATGGTAGAGGCAGAGCAATTTTTGTTGAATTATAAATATTGCAGATCTATTTCCCCCCCATCCCCAGCAGTTCCCACAGACATGTAAACCCACGGTGTGATTGCTCCCTAATCTAGTTGAGGTGATGAAACGGTGCCAAAACTCTCATTGCAATTTCATTAGCATATTCATGAGTCGCACTTTTGCAGTGTTGCAGAAACAACACAAATTGGTTTGTGAATTGTGAACTCCCCCTTCTTTGCCGTCATCATCATCTTTTTCTTCAGAATCACAAATTGTGGATTAGCAAGGCAAGTGTGCTTGGGTGACTTTGGCTGCTGAAGTTTGTTAAATGCACATCTCTGTGTCTCACGGTGGTTTTCCCCTTGCCTGGCGTCGGCGTGGAAGTGCTCCGTTAGCAGAGGAGCAGGAAGCAGGGCAGCTGTGGGGCTTCTAGCTCTGCCAACCTGCTGCACTACCACAGCTCTGTTTCCTCACCAGCAACAGGAATAACCACGTCACTGGCAAAAGGGATTAAATGCAACAGGCACAGGCAGTAGAAATTTTCAGATGAAAGGTACTGAAAAAGGGTCACTTCACAGCCTCTGCAGGCATAGGTGTCTGTCACTGGTGGTGACATCCTGCTGGTGGTAGGGTGCCATGCAGGGCTTGTCACCTGAAATTCAAGTTACCTGAAGCAATAGGCAACAATGTTCCATTTCCCTCTAGGATTGCTGGGACATACTCCCAAAAGGTCTTCTCTGACCCACCGGCAAGGTCTCCGATGTTTATGGGTGACACCTGCAGGTCCCAGCTGATGGGACGGTTTGTGTTCACAAACTGCATCAGAGTTTGAGAGAGAGTTCTCCCTGCAGCTGGACAGTAGGTTTGGATGCTGTGAGAGAAACCCTGTGGCTTTAGAGCAGGGAACATGTTTGCAGATGACACCCCAGCCCCTGCCTCCTGCCAGCACCATAATTAAAGCTCAGTGGGGGCAGTACCCACTCCCTGAGCACATGCAGCTGAATTTCACAATAAGCCAGCAGCTTTCAAATATGTTCTGCTTTAACTACACCTCCAAAGAGACCTGTTCGTTAACTTAGCACGGGCTGCAATTACATCTCTTACAGGGAAATCACTCCTGTATCCATGGGATGTTACTCTGGTACCGCATCTGGAAAACCTGAGGAGCTCCCCAGCTCCACGGTGGGCACTGATGAGATGGGGAGATGGGAATGCTGCTTCTGGGGGGTTTCTCACAGCTCGCAGTCCTCTGCGCAACCCAAACCTCTTAGGAACACGGGATATGAAATACATTTGAAATGGCAGACTTTCACATGGAACTTGATTTAATTTTTCTGTGGAAAGATCACTTTAGACTTGCATTGTTCACATGAAATAATGAAACATTACTGATTTAATTAGAGCTCAGTTTTCAGTCTGTGCTTCCTATATTGTTGAAATTGCATTTTGCATGGGACAAAACTATCAATAGATAAAGCAATTTAAAAGGCACAGCTACAGAATATATTCTCTTCCCCTTTTCTTTTGCTAGTTTCAATTCATTGCTCAATTTAAGTATGGAAATAGTGTTTGTCAAAGATTTCCTGACACATGATTTACAGGAAAAAAAAAAAAAAAGAAGACAGCAGAAGAATGATATGAAAAAACATCAGGGCATCTCCTGCTTGTACTCCTAACCCATTTATGGTACAATATACAGATAATCCAATCTACTGCTGAAAACAAGGTTTGTGCAGTTATGCTCCACTACTTCACAATGCTTCACTTAAAACTTGATAGTTTTCTCATATTTTCTTTCTCCTTGAACTGACAAAGTGGATTGGGCAGGTTCTAGCTGATGGAAATAACTGTTGACTCCTGAGCATTAGCTCTCCAAGGTTTTACATGGGGGCCGTGAGTTCAATTTAGGGAAAACAGGGGGTCAGTTTGTGAGATCACCACATGTCCCTTGAGGGCAGGGCAGGGCAGCAAGCCCCACTGCTGGGCCCCAGAGTGGAACGGGAATGGGAAAGGGGTCTGACCTCCAGGGTCCACTCAGAATCACAGAATCACAGAATGGGTCAGGTTGGAAGGGACGACAGCGGGTCACCTGGTCCAACCTCTCTGCACAAGTGGGGTCATCCCAGACCACATGGCACTGGATTGTGTCCAGACAGTTCTGGAATATCTCCAGTGAGGGAGACTCCACACCCTCTCTGGGCAGCCTGTTTCAGTGCTCTGTCACTGCACAGTGAAGAAGTTCTTCTTCATGTTCAGGTTCAGAACTTCCTGTGCATCTGTTCCTGCTCATTCCTCCCGTCCTGTTGCTTGGCACCACTGAGCAGAGCCTGGAAACTTGATCCTGGCACACTCCCTTCAGATACTGACAGACATTGATGAGGTCCCCTCTCAGTCGTCTCCTCTCGAGGCTGAACAGGCACAGCTCCCTCAGCCTTAATCATCTTTCTTGCTCTCCATTGGACCTGCTCCAGGATCTTCGTGTCTCTCTTGTACTGAGAAGCCCAAGACTGGACGCGGCGCTCCAGATGAGGTCACCAGGGCTGAGCAGAGGGGCAGGATCACCTCCCTTGACCTGCTGGCAATGCTTCTCCTTATGTTCCCCAGAACACTATCAGCTTTCTCGGGCAACAAGGACTCACTGCTGGCTCATGGACAGCCTGGACCCCAATTCCTTCTCCACAGAGCTGCCTCTCAAGAGGTTGGCCCCCAGCCTGTGCTGGTGCCTGGGGTTATTCTTCCCCAGGAGCAGGACCCTGCCTTTGTTGAATTTCAGATGGTTCTTCTCCGCCCATCTCTCCAGCCTGCTGAGGCACTTCTGAGGAGCTGCACAGCCCTCAGAGGTATCCGCAGAGCTGGCCGCTCCTCCCAGCTTTGTGTCATCAATGAACTTGCTGAGGAGGCCTCAGCCTCATCCAAGTCATTGGTGAGCAGGTTAAACAATACTGGGCCCAGTACTGAACGTCTGGGGACACCACTAGTGACAGGCCTCCGGAGAGACCCTGTGCCACCAATTATGACCCTCTGGGATCTGTCATTCAGCTCAGTCCACCTAACTGTCCACTCATCCAGCCCACACTTCCTGAGTTTGCCTGTGAGAATGTTGTGAGAGATGGTGTCAAAAGCCTTGATGAAGTCAAGTTAGACAATGTCCACTGCTGTCCCCTTGTCCGTCCAGGCAGTTGTTTCATCACAGAAGGTGATCAGGTTGGTCAAGCATGATTCACCTTTAATGAATCCATGCTGACTACCCCTGATCCCCTTCTTGTCATTCATGTGGATAGAGATAGCCTCCAAAGTGAACTGTTCCACCACTTTCCCAGGAACTGAGGTAAGGCTGGCTGGCCAGTAGTTCCCTGGGTCCTGCTTCTTGCCCCTTTTGAAGACTGGAGTGACTTTTGCTTTCATCCAGTCCTCAGGCACCTCTCCTGACCACCAGAGATGATTGTGAGCAGCCTCACTGTGGTGTCCATCAGCTCCCACAGCACTTGTGGATGCATCCCATCAGGACCCATCCATGTGGATGCCAAATTTACCTAGGTGTTCTTTAACCCAATCCTCCCTGGCCAAGGGAAGGTCTTCCTTCCAACATTCCCCTTACCCTGGTCTCCTGGGTCAGAGGCTGCTGGTCTTGTCAGTGAAGGCTGATGTAAAGAAAAGTGTTCAGTGACTTTGCCTTCTCTGTGTCCTCTCTTACCAGAGTCCCCCCTCCATTTAGTAATGGGCCCACATTATCCTTAGTTTTCCAAACACTCACTCCAGGCAATATTCCCAGAAAAGAGCCAAACAAACACAACCAGAATTGTGTCTTCTGGTTTTCCCTCATTCAAGAATAAAGCCTGAAATACAGTTTTTCCTACTCAGCTAAGGGATAGCTGTCTCCCTGCTAGTGCAGGTGAGACACCACTGCAGCACACTGAGGAATGGATGCTCAGAACTTCATTAGACAGCTCTCAGCAGGTCCAGTGATTGTGACTCACAAGCCCTACCAGACAACCAAGGCAATTCTCTCCATTTTCTAGAAAGTGAGGCCCCAATTTGAGGCACATGGGGTGAAAACTGAAACAACCCCACTAACTTTACTGGCATAATGTGAATAGTGAAGTGACTGCAAATGAGGACTAAAACCCCCAGAATATCAAATCCTTGAAAACATACACCCTTGATTCAAGGGTATAATCTGGTCATGTAGCACATCATCTATGGTGTCACTGCTGGCAAAATCGGCTTGTTTGGACAATAATTTACCTTGACACCGATATTTGTGCAAGAATGATGGCACTGGTTGTGTTTCACCGCTAGAGCCACAGGATTTTTCTGTCGGCACCAACAGGGACTAGGGGAAGCTTTCCCTAGAGTAAGGGTTTTTCATTGTCTTGTTTGCAGTAAAGAAGCCTTTCCGAGCAAGCTGACATCCCCCCTAAATTACTTCCCTGTGTAGAGTGTCTGTGCTGTATAGTAGGAGACTGCTTATTTCTCATATTGATTTACACAAGGCAGGGTAGTGAACATACAATTAATTAATAGTTGACTTCATTGGAAGCCAGCTGTTAGCCCCATAATTTACAATGGGAACAGCTTCAGAATGAGAAGAATTATACTTCTAGAAACTGTATTTCTGGGTTTTAAAGGTCAAATCCAGCTTCCACTGAGGTTCGTGGAGACCCTAATGATCTGAAAGTGATGCTATGTGCTGATGCATACAGCCACGGGTTTCATGCCTTGCTGGAAGAAGGACTTTTGTGGGACATGCGATCCTTAGCACAGTCACAGGTATTTCCCCCAGGCCAAATCAGAAATGGTACTGTTCAGTCTGCACATCTCTCTCCAGCTTTGCTCCTGAAATAAGTTTTGCTCCAACAAAGTTTTCTTTCAAAACTACTAGGTTACTAAGCTAAAACTTTCTACTGCTTCTGTTTAAATGTTATTTGTGTCTAAGTGCCATGAAATAAATCCATGCGACACAACTTGGCTCCACAAACAGTTAATTTATTGACAGAGCTTTCCTCAATATACTTTACATCCAGATATTAAACAGCATTTAATTTGCTGATGCCCTTGAAGCTAAAACATTATTTCCCTGTGTCGTCATATCAGGAATTCATCCTAGAGGGCCATGAACTAATACTTTCTGTATGTTTTGAACATGCTTTTCTCAGCCTCCGTGAAGCACTAGGAAGTTAAATGCTCTGCACTGCAAATAAACTGGCCTCTGTTCCCAGGCCTGATAACCTAAAGGGTGACCATTACTTCACACATTCTTTTTCCTGGTGTCAAATACACCGTGGGGAATATTGGAAGGAAGATAAGAGAAGAATGCACATTTTGCAGGATGGAATGCCAACACCTGACACCTAGGAAATGAAATCTGGCGGAGTCTCAGGGGTTGGCAAAGAAAACCTAATGATCCCAAGTGACCTAACACACAAGCCTGTTCCTTTGCCTTCCAGGATTTTTAACATGAAAAATAAGATGCCTGCATCTTCCTGAAGGACCTGTCATGCACAGCAGTGCATCGAAGCCAGGCTTTGGTATTCCCTGAAGCAGCCAGTGGTTTAAACAACTTCTTCGCATGGCTGTTCCTGAGGGTGGGTTGGGAAGAAGCTGAAGTCTTGCCAAGGGGGACTGAGGAGCACCTGAAGGTTTTTAGCCTTATGTTGTAGACTCAGAAGTGCTGGAAGTCTTGCAGGGTGTTTGGATCAGTGTCTACATTTCATATCTCACCCCACCTAGGTTTGGACACAGAGGGCATTGTCTGGCTTGTCTGCAGGCAGGCTACCTTCAGTTCAGCTCAGGCAGGAGCCTCAAACGGAAGCAGAAGGAGCCCTACAGATCCCCTTGGCTCTGGGGAGGGGTGGCTGGGTGTGTGCACGGATCCAGTGAGGCTGTGGGACAGCCAGCAGAGCCAAGTCCAACCACACAAGACTTTTGGTGGATCGTTTATCATCTGATGAAAAATAAATTCCCTTTGGTTTTGACTAATTCAAAATATACTTTTAATACCCTACAGGGCAGGGAAATTGAAGGAAGGCCTGGCACATAGCTTGCCTGCAATATTTACTCCTGCAAACACTCCTTGTGGAAGAAAAACTGAGGGGCAAAGTATTTTGCCCAAAGCTTTGTGTTGCTCTGTATCACATTCTTTGGGCTTCCTTGAATTATTTTTTAACATGATTTTGACGCCCACGTATACCCACAGAAACACCACCAACACCCTCCACACAGCCAAAATTACTTCTGCTGGCTCCCTGGTAAAGGACAAAATCCAAGTCACCTGCTGGGTAAGGAAAACTAAACGTGAAACCACCGACAAACGCAAAAATGACGGCAGGGTACTGGAGGGAGGGAGCTCAGCACGGCCATCAGCCCCTTTTGGGAGGGTGCCATGAGGAGATGCTGAGCGCTCGCTGCTCAGACAAAGGGCGGCGCAGGCAGGGCCGCGGGCAGGACATACTAACGAGGGCAGTAATGACCAAGGAGCTGCTGGCTGCGAGCTGAGCCGTGGGTCCTGCCGACAATGTGGGGGTTTTCCCTGCCTCTCCCTTCCTTTGCAAGACAGATTTTCTTCTGATCGGTCAACTGTTGTTCATATTAGAGCATCAATTTTTCCCCCTGCTGATTTACAATTGATCGGGGAGCACGCTCCCTCCTAACCTGGTGTTTTCTTTTTCCTCAGCATCAAACCTTTATCTTTATGCAGCGGAAGAGAAACACCTGAAAAATTTGCCCGGGGTTTTGTTAGTCTTCCTTGCTTGTTTTGCTTTCTCCCCCGGCAACAAAAGAGTTGTCAAAAGTAATGTTTATAATAATTTAACGGATTATTTGCTTATTAGATATTAATCATTCTGCTGTGGCCGGGGTCCATGCTGGTGCTCCTCTACTAGAACAGTGATTCTGATCTCAATTAGATTATGTCTCTCTCCTTTACCTCCCCATAAATCATTCCGGCAAACTGAAATTAACAGCTACTGGAGCGCATTAATAATCTGCCTCACACATTGGAAAATGCATTAGCCGGAACCCTCCCATCACTCTGACTGTTAAGCACATCATTTTGTTTATGAAATATAAACATTTCATGGAAGAGCTCTCCCACATTTCTCTGGGCCTTGTGACAGCTAAAATGATTGCCCACAATTGCCAGTCAGTCAAGCGCCCAAATAAAGTTTGTTTAAAGCCATGGTTCTGTGACTGCCCTATTTTCTCAGGCATTAAAAAACCCATGTTTAAAATAAAATTCCTCTTTATCTGGGAAGAAAGGAAAAAGAATAGCTGTGTATCTGTCGCAGTTGTTTGGAGACAGATGTACAGTTTGCAAAGGCTCTGCGGTTTCAATATTTGGTTTAGCTTCACAGATGAGGAAGTGCTGCCAAATTCTTCGCAAAATAAAGCTCCAGAATAATGGTTTTAAGGATGATCTAATCAAAACGTTTCATTTCTGACAAACTGACATTTCGATCAACTTGCCAAGTAACATTCCAACTTGCATTTTAAAAGCTCAGTGTCTTATTGTAAAGTATATTGAAATAGAATAAAAACAAACAACCCCAACCTAAGAGTTTAATTTCAAAATGAAACATGAAAACGCAGCATGCGAAGAACATTGCTGCATCATGTTATGACAATGCTGGGCTTGCTGGTGGTTTTTGCAAAGCAAAAACCAGCCCATAATTAAATTTCTTCCAAGCCTGCTAGCCACACAGCTCAGCAGCAACACTTCCGCCCAGTGCCTCTTCCACCTGGCCCCAACGTTCAGATTTGCCACTAGCTGGGTGTTTGGGGTTTTATGACTCTCTTACCTGTGCACTGGCACTGCAGGAACACAGGGAGGCCCTTCCTTTCTGGGAAGTGGTAAGTCCAAGTTTTTTCAGAAGGTTGATTGTTTTCGCTTGATCTTGGATGAGTTTGCACATCAATACAGTCAGTATCTTGAATATATTGATAGCAGCAGTACCTTAACCCAAAAGATTTGATCCTCGGCTGCTGCTAGGTTAAAGACCATATAGACTGAATTAAGCAGCAAAACCCAGAGAATCTACCCATGAAACATAACACCAAATCTTACAGGGGCTTTAAATTGGTATATGTAGTTTACAAGGAATTTATGTCCATCTACTTGCAACAACAAAACCAGGATAGCACCTGCTGCATAATGCATAAATGGAAACCTCACACCTGACTCTATTCAGCAGTCAGAGGTAGTACTTGAAAATGAGCAAACTAACAGCACTGGGACCACCTTCACTTTCACCTTTGCCAAACTCTTGATCTGAAAATGAGCATTAATACTGTAATTAAAGCTCTGCCTTAAAATAGTCAGGCACCTGTGACCACTTTTGCTGGCCGGGAGGCCTGGTGCCCACATTTTTTCTCATCTGTGTCTGGGGAAGAAGTACTGAATGCTTGGACTGAGCAAGCTTCTTGAAATACGTGCTTGGGCTTCTGGGAGCGTGCTGCCCTCCCTGAAGCCAGGCACACGCTCATGCCCTTTGCTGAATCAGAGCTCGTGTGAGTTCAGCTGTGCAGGTATTGGTATGAGAACAGAGTTTGCAGCTGTAAATTCCTGGGGGTACAGGCCGAGTCGCTCTCGCTTGGCCGTGGTCGTCTGTGCACTGATAAACAATAAATAATTGTAATGAATGGTCGTATTTTTTAAATACAGGAATAAGCCTATTTAAGATTTAGCTGAGTTTTGTTTATTATTCTCAAAATGCATTTGCAGCATATAGAGTAATGTCTCCAGAGGGCTGTTCTGCCATGGAATATTATGCGACTCTCTATCAATAAATGACACAGCTCTTTATATGTTTTAAGGAAAAGAAATAATGGCTGCTCCTTGTGGAGTTAGCCAATTAATTGCCTAATTATTTTGTTAAGTGTCACTACTAAAAGAAAAACATTACTGGACCTTTATGGGCAAATTCTCATCTGAACTGAGGGTGAAATTCTGGGAAAGAGCATATATGCTGTATATCTACACCCTATCGAAGTACTAAGCTCCTAATAAAAATGTCCTTTACTTGGGGAAAATTGAATTTGTTTCTTTATCAGTAGCTTGGTCTAATTTTTTCCATACTTATATTTTTGCTGACTCATCACTTCTGATCTCTCCCAGGCTTCCTCCATGGTGCTGATGCGTCTTGGCAGAGCCAGGCTGGCAGAAAGGCAAAGGGGAAGCTCCCAGTGTTGCACTGATCTTTTGTAAAACACGGGGCCTTGGAGCCCCACAGTCCTGTGCACAGACTGTGAAATATCTTCTGTGATGAGGAGTGGGAATTTTAGCACCTGTGAGGTAAAGAAGCAGACAGCATCTTTCCTACCCGAGATTTAATGCTGAAACCTGGAATTTGGGGTGCTTGACACCTCAGAGCTACCATCTATTCACTCCCCGTAGTGATGCTGTCCCATGGACCCCTCCCAGGTTACCAAAATTCCCATAATTGGGGATGAAAATGAAGGCACTATCTGACCCTTCACAATTTCTACCAGTGATGGCAGCAGGGGCCCATCAGTCTCCAGGCACTTAATTGCAAAGGCAAGCCCAAACTACAAACTCCTGCTTTAAGTGTGGCTGTCGTTCTTTCAGGAAGTACAAGTGACCTTGTTCACCCAAGTAAAAAGGCTGGGATGAAGGAAACAGAAGGGAATAATGCTACCTTGACTTGAAGCTGGAGTCCCAGATGTGCAAACCCTACTTCTGATGGTGGTACAAACCCAGTCGGGTGGGGCAGGAACCTGGGCAAGGACCTCTGGCAGCCCTGTCAGGGCTTTTCTGTGGCTGTGAGAAGGGATCCCAGAGGCTTTTGCCCCAGAAATCACAGTGTCAGGGTCACTTTACACGGCCAGTGCATCTCCCCATCTGCTGGGGAAGACAGGGTTGAGAGTCCTGGGTTAACAGGACCCTGTCCACAAGCCACAGCCCACGTGTTTGCGCAGCTACATGCAAGATATCTCCAAGGAATGCATAAAGCTCATCTCCCGAGCAAGAAAGGGGAAAAGGAAAGCAGGACTGAGACAAATATGGCTTTCCTGCAGCTCTCCTGTGAAATCCCTTGGGAGCACCAGCAGGAATTTCACACCTCACCTACAGTCCCCATCAATTTTCCCTGTGGGTGTGCTTCAGGCTGGAAGAGGCAGCCGGGTCCAGGAACCCAGCCTGCAGTTATTCAGAGGGATATGGAGGACTCTGTCATATAATTATCTTCATAAACCCATCAAGCTTCATCTTAAAGCTGGCCAGGGCTCAGTTCCTTCTTTTCCTATAAGAAGTCTCTTCCAGAACTTGGCTCCTCTGCTGGTTAGAAATAATGCAATTGCTTAAATTTATTCACAGTCAGTTCAAAGCCATTTGTTCTTCTGCCAATATTGTTCTTTAGCTCAAACAGCTCTCCTCTGTTGCACAGCGGGCAGCAAATTTCAGTGTCTAAAAATCCAATGTTTGGGACGCATAAGGATTAGACTGGGGCCAACTGCAGCAGATTTGGAGAGGACGCAGACAGCCAGCTCTGGTTTGTTGCACTATTTCCACTCTTAGCCCATGTTATCCCGCCTCATACCTTGACTAAAGCCAACTTAGCTCTATTTCCTAAAAGCTTCCAAAGAAACAAGTTGCACCTGAAATTCTGTGGGAAATGTTAAGTTTTAATTAGTGCAATAAGAAACTATTAAACAAGCCCATTGCCCTTTCAGATGGAGTGCTGGGAAAATGCAGCATTTTGTCTGAAGCCCCACACTTTAAACAAAATAATATGGTTACACATGACAGACATCAGCTTTATTCCATCCCCACCGAAACTGAAGTTTTCTCCATGGCCTATTACAAGCTGGATGTAAGACAGGTAGAGTCACAGCTTGCCAAAATCTGTCCCCTCCAATGTTCACTCCCATCTACCCCTTCCTCTAGTCATCTTGTGGCTGAACCAGTAGCACTTGCATAGCATTTGTTTTCCTTCTCCTTCCCTGAGACCTGTAGGAAGCTTTTGAGAAATGGCTGGCACTCGATGTTTATCAATGTTTTTCTCTCACTGCGTAGGAGAAAGTATGAGGGATATATTTCACAATGAAGTGGGTTTCTATTTAACAGGACAAAATGAAAGCCAAGCCATAGATCAGCATAATATGTCAAAAGAGAAAAGAGTTTGATTTATTTTAAATTATATCCAATGCTAGAAATCAAGATCCTGATTTAGGAAAGTACTCCAAGATGTGCTTTAAAAATCAAGCATATGCTTCAGCTAGGGCAGCTAAAGGATATAATTGTTTTCTTCCATTAAAAAGACCATGAAAAATATCTTTTATTTAGACACTTTTTGGTGTTGCATTTAATGCTGTACGTGCTACATTATAGGAGACAGTGGGGCATTTTATCCCTCTTGTAAAATATTCTGGAAGTATCTGGGACAATATAAAACTTTGTACATATTTTCTGGGCTTCATTAACATCAGGATAGTAGGAGATGGGTTGTAGGGCTGCAACAAGCACAAGCAGCAGGGCTGAAACCCCAGTGTGTAGTCAGGTTTTTATTGCCCGATTTGACCCTGAGAGGTTGAGGAGAGCTTTGTGCCTTCTGAAGTGAGCAAACACCGGGGTCAAAGAAGAACCGTGCTCATTGTGTTAGTTTTTACAAGGTAAGGGGTTTTTCCCACAGGAAAAAGTTTCCCTGGGAGTTTCGCACTTTATCACTGCGCACGTCGCCTTTGTCAACCTGGGTATTTACTGCAGAGCACAACTTCACAAACCGTGGGTTGCACCACCTTGGCTGGTTTTTGTGTTTGCCAGGGTGTGGAGGCTTTGGTGACAATCTCAAGCGAAAGACAATAGCTACGAAGAGAAGACAGTAACTTTTAATCTGCTATTTGTAAACAAATACAGCAGTAAGCCAATGGGCAAGAGCTGGAATTTAAAGGAAGTCTATCACTAGCTGCATGTGCCAAACCAGCTACATCTGCCATAGGAATAAATAGGATTTGATGCAACTACATTAGGATAGGGAATTCACAGCAGATTATCAGCCAACAGCAATGTTATTTCAACTTAAAATAAGAAAATTAACTGAGGCAGGAAATAATTCTTCTGGTTCTGCATAGCACCCAGGCACGTTATAGGAGAACAGCCCATATTCAGATGCAGACCAGATGAGAGCATCACTGCATTCATTGACGTACTTAAAACTACTTTCTGAGCTTCATACAACAGACAGCTACAAAGCAAGACAAAAAATCTGTACTCGCATCCTCCAGAGTGGATGCTCTCATGTTATGGGGCTCATGTCTGGCCCAGGCTTCAATGTGGAGGTGAGTCAAGCACAGTGTTTGTGCAGAGACAGGGCAGAGGCATTTCCCCAGCTTTCAGGGCCCTGCCTTCCCTCTTTCCCAGCCCCAAGAACTTTGCTGGCCACTTCCTCTAAATGTTTCCAAATAAAGCACCACCTAAGCCTTCACCACAGGATGCCTTTAGCAGCAGAAAAACTTTGGGAGGCCTCTCTAAGACTCTGCGCTTCTTCAGACCTCCTCTCCCACTCCTTCCTCCACAACTGCTCTGATTTATAGGCCTAGCTTGGCCTCATATGATTTAATGGGCTAGATTTATTTTTTTAAATATAATTTATTGTCTGCGAGTAGGTGTCACTCGATGTTCCAGCAAACAGTCCTCACGCAGCCAGGGGTAGGGAAAGAAACTTGCTTAGCTGGAACCATGCTTTAGTGCAGGAGCTCATTTAAAGGAAAGCAAGAAATCCATATTCCTACAGACATAATTACACCAGCAATTACAATCATTACCATAGCTGTGACTCAGGAGACCTCCCTGAAACCTGAGAACACAAGAATGGATTTTGGGCTCATGACTTTCTGCGCGGTCACGAATGAGACTGGGAAACCCAGGAGCTTCAGGAATGCCCTCAAAGTGTTTCCTACGGAAGGGAAATCAGATTTGTTCCATTTAACCTGCAGGCATTAGCTGGTACGGACACAGACAACTCTGCCCCTGGATACTGATAAATAACCTGACCTTGCTGTGGTCTAACTGCCGCAGAAACTATCAGCCCACCCATGTCTAGGTCCACCAGTGGGTTGCTGCCGCAAAATTTCCACAATGTTGGATAGCCAGAGCTTTGTCACAGCTGCCTGTGTGGGAAGATGTGCAGTGGCACCAGCAGCTGTGCTCTGCGCTGTCCCCCTGCACTTGTTTTAGCTGCCATAAATAAAAACATGAGCAGAGCAGCGCCACGGAAGTATTTACAGAATAATTTTCAATTGCTGACACCGCCAGGCTAAGCACTGAATGCTAAAGTTTATGATGTGTAATGCCTCGGGCTACCACGGCCCCAATTTGGACAAACCTGCCATTAACACCCGTGTGGCAGTTATTTTACTGGGGGTGACAGATTGTGAGGTAGGGAGAGTAATTCAGACTATTACCCAGGTGAAGGCATGAAAGCTCAGTGATATATGAAGACCACTTAAATTCATTGTATCTTGTACATCACATCTTTGATAGATTATAGCTGTGGCATTAAAATGGAAATGGTTTCTCTGAGGCCTGACAGGGGCTGGGGTGACCCGTGACCTCCCTCTGAGGAATGTGACTGACCGAATTATCAGTTAAGAGAAAAATCTATGGGGAATAGACTCACAGTGATGGAGAATCCACCATGCATATATATTTTTTTTAACTTTTGCTTTGATTGAAAGCTGCGGTACTTGAGCATCCCCCCCAACCTCCTCCTCTCCTTGTCTCCCTGCTCCCCCCCAGCCAATCCCAGACTCCTCTGCTCCGATTCCAGATCAGCCGGGCCCCCGATATTGATTGAAAAATTGTTATTAGAGATAGTAGGTCTTCCTGCATGCTGCCTACTGATTTAATTTGGAAAACACTTAATTTTATGAAGCGGTAAATGATAGTGGCACGCTCTCTCGTGTTAGGGAGCAGCTGGCTCTTTAGCTGTGCGCCGTCACTACTCCCAGGTGTCCTCTTTGCAATCATGTGTTCCCTTCCCCTTTGCTTAACAAGTTATTTCAATTTCTAAACGAATGCTGAACAAGAGAAAGACAACATGCAAATTGAGATCCCAGCCGCCATTCACACATGAAAAAGTTCCCCTGGAATTCCCTCAACTCTGCCCGTCCCTCCCGCCCTCCCTCTGCATCTGTCAGGAAAAAACAGAGCCCTTGTTCTCATCAGATTGTTTTTACCAATGACCTGACACCACCATCTATAATTAATTACATCATTTACATTAGACTATTGACTAAACAAATACATAAATCATAGGCAGAGTCAATAGACGCAGACATATTTAATCATGTTCTAAATAATGATTACTGCTCCCATAATGCAATAATTATTTTCAGCAGCTGACTTGAATTAATCTTCTGTCAAAGTGCCATCTGAAAAAAGAGAGCGGACCACGACGAAGATGAAAGCGGCGGCCCTGGTGATGGAGAAGCTGTCTAGCACTTCGCCCTCACTCTCCCCGTGTCCCTGCCTGCCTCCCTGTTCCCATGAACTCTGCAGGTGCTGGGTCCTGGAGGATGCTCAGCACTGCCCATTCTCTGTTTTCACCTTCCACCCCCACCCCTGCCCACAGCACACACCGAGCATCTCACGGGGCCAGCCCCAGCACCTGCTCTGCTCCCACAAGACTCAAATCTGCTGGCAGGCAAAAGATGACCTCCCATTTACTCCAGTGGGCACCCAGAACTGTCCCTCCACACCTGAAGAGACCTAGGCTCTGCTCGGGCACCCCTGTATCCATCCTCCCTTCTCTGCATACAGAGGAGCCTGGTTTGCAAGGTGCCGAACGCGTCTGAAACCCAGGCGGACGTGACCCTGAATGGATACTGCTCTCCATAGAAGTTAATGCAATTAGGGTGAATTTAACTCTCATTTACTTAAAAGCATTTCAAAAGGCATTTCATTAATTTGCAAAACACACATCTGGTCTGTCGTGCTGATCCGCCCGGTGTGCTCCGACCATGGCAGGTTTTCAAAGGGCCTTGAGGATGGTGCTGCGCTCCCCCTCTCATTTCCACAGCAGCCCAAAAGCCTCCTCCCAGCAAATTCCATATGAGCATCAATGTGAAGAGTATGAGGTCAGAGCCCCATCTCCCCACAGGATCCCATCCCCAGTGGTTAGCTTATGGTGCCATGATAATGGAAGCACAGTATTTTACTGGAGAGAGGCTTAATCATTACAGGGGCTGCTACAGTGCTCAGCAGGAATCATCAGAGAAGAAGGGATACCCTGTGTTTAGGGTCGGGAATCCCCCAAGAAGGAGTTGAGCCTGTCTTGACAATGATCCCTGCTCAAAAACTTGTGGGATGACAGCTCTGTCTGAGAGCAGCAGGGAAAAGGATTTCTAGCTGGGAGAAGTTTGGGTAATTTAGGGGGTTCTTTATGTTGCAGCCAGCACAAGAGTGGTTTTGGGGAGGGAAAAGAAACCTCTTAACAACTTTCTTCTTCCAGCCACTGACAAGATTTAACAGCCTTTTGGCTAATGAGTTATTTTGATAATGTGTAACTTGATAAAGCAAGATTGCACTGCAGGTAACTGCAGCCACTACAGTTGTTTTTCCCTATTGCTGTGCACTGGGATAGAAATTACTCTGCACCTGACACTGGACAAGGGCTTTCTCTTCTGGAAGAGGCAAACTCCCCTGCCTCAGGTATTATCCAGCTTCCAGCAGAAAGGAGTTAGCATGTCTCTAAATTGCCTACTGCATGGCTTTTCCCGATCTTCTTGCATTGTCAGGATAGTCAGTAAGTTTAATCCAGCAAAGCCCTTCTGTTTCTGAGGGTGAAGAAAGTGCAATAGTGAACAAGAGATAATTTAACATATGGGACTTCTGAGGAAATCCAATTCCAAAATAACAAAATTAATTGTTTTCCTAAAATTAAAAAAAGGCGAGGCGAGGCGAGGCGAGGAAAGGCGAGGCGAGGCGAGGATAGGCGAGGCGAGGCGAGGCAAGGCAAGGCAAGGCAAGGCAAGGCAAGGCAAGGCAAGGCAAGGAAAGGAAAGGAAAGGAAAGGAAAGGAAAGGAAAGGAAAGGAAAGGTAAAGAGGCAGACTTCTACCTGGGACATTAAGACCTGAGAGCTGAAGGTATTTATAGCACAGACTATTCAGTAACACCATCATTACACATGTCTGGCTGGCTCTTCCCATCAGTACACATTTGCCATAACACAAATCTAAACCAGCCCAAGGAGATGTAATGAATGGCATTTGGAAGAATACTTTGGTATTCATAGGACCTCCCAACACGGCACTTTGGAACGCTTTTCTAAAATAGAAGAACTGGGCAGACTACACTGAAATATTCATGAAGGTTAATGAAAAAAACAGCTGTCAATGACAGTGTTATAGGTTGGTTAATATTGTATGATGAGTGTGTTATAACCATAAATAAACAATAAGTATAAAAGATAGTGAATATAAATAATCATTAATACAAATAATAAATAATAAAATATAAGCTTGAGTGGGTGATGGGATAGAACAAGGAGAGGCACCAACTATGGAATGGTTTTCTGTTCTACTCCTCGGTCTCTCAAAATGCTTTCAGAAACTGATATTGTTATTCTTGGCTATCAAAACCAGAACAGTGCAGTATGCTGTGCTTCTTTCTCTTTCAACATGCACTAATAGCATTTCAACAATATGCTATGGTAATAAAAAATAGCAATTTCGACTTCCTAGAGGGTATGAACCTTAAATGGGCACAAAAGGAACGAACTAGAAGAATGTATTGCCAATAATGTTTTTTTATTCCCTGGAACTAAAAGGAACTTGTGCGAGCCATGTAACTGCTGTTGGTTTAAATGCAACCTTCAGCCTCAGACTTTAATCACTGGGTGAAAAGGGTAAAACAGTTTGATTGGTTGTACATGTGAAACCTTAAATACAGGGAGGAGGGTGAGAAATCTTCCAAAGAGAAAACACACCAAAAAATCAGCTTCATTAGATGAGACTGCTCTAACTCCCCTTGCCAAATCCCTCTCACCCCTAGTGCACAGAAACCAGCATCACCCTAGGGAAACTTTTTGGAGTTGCTCTCTCCTTAAACTGGTGCTTAGCAGTCACTGAGCATCTTGACAAGCAGCCTGCAGGACACTGGTGGAAGCTCACGAGAAGGTGGAGAGCTCGAAGGATTGCCCTAAGACTGTGCAGGTGTCTGCACATAGGAAAACGTGAAGTATTCTCATCGAGGAATTCACATTCACTCCCTGTTTACGTGATGCCTTCTGAATGTATCTTATCTAAACAACCTGCTGTGTCCCCCCAAAGGCCATACCTTAATAACCCTGTGACAGCTAGGCCTTTGAACCCATTCATTGTCGTGGCCAATCTTCTGGTGCCCCCACCAGCCTGGACACATTTGTGAACAGTAGATGGCTGTTGAGAGGCTGCAGTGCAGATGGAGACTTTCACAGGGAGATGCCTTGTCTAACGTAGCTGCTTGAAGCCCATTAATCAGAGCTGTGACTGAATTCAGATGACAATTGCCCACTCAGGAGCTATGGCACTCCTGTCCCTCCTCACTAGCAGGTTTTCCCATGCCAGGAGCAGGTAAAGCAGCCAGGACCCACACTGTTTTGTGCAGCATTCCAAGACACTCAGGTGCTGTGTTTAAAAAATATTCTCTCCAGAACAGGAATCACAGTCACACCAATTTGAACCAGACGTTTGAGTTCTACACATCTTTTTTGGCTCTTCCCTTCATGCATTCCTATTTTGCTATGTCAGGATTAAAGCAGTTCTCTCAGCTTTCCAGGTCTTGTGGAATGGTGTTTATTAGGGACCACTTCATTTGTTTGTCTTTATCATTACTGGATTTTAAAATGACTCCTCCACTGAGGTTTGGTTTTTCAAAGCCAAAAGACAAGTCATGGCCAAGCCCCTGTTATTGGAGAGAGTGGCCAAGAACTGGAGAAATCTTGCCTTCCCATCACTTGAATGTGATCCCGGGGGATGGTTGCCCACTGGTGTAAACAGCAGCATGGATATGAGCTCATAGCCCCCAAAATCTTTAATAAAGAAATAAGGCTCACGTATTACAGCCAGAGGTAAGTAGCCAAGTGATATGGTTATTTATAAACTTTTGATAAGTCTGTCATTTTTAGCTATGCTTAAAAGCAACCCTTTCAAATGATGTTTCAGGAACACAGTCAACAGCAAGGCGAACTGGTCTTTGGCTTGATTAGATTTTGCTCCCTTTACCTTGATGAAACGATGGCTTATTAGCATTCCAAAATGAGAGTGCGCTCTAAATGTAAGTGGATTTTAATACAATCTTTTTGAGGAAATGTCAAACTGTATTGGGTACGTCTCCTCCCTGCCCCCCCTCCCCCTTCCCCGAATAGCAGAGTTCAGCAAGGAACTGTGCCAAAATAATGAGTGAGGGACAGGGGGAATTTCAGAGTCAAGGTAAAAGATGAGAAATAAATCCTGCCAGCAATAATGTCACTGGGGTTCTGCCACCAACAGCTTAATTCAGTGCCTTTCCTTTGGTTTTGCGCTGGTGTAACCCACAAGGCTTTGGCTCCCCACACTTCTCATAACTAAATTAGCGCTTAACACCACACGGCAAAAGCTGGAGGCTTTGCTGGTGCAAATTGGTACCAATTGGCTCAGTTAATTATACCGGCTGGAAAAGTCATGCCAAGCAGTTTTACTCTGTTGTGCACCCTGGTTTATTTGTAATTCCTAAAGCTGTGCACAGATGGGCCTTAGGAGGGTGCAGTGCCCCAAAATATTTTTATCCAGGGTGAAAAAAACCTCAACAAACCCAAGCCTCAAACAGGCAAAGTATACCCGCTTAAATTAAATTAAATATTAACATCCCCTGCTTTAGAGTTACACCGTGAACGTAATATGTGCACTGTTAATGAACCGCAATTTATTTACACCTCAAACAAAGAGTATCCTCACTGCCCTAAAGTAGTTAAATTGCCCTCCTCCTAGTGAAATTTATTGCCATTTAAACATGCCAAAAGGCCATTCTGCCGGTCATTACAAAAATCTATCATTTCTGCAACTGCTGGTATCCTGTTCTGTGGTCAAATTCAATCTGAGAAGGGTCAACAGAATTTTTCCACCAAATGCTTCCCTCTTGCCTGTCATCAATTTACTTTTGTCAACAAAAAGGGCATTACTACCAAATGAAATAGAAGATCCTCTTAAGACCTTTGGCAAACAGCGAGAGCTACTCTGACATATCGCATCTTTTCTGCTTGCAGGTATATGTGTGTGTGTGTGTGTGTGTGTGCTAGGACCAAAATACTGAGTGCATGAGCAGGAATTTTGTAATTTGTCAAGCTCCTTTTGCTCCAACAAGCACTCACGTTTCTAACTACTGTGGATAATTGCACAGTATTTTCAAATTTTCTCTATGAAAATGGTTTCAAGAACATGTTTTCCATTAGGAAATTATGACTGCATTAGTAAGTCAGATTTTTGCCAGGTGGCTCTTCTGCTTTTCTTCTATACACACAGTCAGAGCACACATCAAGACTCGTTTCACCTCACATCACATCCAGATTTTGGTCAGGTATCTAAAAATCCTAGGGAACAGTCTAGTGAAATAAAATAAAATTATTATTACTAATAAAACCAGCACAGTGCCTTTACATTTTTTCTAAATATACAAGTGACAGGAAACACAAACCGAAATTAAGTCAATTACTCACTACTACTGATCAGCATCCTGATTAATTGAAGGACCCCAACACTGCACCCCATTCTTCTAGCATACTATTAAACACTTATTATTACGCCTAATCCTTGTCACAAAGAGCTGGGAGACTGACTTGTTTTATACACATAAGACAGGGAGAAATGAAAGGCAAGGAGGAGAACCAAGTGTGTAGCTGAGGTTTCCTTGTAACAGGAATACTGTGTTCCCTTGGTCTGCAAGCAGTTTGTCCCAAACTCTGCAGGGAATTGAGCCCGGGAGAGAAAGCGGGGAAAGGACTTGGGTGCTGGCTGGAAGAAAGGAGTCTGGAAGCGTTTCTCAGTGCAAGGAGTGTCTGGACACACGATTACTAGAATAAGGAAAAGCACGAGTGAGTAATTAAAGTCTGAACGAGCAAAGCCACAAAGCTCCTGATATCATAGAAGATCTAAAGCATTGCCTACAGCACTGGCTTCAAGCAGTGCTCTCAACAAGACATTTAGGGATACGCTCCCGTTTCTGAGGTTCTTCCTCAGCAGCAGGAGTACTGCTGCATTTTCAGCTGGATCCAGCTCATTTTCACTGTGTTTTCAGTTTGTCACATCTGTTAGGCCTGCACATAAATGGTAACAGTTTGCTCATACCACCTTATCTCTCCTCGGTTCTTCTTCATGCAGACAAGTAGTTATTGATCTGGAGCGAGTTTTGGCCCTTTCTTCCCCTTTTGGACCATTCTAGGGTGGTCCTAGGAGAAATCCTGCAGGTGTTGATCCCTTTCCAGTAAGAAATGGAAAGTTCACTTTCTATAACAGAGCCATATGTTTTGATGAACCACAGTACAGATTCCAAGATCCACTTTTTTATTTTTCAGTGACTCAAGGAACTAAATTCACAGGTAGCAAAGAACATGGATTCTGTTTCTCTCACAGCAAAATATAATTCCTCTGCTGCATCCTCTGTCTCCCGCATAACTTCAGTGGCCAAGGGAGAGCGGATTTTACTTGGAAAAGCTCTAACTGATGTTGTGTGGGGGCTTTCTGAAAGCCAAGCACTCAGATGCAGCATTCAAGCTGACTAAAAGAGTTGGTAAGGGCAAGAGGCAGAGAGAGAAACAATAACAAGACAACACCCTTTGGTTAAGAACTACCTGAGCTTTGCCCAGTGTTCTTCTTCAGCCTGTTTTCCTGTATGTGAACGTACAGTGATCAGACCCTCCTCCTCAGGGGTGCCAGTTGGACAATGGTGAGAATACTGAGAGATTTGGAAAGCTTGTGTTTCTCATAATTTTGTTTTTGTACAGGAAGCCAAGAGTTCTCAGCAGGCACATTCAATTAAAAAAAACCCACCCATGTTCTGAGCCAAAAATTCTCTCAAGCACTCTTGTTTGAGCTTTGAAGCAAAACCATCTCTCAAAGAGTCTCCAAAATCATCATGTCAAAGTTATACAAATGCTAACAATTTATTCCAAGAAAATGAAATCTGTTGAGGTGAGACTGGGAGGTGTTAAAACTTAATGAACATAAAAATATATAACCTTGCTTAAACAGAACTGAATTTTCTTGAGCTGGCTACAGCCCTCAACATTCCCTCTTCTGATTTTTAATCACTTGCAAATTTTCAAATTATTTTTCCTGTGCTGGAAAGATGATGAGAGTTGTTTCCCTGTTTGAATTCGAGGCAGGTGAGGAGAACAGCCTGTGACAGCTTGCAGCCATTGCTTGTCTTGACTTTTCAGAAGAGTTGGCCAACGCAGAGGAAAAGAAGGGCAAGCGAGGTGCCCCTCTCTTCAAACGACAACAAATATCCCTTGTGCCTGTTCTCAGGGAAGCCTCCTGCGTGTGGGCAGAGGAGAGGGAGAATGAGAGTCAGGCATTCCAGCACAACTCATCTTCACCTCACCGTGACTCCTGTTCCTAGGAGCACAGGCTGCCTGTAGTAACTCAGCTGGGGCAGATGCTCCTGGTGAAAGGGCAGTGACCTCTTCAGGTGGTGAAATCAGATCTGTCACAGCTCACCTGGCAGAGTCAGGGTGGGTTTGTAGGTTTTTCTGTACAGTTTTGCTATTGAGAATGAGGAATATAACTTGGTTCTGGCTGGAACTTTTGCTCAGCTTGGTCTCTGCTGCAGTGGCTTGCATTGCATCTGCATAACAAATTTTGCAAGTTGAATTAATGTGAAAGGCAGAAAATTAAAGATATTATGAGAACTGAAGGCAAGCATAAAGAATTTTGTCTCTGTCAAACAGCGAGACCTCTTGCATGCTCATCTATGCTTCAGACATGAGGCATGAGATGAATTTGGAAAAGGATTTTCGTGACAGGACAAATTCTCTAACAGCACTTCATCCAAGAAGCAATTTGCCTCACCAGTAATTTCTCAGTATTTCCTTTGTCATTGTTGAAGGTGTTTGTGTCTGAAAGCAAGTTTTGTTTTTCACGCTGGCTGGATTCTGTTTGTGGTTTACAACTCAGGTGAGACCCTGATCTGCACGCAGGTGGCATCATTCCTAAGCTGTAAAATGAACAGGGACCCCAGAAGCTGATACTGAAACAGAGGCTACAGGGTCAGAGCAGGATGGAAAAATAGACTGTGTGGAAGGGAAAAAGCTTCCATAGACATGAATATATATGAAAACTGTGAGTGCAGTTAAAACCATACAGCTCAGATGGCCTTATCCAAAATTCATTGAAATCAGCTGAGAACATCCTCACACACTCAAGGGCTCTGGGTCAGGATTTGCATCAGTGAGTCTCATTTTGCAAATTTTGTGGTTAAATAGACCTTGCATTATGTTTAATTTTATTTTGCTCCCAAGGAAGGTGGAGTGCAGAACAGTGTCTGCCAAACACAGCTCTCAGGCATTGAAGCTGCAGGACACATTCCCAGCTGGCAGAACGATCCCCAGTAGTGGGATTTCTTGCATATCGAAAGGAGCCAAGAGAAGGAAGTGAGATATTGTCAGTCACACAGATCGTGACAGACTTTCAGTTCTAATCCACTGAGTGTGTTCAGTGCTGCCAGATAACATAGTTCATTGACAATAGTTATTTTACACAAGTCTGCTTGTTTCTCATAAACAGCAAAAAGTCATAACAAAATTTAAAAAGACAGAATTCCAGTTTTATTCATAGGTTAACCTATGTTTCTCTAACTAATATCAAGACGCCTGATTTGAAAAACTGAGTCAGATAAACCTATCATATTTTGCAAGAAAATATTTTAAATTATCCATCTATGTTTAATAATTTAAAAGCTTCAAACCAACCTATGCTAGCACATCAGCTGGACAGGGTTAAACTCATCAAATATATCCTGGATCCAAGTGACTGATGAATACCACCATTCTTTATGAAAATCCCATGCTTCATGTTTTTTGTCACTGCTGTCTAGGCTGTGACAAACATCGGGCCTCAGGCAAAAAGGCACAAAGCATTTCATGTCATCCAAACAGGAATATGAGCTTTGCTTGGCATTTTTCCAGGAAAGGACCTGGCCTGACAGCTCATGGGCATCCAGAATTATTGCTTGCCTAAATGCTGCATAACATAAACCCTCACAAATCAAATCTCACTTTCTGAGTACCCTAATAATATTAGACTACATTACTTCTGTTAGATGGCGGTACGCTAAGCCAGAGAAGCCAGCAGTGCTGCTTGCTTGGTGTAAAAACATATCTGATACTGGCCATATCAAGTGTGTATTTTGTTTCTTAGGTGGATATCCAGCAGTTGTTAAGATCTTGATTCATAGCAGACCTTGCAAACAGGCAAGGAATGGTTTAAAGGGGCACTCAGGCAGTCAGTCTCCAACTAATTCTGGTTATTATTTTCCTGCCGCTGAACCAAGAGCTGAGAACTTTTGTAGGATGCAGCTTGTTTCGTACGTAGCTCGCTACAATGCAGTTTTTTGCTGATGTCCCTTGTGGTGCATTGTGTAAGATGGAGATCACATAAACCCAATTGATTACCACCAACTTCTTAAAAAGCCATTCTACTCTTCCATGTCTTCCTCATTTGTGAAGTTAGGTAGGGAAAAGTTTGTTCTGCTTGTGATTCCCGAGGCTGCTTTCTACTTTCAGTAAGCACCTGCTGGGAACTGCCTTGCAACAGCTTCACTTACAGACGGAATGTCCATCTCTTCACAGGCCTATAGCTGGCTTTGTTTATTGGCTGCATTACTACAATGCCAATAAAGAACAGAAATGGTGCCTCATTTACATAGGGAGAGGAGAAAAATGCAGGTCTTTTCCTCCCAAATGGAAAGGTGAATGGAAAGATTGTGGGTCAAACATGATGACAGATTGTATTTCATCATATCTATTTGCTACTGACTCAGAAATCATTCAAGACAGACTTGTACAAGGTATAAAGCTCTGACTGCAGAAGCTTTTCTCCCTCCTCTCCCTCAACCTGGTATTTATTTTTTGTTTAGTGTTACTTGGCAAGCTTTTGTTGACATTTCCTCCCGCATTCTGAAGCCAGGTTTTGGAACTGAATTCCTATCCTAGAACTGATATCTAGCAAAGGTGGGATGAACTGGTTTTCTGGAAACACTTCTCTCCCTCTGCTCTGACTAGAGGCAGCCTGAACAGCAACGTAAGAGATACAGAGCAGAGAGGCCTTGAAGATGCTAAAGAGCAGCAAATGAAAAAAACCCAAACCAACAAACAAACCCTGTCTTTATTTTTCAAGTAAGCTGGTGACAAGATAGTTGATAGATGGACTGCCTGCTCTGATCAAGTCTGACAATTCTACAGTTTTATCTTCCTGCAGAACAGAAAACTAAGCTGAACTGATACTGGCAGTCAAGACAGCTTCCTGAAAGAGCCAAGGGAAAAAAATCTCCAATTCGACAAACCAATAAATTATTTTTTAAAAAATCAGTCTACAGTAATCTTTTTCCAAAAAAAAAAATTAGACTACATTAATCTTTTTCAAGAGTTAATTAAGTCAATAATTTAAAGTATTTTGCTCTTTTTTTTTGGCTTACTGGCAAACATTCCCATGCCAGGTGCAACTGCTTTTTGTCTGGCAGTGAGTTACAACACAAGGAACCTCCTCCCTCTCCACCAGGAAAGCCAATTTTTTCATGTTTGATAGGATTGCATCCTGAACTTCTCTCCCTTTCTGCCTGCCACTGCACTTTACTTGCTGTCGATGTCTCCAAAAGGTTACTCCTTCTGCTCCTTGCTGGGCTGAGTGCATCTTGAACCAGGCTGAGGAGATCTACTGCAGATGATTGCAATGCCCATTCTCACCAAGGCCTGACCTGTCCCCTTCAGAGAATTATATCTTCTTGTAGGTGAGTTCCTGTAGCCCACCATCTCAATTTCCCTATGCATAGCTCTGAATCTAAAAAAAAATGAATACATCAAGTGCGATCTGTTGAATTTAAGTGGTGAAGATCCTACTGATAGGACTTGGTGGAAAGCTATAATTAGCAAAACCTGAAAATGTTTCCAACTGAATTCTGCTGTTCTGAACACAGGGGCCAAAAAAGTTAAATTACACCCCCTCTACAAATTCCCCCTCAGGTAATGTTGGATCAACTCTTAAGAAAAGAAACTTGAAAGAGTTCATTCTTCAGCTCCAAGATCTTCTACGGGTAGGTGAACAGTAGAGCTCTGAAAAGGAACAGTGGTGAATGGGGTTGATTCTCTGAGCCAGTGGGGAGGGCTGCGCCCTCCTGAAAACCTGGACCAAAACACACGCGATCAGCTGGAGTTTTTTCCTGTGGAACAGAGTGGGACCAGGGCCTATCAGCCAGCTCACTGCTTGCAGCTGCACAGTGAAGCTGTTAGCCTTTTTTTTTCTGTTACCTGGCAATAGATGTAGCTTGTCTGAAAGTTTGTTTTAAACCACGAGGTATTTTGGCATTACATCTCACTGCTGCCACTGCTCTCCCTCCCATAGAGAGTTCCACCATGGGCACTCCCTGGTCCATGGAAAGAGAGGCTTGTTATGTTTAGCAGTTCATTAAGTGCCCAGAAACACCAAGCATTTGCATATGTAAACAAAAATTGGTTTTCAATATGTGCTTCTATGTACTAATACTAGATAGGCCTTGTACTTGGAAACTCACAGAAACAAAACCTCCATGTTGTTAACAAGGCACAGATCTCCTCATGGACAACATGATTTTGAAGAAAAGTATTTTCAAGTGAAAAAATAATAGAAATAGAGACGGAGATTCACCCTTCAGCTTCTCATGACTAAGGGACAGGACTTGACTATGCAGCCCTGGGAAGCAAGCAAGGGAAAAATAAGCCAGATTAAAATCAGTTGACTAAAGCGAGTGTCAGACTGTCTGATAAAGCATCACCCTGCACAACAAAAATGACTGAACACTCATGAAACAACTTGAAAGTGTCTAGTTTCAGCTCCAAATTTTAAGGAGTCATCTTGACTTTGGTATAACACAATGGCCCACAAGCTGCAGCAGCTCAGAATTCACTTCTCCAGCAGGTTGGACCCCTGCCGTGCGGTGGCAACCTCTCCCTTTCCTTGTGGGTATCGGCAATCTAATCCCTTTAGTTAAATCCAGAATCACAGGCACATGAGAGCCCCAAATCACATGCTGCTCCTGCTTCCCTTCTGCTCTGCAACCAGAGGCAGCTGCTTTACCCCTCTGGGGAATGGATTATGGCCTTGGGAGGTGCTGGAGGCGTTACCGGGTGTGGGAGGAATGCAAGCCCCAGCAGCAGAGAGACCAGCCAGAGCTGCAACACCCTGCTCTCACTGCACAGGTACCTGCTGGCAGAAGCAGCAACTTCCAGTATGTATGGCTACGCAGAGACAACTCCTCTCTTGCTGCTGGATTGAACACCAGTGTCATCTTGTTTCTCCATTGCTGTTTCATTCTAGGAACCCACCAGTTTACCCTAAGTCCTTATCAATGCTTGACACCAATATCTATATTTTAATTAGGAGAACTTTATGAAGCAGACACACTGTGTTCAAAGCCCAGAAATATTTGTTTCAAAGAAAAACTTACAAAACCTCATCACTTTTCAACACAAACCTAGTTCAAACTGTGGAAGCTTTCCACAAGGTCTCTCACTGAAATTCTTTGCTAACAAAACTGCATAGGACATCACTTGCCAAAAGGCAAAAGAATACTTTTACAGCCCAGGATTTTCTTCCACACCACACTCATGCTAGCCAGCGTGAGACCCTTCCCAAACATGCCAAGGCCACCTTCAGAATCACCACATGGTCAGAACGGTGCTGGTGAGTAATTAGCACTCAATGAAATCAAACATTTCCACTCCTCGAGCTGTGTGTCCCATCTTCAGGCCTTCTTGTATCATACACTTCCTTCAGTAACTGTTGGGCAAATATTTCTGTACTGACTGACAAGACCATAACGGTGCCCACAGCTTGTGGTTTATGCACAAATTACATACTAAACCTAAAGTTCTATAAATTAATACCTCCAGGTTGCTACCTATATTTTAATTAAGTGCTGCATATAATGAAATTATCCATCAATGTGTTTTTGAACTTTTTATCTGTCTGTTGTGACAAGGCCTTGTTTTGTAGGTTAGTTTAGATACATTATTTGACAAGAGCAATAATTACAAGAGTAGACAAGGTATACAAATAATCTACTTAATTGTGATTCCTTCATATTCCACTCTGCATATAAATAGGCAAAAATGTAATCGGCTATACACTTTAATAAAGGCCATGTATTTATTTTCCCCAATAACGTTAATTTGGCTTTGCAAATGAATCTCTCAACACAGCAACATTATTTCCTATACAATACTAACTTCCTCTGAGATTTCTCCTTTAGAAAACCACTGCTTACTGGAGTCATCGCAGAAAACCCAAAAGCAGTTTGTGTAATGCAAGAAGGTTGAGGTAACCAGCCCCATCCTTATCTGCAGGAGAAAGCAGTGTTACAGTTTCTGATTCTGAGTTTCTGCAAAATTATAAAGTGACTCCTGGCATTTAATGCTTCAAGTGGTTGATTCTACCACATTCAGACACTTTTATAAACCAAAAATGAGGATTCTTGCCCTAAATTTAAACTGGAATTTGATTGCATCAAGTATGATTGCCCTGTTTCCAATTGTGTTGGATGTGGCTGTCTCCAGGGTGTGGACCTGCTCCTCTTGAACACGAGCAGCGAGCACATCTGAGCAAGCACATCTGAGATGACAACTCACTGTATTTTAACAAAATCATCTTCCCTGCAGTGTTGCTGTCCTCAGGGCGCTGCTGCAAGTGCATGACAGACAGCGGTGAATGGAAGAGTGAATGTGTCACCCCAGTCCTCACTCGGCTTCTGGATGAATGCCATTCCAAAGGAGCAGCATGGGAGGATGAAGTGGAAAGAAGATGGGATGATGGGGGCTACAAATACTGACCTACACCTGCACCCCTCGATTTAAACACTGGCTGTGATCCTCAGAAGTGGGCATAAAACTGCACTTGGATTGCTAATAAATGTCATCCAAAATGCAATTGTCATCTCAGCATTTCGCTATGCAGATAGGGTTGTGCCTCCTGAGCAAAGCAGTGTGCTGCCCTCAAGAGAAAGCCCTGTTTATCACTTGGAGATGCAATAAAAATAACAAATGTCCAGAGTAAACCTAATTCACTGTGCTACTTAGTATTTGAAATACATAAATATGTCAAGCAAAAGACCTCTAATAGACCCTTTTATACTGGTAATAGTGTACATATAATTTTCCTCTCATTAGTAAAAAAACTACCTAGGGAACTATCGGCCCATCCTTCATCCATTTAATCTGCATTAGTTTACTTTTACCTTGTGTTTAATCTGCTTTCCCTCAAGGTATTTTGAATAAATCAATAGGAATACATGATTGTTTAATGATTTTTAGAAGAGCTCCCTTCGACCACAGCTGCATGATTTAGAATGACTAATTCCACTTTTTACAATTGATCCCGCCGCACACGGCCCATCCATTCCTGCCACGTCTGGCCAAAGGGACCGGGAGCTGCTCCACAGTGAGGGGGTTCTTAAAGGGGCCGAGGAAGGCCCCCAACAGCTTGTGGGGAAAAAAACAAGTAAGGCAACAATATATTCAAACTGAATGCTCTTAATTCTTGGCAACAGGTTCCAGCTCCCTAATGTGTCTCAGCACCACATCCTGATCATGACTCTCATTCACCTGGGCTGGGGGTGCGCCACTGTTCCTTTCTCTTCAAAGTGCCCAAGGGCAACAGAGGATATCACAGGAGGCAAAGAGAAGGCCCAGTTTGGGTACAGGAAGAGGGACTCCTGGGAGTGGAGTTCTGTCCTTGAGTCTGAATGCACAAGCTTGCTGAAACTCAGTCTAACACTAGAGACTGCTTGCTTAACAACAGAGGCAAAGCCCTCCTGATTTGACATCCAAACATCCAGTCACTTCCAGCTTTCATTTCTTTTTAACCTCAAAGTCATTTTGACAGTGTGAACACACCAGTGTAGCAGAAATATCACTAAAAAGGAGTGTTGTACCTCTTTATCCCATTCGCCATTAAGGAGGTGTGGTGCAGTGTGTATAAAACTCGGGCTGGGATCAAGAGGGCTCACAGCTACTCACATTTATACCATTGAGCTGATGCCTGACAAGGGATGTGCCCTCCTCAGCTCTGTTTGTCATCTCACCAGTTGCCTGATCCTTTTTAAAAAGGACATAAATTTCCTCAAAAAATCCCAAACCTGTGCTACATTTTAACAGAGCTCTGGGCCCAGCAGAGCCCTGGTGGTTGTTATTGCCTCTGGATACTTGACACAAATAGCACTAGGTGCAGCACAGCCTTATTTTATTGTGATCATGGAAACGATAAACCAGTCAGCAAGTGCCCAGGCTGGTGTCCTGTGCCCTATGGGCCTGATACTCCTTTATTGAAGGTTTCAATGTGCAGCCCTTTCCCAGCCCTGGCACCCTTGTTCAGTGGTCTGGCCAAACTTGCTTCCCAAACCTTCCCGAGCCTTGTGTAGTCCTCCCAGAGGAGGCTGTCTTCTGCCAGCCCACTTTCTGCTGGGTCTTGCTCCACTGNGCATAGGGCAAAAAGGTCTGGGAATTGCAAGAGAATTATCAGCAGTATCCCTAACAAGCTCGACCTTTCAGACAGCTGAATTCACAGGACATAGATGTCCACAAAACATCTCCTCCCCCTGACCCTGTCTCTTTTAAAACATTGGTGGGTTCTGGATTACACCGCACATAAAATTCAACAGTCCTCCTAAGACTAAATTCACCTAATTTCAATGGTGAAGCTGCAATGAAGCTGCATGATATATGAGCACATTGGCAAACAGACCAGCATTGTATCAACACTCCGAGCTGACGCTGCTACGGCACTGAAGGGAAAAATACTGGTAGCTAGCTCAAATAAGTCAGAAATCTTTGATCAGGACACTGAAAGTGATTGAGACAGGCTGTGTGAGAGTCCTTTCAAAGTGCCAAGGTACAGAAGACATTGCAGTTTATGGTGGATAATCTATTGCTCTAGGGTTTGTAAGCTGACTGCAGTCCAACAAAGGCTGTCAAGAAGGCTGGCAGCTGAGAACTAGGCTAGCACTTATTATTCATTCTATTATCAGCTCCATCGGTACCCAAAGCTCTTTGCAAGATGGTAAGGACTTTGGGGAGATAGAGAGCTCCCATGCAAAGATCGGAAGGCATCATGCTGTGGACACTGGGAATCCCCAGGGACTCAGAAGTACCTACACTCTGCACTGAAAAACTTCCACACATCAGAGAAGCATCCTCAGCGTACAAGAGGAGGCAGAGAACAGAAGCCACACTCAGTTGCTGTTACTGCTCACCCCGCCTCAGCTTGTCTCCATGGAAAAAAAGGCAGCTCGGGGTTTTAGGAAGAGAAAGTAGATGTCTGTGCCCACATGACAAGTTTCATAAGATGTTGAAAATATCCTTGATAGCATGGAGCTCTCTGTGTGGGATCTTGATAACTGCTACCAAATGGTTAGAGCAGCACATCAAGAAATCTGGCAATTGACAGACATCTCCAAGCAGCACAGTCTCAAGTGTTCCAGGACTGTCCCTGGAGTAATGCAGCACCTTTAATGACTGCATGGGGAAAAACTGCGGGACTGGGGCAGATGTTGCTCAAGCCACCTACAGACTCCCCTTCAGGCACCTTGACCTGGCATTCAGTCACTCGCTCCAGTGGACAATGATCCCCTGCCACAAGCCAGCTCTGAGCTCTGCTAGAGATACAATACAACAAGAGCAACATGGAGACTTGGCGTTCCTGCTGTAGATTCCCTACCCACATGTCAGAGCCTCTGCCCTGAGCCCCAACACTGCCGGTTGTTCTTCCTGCCACCCAAAGTGTCAGGCTGAGGTTTCTCATTTACCCCCACAAAGAGCAGCGACGCTCTCACTGAAAGGCAGCTTGAACCTGGCACCAAAAGGAATTCCAGCCAGCCCCTGTAGCTATAGGCTCCTACTGGCTTTAAATGGCCTCAAAACTCCATCAAGGGAAAATGTCAGCAGCTTGCATTCTAAAACTTCATCTGATTAAATTTGCTGTAAAATAAGCACCATGTAAACGATTTCCCTGCCTCCCTGGTATTTTCCACTACAGCACCATGAAACCATTTCTACATTGGCTGTTTCTGTGTTAAGATACGAGTGGTTTAGAAGTTGTCTAATTTTATCTGCATATTTTTTTTTTAATTAGCATAAAAGACATGCCTGTGTTTGACTCTGAGGTCCAGCTCCCTTACTAAATATAAAAGCATCTAACTGGAGCAAGGAACACCCTTCTTCTGAACAGCAGGTTCTTCCAAATAGCCCAATACATGCCCAAAACCCACTTGGCCACCATGAGCTGTGAACTCTGAGCTCAGAATCCAGCCTCGTGGCCCCAGAGCTGGGAGCTGCCTGCAGGCCCTTGAAAAATCCCATCCTGACTGGGTGCCCCAAAGGAAGCTGGAGAGCTCTTCCCCCCCAGTCCAGGCATTTGAGTCAAACCTAGCAAGTTAATCTGTCTGGCTTTTAGTGAAGCACAGTTATATCCCTGAGTTAGTAACATGTCAGAGGGGCCTTCAGTTTGTCTCCAGGACTGCAAATCCTTAGACTGCGTGTGCTTTTGCTTACGCTGCCAGCTCTCTGGAGCAGCGCTGGTTCTGGCTCTGTGTGTGGGCAGCAGCGAGCACGGCACTGGTGCCATGGGGACGCAAGGGAATATTAATAACCACAGAGAGTATGCCTGCATTCCCTCATTAGGAGCTAAATATGTTTGTGCTTGGGTTGAAGTGACTGATGGAGCATTTGGGTCTTGCACCTTGTGGCAAGCTTTAAGGAGCAAATAAACTACCATTTCTCTGCTCACATACTCTATCACTGGTCACTTTCTCTACTCAGAGTCTCAAAGAGTGCCAGTTTTAGAGGCTCAAATACCAGTCTGATGGGTTTGGAATTGCTACAGGAGTGCCAGGAAACAGAGGAACAAAAGCTGGCACATGCTATTTGCATTTGTGGGCTGTGAAGCCAACTAGCCTACATGCCTTGGTCTTAGCTGAAGTAAAGAAACATCAGGGCACATCAGGTTCAGAGGCATCAGTGTAATAAGTCGTGAGCCACATCAGCTCCATGGGTTTTCTCCTTCATCTTCCTCTCTGCAGAATCCTAAAAAGGAAAAGTTAGTATAGCTCTATTCCTGTGGGCACTCCCTCAGCCACCAGGAAGTGAAAAATCGTCCTTTTCCGTGGCTCACAAATCTTCAATAAGTAATTTCTAGACTTGCAAAGAAGAAGGAAAAAAGCATGAATAAACAATTGTTTCATAGTTGTTTTGAACTCAAAGGACAGAGGTCGTGTCATGCCACCCTTCCCCCCAGGAACCATAGATAAACTCTGTTCTTAGCAGCCACACAAAAGCAACTCTTCTGACCTTACAGCAGTACAACTGTAGTAACTAACAACCATGAGATCAAATACCGTGAGATCCCCTCCACCTGTTGCAAAGAACAGGGAGGAAAGCAGCACGTTACACTGCATTACACCCTGAGGCAATGCTCCACAAAAGGCTGGTGTGTCATTGACACACAAAATAAGGTGCTGTGCTCCTGGGCTCTGTCTTGCCTGTACTGGGAACCATTAATCCCATTAATTGCGTATAAAAAGTCTGGTAGCAATTCTACAAATGAGTAAACACAGAGATAAAAGTGTAATCGTACTAGTACAGCAAATTGGATTCAGGTCCTCATTGAACAATCCTGTTTCATTTCAGCAATTTTATTATCACTGTAACTGGAACAAATTACTTTATTAAACAGAAGGGGCTTTTGTAAAAGAATTTCTTCTTGTGGGCAATATCATGAAGCTCTGTAACACAAAACCAGCAATTACACTTGTCAGGGGATTTCTTTAAGCAATTCAGCTAATGGCTTGTGACAGGTAAGACTTGAAATGTTCATTCAGGCCTTCCCTCTGCTATAGAGATATATTTTGTCAGCACAAAAAAAGCACTTTTATTGAAATGAATGCTTTGGGCAGGGGTTTGAAATCCTGGAGAAGGCAAGAAGGCTCGGGGTAGGCGGACGTGCAGGACAAGGGCAGAATAAAGTCTGCTGACATTTACACAATGGCCAAGGCACACAAACACCTGGAGAAGTCAAGACTCACCCCGCTGCTGGGGTAAGTAGAATAGAAAAGGCTGCTTCCCTGCAGCATCAGTCGAAGCAGAAAGCCAAGCAGATCTCCAGCTCTAGATGGAAGATGGAAGATCACATGAATTTAAAAGGCATTTCCATTGCAGACAAGTCATCAGGCTCATTGCAGACGTAGCTGGATGACCTCTAAAAGACAATGTGGTTTCTGTTTTGTTTTTTTTTTTTTTTAATGCAGTTCTCTAGACTATACTTATGCATAAACAGTGTGGTTGGAAAACTGCTGTCCTGACAAAGCAGATGGTGACAAAGCACTGCAGGGTCTATGGCTGACAAGTATCCCATAAACAAAAATATCAAAAAGCTGTCTAAACCAGCACTAAAAGCTTAAAAGGAGCATCAAAATCAGAGCCAAGTACCCAAACAACACTGAAATTTGTAGGTCCACCTTTACCAAAGCTGTCAGAAAGCTGCTACTTTTGAGAAATTAAGGCCAGGGTGTCTCAACTGTACGATGGCTTTGATGGTGTCAGCCTGCTGATTGGTGCTGAGGCATTTGACATAATCTCCCTCTGTTCTCCTTCTCTCAGGTTCTCCTCCATGCTTCTGGAAAACAGTCAGCCATGATTTGATTCTATCACTCTGCAGAATGGGTAAAAACCAGAAAATCACAGAAAACCAGCAGAAATATGTCACCAGAAATAAGAAAACCATACCCAGTCTTGGGCCTCTCTTCTACCTGAGGAGTAACCCAAGAACACAAGGGGGACCAGATGGCTGTTGGACAAAGTGGTGTGACTGTTTCAGACACTTCACCTTTGTTGTGCTCCACTCGGAGTTTCCCTCTTGTGTGTGTCATGAAGTCAAAAGTCCGGGAGAGTTAATATAAATCCTTACATTCTCATTCCCCATGTACACAGCTATTTGGAATAAATAGCTGGGGCTCCTGAGGACTGATGTGGAGCTCAACTTCGAGATCTGTGAACAGCTCCATTCAACCCTGGTGTCCTCCATCTATTCTTAAGCCCTCTAATTCCAAAGGCAAACTTTTTTTTTTTTAAGGTCACCTCACCCCCCACCTCACTCTCACACAGACACACAGTTCTTCAAAAAGGGAGGCCTGCACTGGCCCTGTTTACTTAGAGCACAAACATATTCAAGGCAGCGATGTCAGATTAAAGGAAGAAAGGGGAGAGAAATCAAAGCCTCTAAACTGCACATAAAAGGCAATCGCTGGCAACCAATCTGTTGTACTTCCAACTCTTTGCACTTTATGAATAAAGGTCAAGCTGGTATTGGCACCCAAATGTTAATGTTCTTATAAGGGTTTAAGCTGCTTTAACAGCTGAATAAGTGAGAGTGATCCACAGGGCCACACCTAATCATGCCCTTAGAGCAGGGAAAACCTCTGCTTCCCAGCGGGCTGCCCACAGGAGTGCAGGGAGACCTACAGGAGCAAACTGCTCACCGATTGCCTAAAGAAGACCTGAGGTTAACTAGCCCCTTCCCTGTTATTTTTCCATCTGCTCTGCCGGCTGGTTGCTCTTTTCTTTAACCTGTTTTGTGCTTGTTGGTTTTGTTTCTGGCTCTGTAGCTGCAGCTTTCAGGATATGAACTGGCATACAGAAAAAGCACCTTCAGATACTTCCTCTGACTTGCAAGGAGTGCATCTGCTTGTCTTCTTGTCTTAAAAATGACACACCTCTTTTTAAACACTTTTCTCCCCCCTTTTAAGGTTAACAAGGCACAACTGCCATTGCCCCCTTCCACAGCAGAAAGTTTTGGAGTAGCTGGCAGCCAGACCTGATTACCAGTTTTCTTTCAAAGTTGATGATGTTACGCTCCCTCTGTTTAAAAGATGACACAGCTCTCACTTTTCAGGTTTGCCCTGAGTGTACTGGAAGTACTCATCTCCCAGAAGCAGCATTAAATTCTCTCACCTAGCTCTCCAGGCGGCAGCAGAGACCTAGCAACCTCATTTCCAAATGAGCAGCACACTGAAAAAGCTTCAGAGTGACTCGACACCAGCCCACTGCAACCAGACAGAGGCCTCACCCGTCAAAGGAAAAGAGGTTTTACTGAAGAAAGAAAAAGTCAATATTCGGGATATGTTTTCATAAAGTCAGGACAAGTGCACTGCTAAATTAATTCATGTCTGGCATTTACAAACAGTAACTTGATCTTTCAGCTGGTGCCCTTGCCAAGTCAAGCAGTTTTTAAAAATTTAATTTTTGTAAAGGTGAATTTAGTGCTAATGAAATTGAAAGACCAGTAGCAATAGCTCGCACAAGGCACTGGCCTGCCAAGCTCTGCAGGACCTTCTCATCTGCTGCTCACAGGGCATCTCCATCCTGAGCTCTGTGGAACTGGTTGCTCAAGTCCCAGGCCTCACCCCTCCGCTGGGACGGACGGCTGGGATTGCTTTTGGAATGCGCAGCGAGAAAAACCCAGTCATTTCACAGGCTGCTTCATGGAAGCTGCCCAGCACTGAGCAAAGCTGCACGTAACACTGGCTGGAGGAGAGAAGGAGCTACCAAATGTGTTGTACTTTTGTGCCTGGCACTTGACGTTTGACACCCAGAGCTCCTGGCATGTGGCTCTGCATTGCTGCAATGCTGTTCAAACAGGGATGGATATGAGCCCATCAGCAACGGCTCGGTCAACGTCCCAAACCTAACTTTTGAACTGCTGAGGTTCAACAGGGATGCTTTCCTGTGGCTGAGGAGTACCTAAAGTCACAAGGGAAGCCACCCCATTTAGGGTGCTGCTCTACTTCTCCTCCTGTGCAAGGCTTACCCTACCCAGGAACTGCCCAACCCTATGGATCCCAAACAGCTCTTTCCTAGTAAGCAGAGCCTCTCCCTCTGGCAAACACACACCCTCACGGCACGTGAATTATTTTCTGTCAAGAGAGGATTAGGGAATATTATTGGAGCCCAGTTAACTGGCCAGGCTCACAGTGAAAGCTCAGCTTTACGGGTGAGGGAGGACCTCCCTTAAATGGGGTTGCTCCGTGCAGGCAGCACTCGGAGTCACCCTATGCACCACTGCACAGCTTTGCACCATTTGATTTGTTTCTGAGGCATTAGCTTTCCATAAAAGCTGATGTTCCTGGTTTTTGGTTTGGTGGGGTTTTTTTGATTTGCACATTTATAGTAAAGAAATCCTCAGTCAGGAGCACCCTTCTCTTACCTCCTCCTCGAGCAAACCCCGCCAAGTCTCAGCGCCACTTGTCTGTCGAACTTGTTTTCCACCTCATTAACTACAATTGCCTATCCAGTGAGGGGATTAAAAAACAAGCTCCGACTCCTGGCTCCGGCAGAGACACAAAAAGGAGCGCTGTTTGCAGATTCCAGCTGCCTTTTCCTTCCCGACCTTGCGGAGGTAAAGAGCGCGATTAAAGGAGTACGAGAAGGGGAGCGTGGAGGCGATTTGGACCCCCGAGAGAGAGACGGAGGGGGCACTCGGTTCCGTTCAGCGGGGCTCAGAAAAAGCCCCCATCACACCCCCCC
>VZTA01028604.1:98246-295746 GCA_013398855.1 Mohoua ochrocephala
CCGGCGTTAAGAAATGCAAATGTGGCCAATCCTATTTTATGTTAAAAAGCGAAAAAACATTTCAATGTATTCTTGTCTTGTATGACTGGCTAAGAGCCTCTAAATCCCCACCATTTACCAAATTAAACTAATTGAAAGAGCTTCCAAAAGCCACATCTGTAGGCTGACGTCTGTCCCTGCCTTTCGCTTTAGGCTGGGGGAAACTGTTCTCCATCCCATTGATCCCTGAATAGTCACGCCTGTCAGGAAGCCACATCAACCATTATCATTCTAATTTTACTGCCTTTCTTGGTCCCTAATCTAATTTGCAATGATGCTTAAGCATTTCGCAAGGCCATAGCACTTTCTTCAGAATTTCAACAAGAGCATTAAACCCCCAATTTACATTAATGAAGTGCACATTTAATTAGGGGAGAGGGTAAATGGAGGGCTCTTCAAGAGCAGTTTGCGTGATATGATAGGCACTTGAAAAACGAAGATGTACCTGATAAAAGACTCTCGTGCAGCCTTCGTGCCTCATTTCATTTCTCAGCTTCTTTCCCTGCCCTGGCCAGTCTCCCCTCCTGCCCCGAACGCCAGAGAACACGGGCAAGGAGAGAGGGCAACATCTCCTGGCCCAGAAGGTTGCCCGGTGCGCATCTCCCAGAGACTGGAAACTCCGCTCGCAGGGGTCAGCCGTGTTTCAGGCCCCGTCCTGCACCAACTCGCATGGAATCCATATCCAGCCAGCCCTGTATTTTCATGCATTCAAAGCCACGCACTTGCACCCTCGAACTTGCCGGAAAGAGCCCTCTCTACCTAAGAGTTTCCCTCCTCAAAGTCATCCAAACACAGGCACAGACTCTGAGCTTGGTTTCTGGGGGCAGAGACTGCTGCTCACTGAAGGTTTCCTATAATTTAACACATCCAGAGTCTGCTGGAGCTCCATGTGTACCAAAGCACTGCTCATCCCGGCAACACTCAGAAAAGAGATCAGAGAAGCGGTTCCAGTGTTTAAACATCAATTCAGTGCATGTATGTCTGCAATTTTCTGCTGCTACACTCATGTTCTGCTGTAGCTTTGAGTGGCAGAGAACTCAAATCTGCTTTTGAGCTTTCTCCTTTGAAACCAAGGTAGGAAAGAAGAAATGAAGAAATGAAGCACCAGCCAGCACCTCACAGCTGGGTCCATCTCTCCCAGCACTGCTGGCGTCCCCCCACCCATGCTGTCAGTGTTAGTGCAGGCACAGGACTAGCAACGCAGAAACAGCCACCAAGAAAATGGGATTTGGGAGCAGCCTCCATGCTGGGCTGTGGGTCCGCAGGAATTAAACACCTAAATAGCTCCTTAACAGAATGTATGAAACAATTTCATATTAATAAGTTGCAGAGAGAAAGCTTATATGAAGTGTTCTTCAAATTGAGTGCAGGTCTTTGAAAGCCTTATCGAGTCTGCAGAAGAGAAAGGCAGCAAAGACGATGTATTTAAAACTGAAAAGGACCATGCAAAATCTGTTATAGCAGACAAGAGAGAATGTGTCACAAAATAAACCCTGAGCCTCGGACAGAAATATTGTCAAAGAACCAGCAGGAGGGAAAATGTAGGAGAGCACACACAGACAGATATATCGCTGCACAAGTGGAGGAATCTGAGAAGTAAAATAAAGGAAGTGATTTGGAAATAAGTAAGTAGCTGACAGAGTGAGAGCAGAGTGATTTCTAGCAGCAACGCAGCAGGAGACAAGACTGAAGAAGGCGAGGATGAGGGCGAGGGTGAAGAGGTTAAGCAGCAGAGAATGAAGACATGAGAGAAACGCGAGAGCAATGCCTCACAATTACACAAAGATTGTTATGTCAGCTGAGATTCTTTGGGGAGCTACATTTTAGCAGCAATAGCAACATGAACAAATACATTAATGTTACTGCCTCCTGCCAAAAACTTTCCCATCAAATGATACACCCTCTTCCTGATGATTTTCTTTCCAGCTTTGTGTCTGGAGAGAAAAAGCTGCAGTGCTGTGTTGTTTCACTCTGGACCGTCCCCTCGACTGAAGACAGAATCAATGCAGGAGCTGCTGTGAAGCACAGGGCAGCCCCAGTCCCCGGGGTCTCTGGGGGCAGCAGGGCCAGGTGGAGGGGGCATCTCTGCAGCGCCCCAGAGTCCCCAGAGGGGACCCTGATCAACCCAGGTCCCATCTGCCGGGGTACAGGTCACACACCTATGGCCTCTTTCACCCCTCTTCTCCCCGAACTCCTGGTTAGCAGCAGCTCTGGCTGCCACCCACAAAAGCCACGAAGACGGGTGCACCGGCCCAGGCAGAGGTCTGTCTGACCTTCCCTGATGAGTGCCCAGGCCAGTTTTGCCATCCCAAATTTAACTCACAAGCCAGAGTAGCACTTCTGTGGAAGATGCTGTCCAGGGAAGGATAGGAGGAATTTCTAGAAGAGGCAAAACTCAGCACTGCTGTGAGCCTGCACCAAGGGAGTGTGGGAACATGCCAGTATCTGGCTTACACTGGCTGGGAATATCTTAAATTTCCAGACTTGCATGACACAGGTAGCCCACTTCTACGGACAAGACCCTGTGTCTGAACACTTCCCCAGCACAACAGGATTTGGTTTGTGCGCTTCTGGTGTTGCGTTTGTAAGTCAGAGTGGAGGGATTGGTTCTTGTTTCCAAGAGTTCATTATAAACACAGTTCTAGAGCGAGGGTCATTCGAGCTCTTCCCTGGTTTGTTGACACTGGCATTGTTTCTGCTGCGTTACTAATCCAAAGGGTTCACACCAGGTAATGAGACAAAGCAAAAGTACTTGGCTAAATTCTGATTCGCCTGCTCGCCGAGCTGTTTGTAACACAAACGGGGGACACGTGAAATGGACACAGTGGATGTGGATAAGCTGAATGAATCTGAGACCTGGTACTGAACTTACCATCTCTCTTAGGGTGGTTCTGCTTTCCTGTCCCCAGTCGTCAACCCTCCGTGGCTACTAGAAGGCAATATCTAGATTTGGAGCATCTTGCTCAACAGCACTGCAAATGAACCCTCCTCAGTCACCCCATAAAAATGCTCCTGTCTGACCCCTGGAGCTGTGGGCAGCAGATGTCCTCACCTTAGTCCCTCATTTCTCACAGCTGGGATGAAAAGCAGGGCTGAACATCACTGCCATTGAATTCACCGTCACTGCTATGCCATGACTCGGAGGCAGACTGCTGTTTGGACAGCGTGGGTGAGTGTTTGGAGTCTGCCAGCACAGATCTGGGGGGCATCAACTGCCCCTGCTGGCACCGTGCTGGCAACCTGAGCAGCCCTGGAAGAGCCACGAGGAGCAGCCAGTACCCAGCCCTGCCAAGGCCTTTGTTGCCTGTGTTCTTACTGCTTGCCATTGGAAATTTGCCTCATCGGGGACCCTGTGGGGGATTTTTGGCCCGGGAGTTGGCAGAGTTTTTGCTTTACAAAGGACCATGCTATTGGGCCATGCCGCCATCCATCTGTGCATACAACGTGCTGCCTCTGGGTGAGGATGGAGATTTCCCAGTGCTGGAAAGCAAAGATACCAGAGCGGCTTCCTTTTTACCCCTTGCTTTGATTTCATGGCACAGGGATTACTTTTCCCCCCCTCTCCCAAAACTGTGAACATAAATTTCAACAATGTAAAAAGGAGAGAGCCTTTTTCCCCTCTCTTTTTTCCCAAACAGTTTAGAGATATTTTTTTTTTCAGTTCACAGCAGAGGAATTTGGCCAAATTTCCTTGTAAATAAAATGTTGGATTGAAAGCGTGTTTGTGTCTCTACTCACAAGTAGCACATGAGCAGCAGGATCACAGGGCTGATGTAATATGGAATCCCATTTCTAAACAGAAGAGTAGCATCCAGCAGAGTTGTTGAAGCCCAGATAAAAACAAACCATTAAGGTGGAATCAAGAAAGTTAACACAGAGCAAGAATACAAAAGCAATATTGAAAGTGATGAATTGCTCATAAAAAGTCAGAATCTGGGAAATTGTTCACTGTTCAAACTTCACTGTGTCTTTTAATCACTTGTTCAAGTAACACGTTAACAAACCGAAACTGCCGTTTCTGGATAGCCATGTGAATTAGATCACATTGTAGACGGCAGCTGTGCTAATTCATCCATGCCACCAGCCTGTCTGCTGAGATGATAGCAAGCTTCCTTCAAAACTCCTACAGCTGTGCTGGTTTTGCATAGGAACTTCTATTGAAGTCCCCCAAAAGGGAGGAAAAAAAAAATACCAGAGTTTTATAGCATTAAAAAAACCTGTCAGAAGTCTCCATAGGATAACTTCAAACACGTAATAATTCACGGTGCTATTTTCCACAGTATATTTGTGAAGCATCTGGATATTACACTTAACATAACAGTGCCCTTTCCAGCATTTCAGGGAGCTTTCTGAAGGCATAAGACTCTGTTTTGGTTTTAATTCTTCTGTCTCCAAACCAGCATCCATTTTATATCAGTTTAAGCTTATTTTTTGAACCAAAATATGCTTATTTACTAGAGGACAATGAAAAAGATATTTCAGATGCCGTAGTTTCCTTCTGGCAAACTTCTGGAAGGAGTAAATAAGTTATTCCAACTCATCAATTAAAAATTTTACTTGAAAAATATTTTGCTTTTAAAAAAGCCCCCTCTCCATTGTCTGTAGGACTGGAGGAGCAGCTGACCTCTGCTAGTGCTGTTGTAAACTTTGCAGATCTGAAATCCCTTCAAAAAATTTACCTTGTGACATAAATTTAACAAAATACTCAAAACAAGTACTCAACCCCTAAACACAACGATTTCAGTAACCTGACAGAGCTGTGTCAGTGGCCTCCAGAACTGGGTGGGTTTCTGCAGATCACTGTAAGGCTCCTTGGTCTGTGCATGGTGCCAAAATCAAAGTGATCAATAAAATGGAGCACTTGTAGACTTTATAACATTGGGAATAATTCGAGCATTTCCCAGTCAGGGGGTAGATGGCGAGTACACTGATAATGTTCACTGCATTTTACTGAAACCCAAACCAGTTCTGGAAGCAATTCCAGCTTGCAGACTGGAAGCAAAACAGGGACAAAGGTCAAAAATTGGCATAGACCAAATAACCCATCTTTTCAGCATCTTAACACTGCATACTTGGGGGTGATGGCCAATAACTGAATTCTTGGGCTCCCGGTTACCTCTGGATGATCTCCCTTTTTTCCCCACTGAACTTGTGGTCCACACTGCCTTCTGAGTTGCAGCTGAATTGGTTATTTAGAAAGAATGCATGAAGAGCCCACTTGGAGGGCAGGTCAGCACTGTGCTGCCACAAGCGGCCTAGGCAGGGGCCATTACTCTGTCTGGGTGTGCCGTGACAGGCACTTTGGACTTGTTCTGCGGTCACTCGTGGCACCTCCACCTCAGGCAGGAGATCTGGATCACCTGGACCTCCAGCCCACCTTCTCCCTGGTTCCATGGTGGGTCATGTTGTTGGACATGATTCACTGATTAAGAATAACGGTTTTGTTGTACAGCCCTTTCCACTTCTACAAAAGATGCCAGGTCAGCCACCTTTCAATGCCATCAGCATGCAAAACGTAAACAACACAAGGGAAAGCACAGTGGTTTCGGTCTGGAGGCTTTCCAGGGTCTGCAACCTGCTTTGAAGCAGGGTTGGCTGTCCTGGATATTGTCCCAAGGCAACAGCACAAGAGAAAGCAAGTGCTAGTGAGAGTAGAACCACCCCATCCATAGGAAACCTCAGCCTGGTTTATGACAAGAGGTGTGAGCGTTCACCAGGCTTCGCACCGCTCCTTTGCCAGGTGCTTGCCCAGCGTTATGGAGGAGTTAACTCTAACAGGAATCTGTGCTGTGTAACAGGGTGGGAGTGAATACAGGGCCACGCAGCCCTAAATGAGCCCCCACGTGATCCCACCTGTCACGGGGTTGCCTGTGGAAGTGAGACATGTATAATCACCAGAGGGGTATTCTACACACTCAGTCATAAATAATTAAGACTAAGCTGCCTTCTTCGGCCCGCCGAAAGAAGATAATGTCATCTGGCTCAGGTTTGGGGAGTTCTCATTTCCCTTTGGAGCGGCTTCAAAAAGCCTTATAAATATATTGCAACGAAACAATCACCCGAGGACAACTCCAGCAAACAAACCGATTCCTACACCCGAGTCTCCCAGGAAGGGGCTGTAATTCAGACAATAATCCATGTGACAAAAAATTATATAGCAACAAATAGTAATTGCTTGCTGGGAAGGATGTGGATTGGGAGACAAAGGGAGGGGATGAATGAGTCAAATCCTTAAACTGTTCAGAGAGAGCAGTGGGAGGATAAGAGCAGAAACAGAAACACATTTAGGATTCAGTTCTCCAGGGAGGCTGTAACGGGTCTGTTGGCAGAAATGCACTCCCACTCGGCACGCTGCTGAAACCGCACAAAACCCGGCGCACCTGCATTTTCCACTGCACAATTGTCACTTGTGGCCACAGCCTCCTGACATGCTATTCCCAATTCTAGGAATGTCAGAAAAACGTTTCTGAGTGTACGCTGGCAGTTCTGAGCATGCATCTGTTGCACGCTCTTCTAACGCTGAAACTCCTGTTATGTAACACGGATATTTGTGAATATTTTTCCATAGCACGACTGGGAAATGTAACCTTTTCAGATACACACATTTCACCATGCTGCAGCCAGCTGTGAAATTCTAGCAGTTCCAGGATATCACCATTCCAATTTAAAATTGAATATTTGTGTAGATAGCTGTTTTCCTTTCCCTTCTTTTCCATTCCTATATGCATATGCTCAGCTTTCAACAAATGTACTTATCTTTTTTTTCCCTTTTTCCAACCTTCTCTTCCCAGACAATCCTAGATTATGGTTTGCACGGCTTTACATGCACTCGAGGCTGTAAAACATTCACCACACCTTCAGGTGCTTGTAAACCTTACGGTGAAAGGCAACACTAAATATTTTATTGAAGACAGCGTATTTGATTTTTGCCAAAGTGCAAAACTCCTGTACAAGGGTTTGCCCTGACTAACAAATAAAAGACAGATGTGCCACATGAACCTGTGGCTTTATTGAAAGTCCCCTAGTGTCCCTCGAAGAGCAAAGGAGAGTGGAAGAAATGTTGATGTTTATGTGAATGCCTGAGAGGAAGGAAAGAAGTCTGATTTGCCTGCAGAGCTGGCAAATCCTTGAGCTTCACCTGATCATTTCTGCCTATTTTCTCCTGCTTCTGCTTTTTGTTTCCCTTGTCCTTTTTTATTTTTTATGTTTCTCTCTGCTTCATGTTTCAAGTCTGGTTTTGGTTGGGTGCTGTGTGTGAAGGAGAGGCAGGCTAGTAACAGGACCGTGTATTTGTCAATCACAAACTCTTTCACTGAACAAAGCAACTGAAATATTAGAAGCAAATTAATGATAACATTCCCTGTTAGATGTCAAAGCTAGGGCCATAATTATTATTTCGTTTACTGAAAACCTGAAAAGTAGGAAAGGACAGAGCGATTTGACCTACACTTAATGCAAGGGATCAAGTAGCAGAAATTTGAGAACCGTACTCCATGAATTGGTGATTTTAGCTACACTGCAGCCCCTCCCTGACCCAGGCCTCCTATTTAAAATTTAGATACTGCTTAAAATATTTCCCAGAGGTAGGAGTTTTAATGTAGTCATGTCCTTTCAGGAGTTAAGAATACACTACCACCATGGGAATTTTTCCTTACTGTGTCAGTGGATGAAATTCAGCCTCGAGCTGCACCCATCAGATACACTCCCTCTTACTCATTCCTGCTTCCTCCTGCTTACTCCACACATTGCCACGCATTTGGTCATTTTAGGATTTCCTCCTTGACACTTTCACCTCTACTTCCCCTAAATCCATGGTAAGTACAAATCTTCCTAGTCTGAATATTCTCCTCTCTGTCTCATGTTGTCTTTGGTCTCTGCTAGCACAGCTCCTTTCTAAGGGTTCATCTTCTCACAGTAAAGCTGAGTCTCATTCTGTGCTGTACAAATTGCAAATGCTTAAAGCATGAGGATGAAAAGTACTTCTGTGTATTTTGAGGCTAAACTGCTGATTGCTGCACAGTCTTTAAATACCACAGTGGCAGTGGAGAGTGCCCAAAAGAGAGGATACAGTCTAAAACCTGTGGAATATTTACTCTTGAGGAAAGTTCCTAGGTATTAGCCAATTAGGAAAATGCTTTACCTTTCTCTCTTTCCAATTTCATTATTCCTTTCATTTAAACTTGTTTAACACTGAGTTGCTGTTTCTGTATGATACTGCAATGCAAAAGGAAAAAAAAAAAAAGAAGAAGAGATGGGTCGAAGCTGAGTTTTCAGGCTTCTTCACTCTTCACCCCTTTGGAAGATTTGTCTTGGTATGGGGATGAGCTGCCTCCTGGAGCATCTGCTTGTTAGCATTTACTAAACATTTCAGAGCAGTCGCTCCTTACGCAGGGAGCTCCAGGTAGCCTCGCTACATCTGGCCGAGGCAGGTGAGGTCTTAGCAGAGCAGTGATCCAAATCAGACTCTTCCTGCAGCTTTTGTCAGAGGACAACAGTAATTATCATCATTCAAACAAAACCAAACCTATTTTAACACTTGCAAGGTATCACTTTTAGCCAGACGCCTCATCAGCAACTAGGGAAATAATTCTTTTGTTCTTTTCTCAAAATCTAAAACCCCTCGTACCATATGCTGAACCTGGTCAATTTGTTTCCTTTTGTCCCCACAGCCTTGGTCCCACAAGGAAACAAATATTCTATAATCTGATCAAGGAGGGTGTTCTAGTGAAAATCAAGCTTGTGTGCTTTGTTCTGAAATAAAGAATTAGGAGCTGTCTTTTAAAATATTCACTAATGAGTGCCATACTCTGAGAGCCAGGGGAGAAAGAGTTTAAAAGGTGCTGTCATTTGATGGCTTAAAAATAAATTGTAATGCAGAAAACATTTTCTATGAGGTTATTTCAAATTTTCTGAGTGTTCACTGTTGAATTAGAAAATTTATTTGCATTTCATTTACAGAAAATGAGCCTAACAGAGCCCTGGATCCTCTGTTACAAGAAGCCCCAAACTCACTGAAAACACTCTCCAAATGAAACCCTTTCTCTCCCTGTTCAGAAAACACTACTTGTTTCTAGGCTTCTATTTTTTTTGGTTCTGTTTTAATACCTAGGAGATCACAGCGGAGATCACAGACTTGGATTTCAACTCTTGGATGCATTTGGGGAAGAGAGGAGAAAAAAGACACTGAACACAGAGGGGCCTGGCAGTTTGGGTGGTATTATAAAAAAAAGTATTCAGGCAGAGTGTAGTGAGAATAGTGGTTTGAAAGTACAGCCCTGAAGGAAGAGTCTCCAGAGAAACAATGAGAAAGGAATAAATAAAAAGAAAGTTATAAATTCATCTATTTGCTCTTCCCTGACCCTTGCTTTTACTCCTCTTCACAGCAACTACCCTGGGAAAGGCACAATGCTTTCTCCTGTCACAATATTGAGAAAAATTGAAATGGGGAAGAAAGACCACCAGATGCTTTATTGTCTTAGGCGTTTCCACATAATTAGCTGGGAATAAAGGTCCTCTGCACGGTTTCATTGCATTGAATGAACTTGGATATTGCTACACAGTAGTGTGTTTTATGATTCATGCTCTGTTATCCAGCGGCTTTTTGAAAACTGCCAGCTACTTTATCACTGACGGCCAAGCCTGGGCCTACAACTTAAAATGCAGCAATGCAAAGTTAACTGTGCATGACAGATGTCCATGAAATTGTTTAACACACGCACGCATGCACACACCACACACGCGCTCGCACACACACACACTCTCTCTCACAAAGCTGCCTCTTGCCTTCCTACTCTTTCCACTGCCTCCCTCACCGGGTGCTCGAGCTCAGTTTTAAATATAAATAAAAGCCGGGTACTTGTGGAGAAGAGATTGTGAGCGCACACCGAGGACCACGGGTTGCTGCAGGAATTATAGGCTCTACCAGAAAACTTCCTGGAGAGGCTGTGAGAATCACGAAAGCAGCTCCTTGAAATGCACTGAGAGGGGAATGGGTCCTCTCCTCTTCCTCTCCTCTCCCTCTCCTCTCCCTCTCCTCTCCCACACGCTTCCTGCTTGCACCTCTCTGCGGATGGGAAGCTTGCACGTGAGGATCCCAAGATACTGAAGTTCTCAGTATTGCCAGGGTTTTACCTCAGAAGCACCAGTTCCAGAGGAGACACTCACAGACCATAACCTCTCTGCCTTTGCACCTAACTGCCCACTGGCTTCCCTGACAGAGGATTAGGATCACAGGGTCTACAAAACCTTCATATAAGGTGTTCCTCCTTTGAAGAGAACTTGGGGTGCCCTCACTGGGATTATTGTGTAATTGGGTGGTATAAACTGGGCCAAGAGCAGCAGGCTCTCAGAGAAGAACTAAGTTCTGGCACACAGAGAGGAGCTCACACCGGCTCCGTGCAGGGAGCTGCCTGGTGCCTGGCATCCGCTCCTGGGAAGCATGGGCCTGTCCCTGCTCCCCAACCCACTTGTCAAGCACCATGGCAGAAAGAGAGAGGGGGGTGAGCATATCCCTCTCCTTTCTCTGCCTTCCATGAACAGCTCTATTGATTGCCATCGGGTTATTAGCATGGGAAGGTGGTACCCAGTGTGAATGCAAGTGACAGCAGCGAGCCAAAAGAAAGGAAACGGGGAATCAGTTCCCCTTTAGAAGGAGAGCCGAGAAGTCCCCTGACCCTGCTTGGACTCACTTTGTATTCTGGAAGGGATGAGCCCTTTCCTCGAGGTTTACTGGGTGCTCTGACAGGCAGGAAATAAACATGAGAAACCTTCCCAGTGCTCAGCAAATGGAGGCTGGGGGTACACAGGAGAGCATCAGATGAGTTTGTCACATTACCAAAAACACCCACAACAAATGAACACGCAAAAAGATACATCAAAACCAAGAACAAAGCAGAGAGGTTTACACTCTCCATTTACTTATGTCTAAACAAACGTGTAATTCACTTTTGTTTAACTTCAAGGTATTTTGCAAGGAAGTAATAATTCTGCCACAGGGAATACTGGGCCAAATTCTCTGCCATCATGCAAGCATACTTTTGATTTCACAGAGGTGGCTCATCTTCTTCTGCTTAGCAATTTGGGCTTGTGCCTCTGTCTTGTGGACATTACAAGCATCATAACACTCAATCTTCCGTAAACTACATCCAAGTCCAGACCAAAGAGGACGGTCACAATTTTCAGCAGACCTTGGTTTAACTTCTAGAAGGGCTTTCAGAATGGGAAGCAAGAGGCTGGAGTGATGGGTCTCACTGATGCAATTTTCCCATGAGATTTCTTTTTAAAGGGTATTTTTTCTCCTCTGACACCCACTAACAGCTCAGACTCATTTTCAATTACCTGAGTAACCAGTTCTGTGATTCATGCTTGGAGCTTATTAAAGCTTATCTGATATAAGGCAACCAAGATCCTCCAGAAATATCAAGAAAATTATCTGCTTTTGATCTTTACTAGGGGGGGAAAAAAAAAAGTCACAGCTCCCAGCTCCCCGTCAAAGTTTCCGCTCCTTCAGCAGAGCATAAAGCAGCTCAGCAGGATGGCAATTCCACGGGGTGGGATGCTGTGTATGTGCCTGCATGTCTGCATGCCTGCCTGCGTGCGTGTGTGTGTGCCTGCGTGCGTGGGGCCCGTGGGTGGCCTGCTCAACATTTCGGTGGATGTTTCATTCCCACCCCTTTTACTACGACCCTGGTCAGGCCACTTTTATGCCAGTGACAGCTTCATGAAGCACAAAACATGGAGCAATACATGGCATGAAATTGGCAACAAAGCCGAGCAAAAGAAGGAACAATTCTCTGGCAGGATGTGATCACAATATGGCTGATTGGATCTGGAAGCAGATGCCAGCAGCGGGTATTGTCCCGGTGACTGAAAAGACATGACCCCCGAGGTACAGAAGACAACGAGGCCCTCCTTATGAACCACAGGGGGAGGGGAGAAGAGGTGAAACCAATGAATAAATCAGGCGATGGAAACAGGGGAGAAAAGAAAATGCTAAAGAGGACTTTTATGGGGGACAGGGGCAGCTCAATATGCAAGAGCGTTGCCTCCCCAGCTAGCTGAACACTTGCTCAGACAATGGCTTTTTAACAGATGGGAGCCCTGCTGAAAGGGGCCAAGTTTTGTGCAGTTGAGAATCCCTGTTTGTTTAGTCTGCTGCTGCCCAGGCAGGTGTCTGCAGAAAGGCAATCCAGCAGGTTAAGTGTCTCAGGGGCGGTTTAAGACAGGCAAGCCGGAGTATCAACCAGGACTGGTTTTATTGGCAGAGGACTGATCTCGTTAGACTTGTTTGTGAAGCTCTGAGGGAGGAGAGGAAAAAAGAGATCTCTTTTCTCCCTTCCTCCTAAGGACAGATATTCCGGGCAATCAGGCCCCTGTAATAAACCCTACCAGTAAGGCAGCTTCATGTCACAGGTACCGACAGGGCACAAAACACTGCAAAGGAGCACAAAATGTTGAGACAGAGCACATCACGTTGCCGCTTGCAATGTCACAGCTCCGAGTTCCTACACGCACTCCTCCTTTTTCTCCTTTCCTACAATGCATTTGATAACCCAGTTGTTTACACTACAGTTTTCTGGATGCGCTTCTTCATCTATTTTGGCATTTACTGCAGATCATTGAAATTCGACTCACACGGCTCCTGACCTCGGCGATGTGCGATTCTCCCCTGCAGTAACAGAGATGCAGCCATTCTCCTCTGTTAACGATGACACCCAGCTAACAGGACTGGTGGGGTTGCTTTTTCCCCAGTCACATAAGCACACAGACAGTAAAAGCCGCATACAGGATTGGGAGACCCCGGCATGTAAGTGTGGGAGGGATATGCTGGACCAGCCCAGAGGAGGTGAATGCCTCAGTCACTCCCAAGATACTCAGCAGTGCCCAAGATGACACAATTTTCTTGCATCACCCTATCCAAAATAGCAAGCTTACAACAACGTGGATCACGTCAGGAACATGGAGAATGAGGAGAAGGGAAGGAAAACACACCCAGCACCATGCCTGAGTGGCAACGGGAGCATCACCTTCCCTCGTGCTGGATCACAACAGTCACGATAGTCCTGAATCTCCAACAACTGAAGGGAAGGATGAAGGTACACCCACATTTCCATATTCCTACCTTGCTATTGACTTGCTAGGTGACTTCAGACAAGGCACTTCACTTCTCTGTGCTCCCACTCCCCTCTTGCCCTCCATATCCTTTCTCTGCTTAAAATGCAACAGCTGTGAGAGTTGGTAAGAGTATGGATTCTATATGCCCAACAAGACTTCCATCCCAATCCAGATTTTTCCTTTCAGGAGTGTGAGACAGTAACATTTCTCGTGCATTTTTACCTTGTTATGTGCTCTGGAACTTTTCTGTAATCGTGAATTCCATTGAGAAAAAAAACAACCATTGCTCTAATTTTACCTAAGCAGCCTTCCAAAGGGTAAACAGGGATCGTTACTTTTAGGGAAACTATGGTTCCATGACTAAATCAGGTCCTTTCTGCCCTACGACACCCTTGCAATCTCTCCTCCACCTCCAGATCTGTTTTGACAACAGACAGGTGAAAGCGTGTTTCCTACATATATACTAGGTTGCCACGAGGTTACTGAGCCCACCCACAAGAGATCTGCAAAAAAAAGTGTAAAAGCAGTACTCACTATAGTGAAAGCTTCCACTCCCCCTTTAAAAAAAACCAGCCAAACCTTTATCTGTCTGGATTGGGTTAAACAGCACAAAATATTAACCCCCCACACAGAGTTGCACATGCAATTGCACCTTTGGTATCTATTCTCTGGCATAAAAAAATGTGGGTCTTGAACTATCAACCTAGACACAAAGGTTTTTCAGTCACTTTCAAGCTTGCAAAGCCTCTTATTTTAATATTTTTGATACAAAGTTAAACGTTTTTCTTCAAAGTGCCTAAGGACAATGCTAATGCTCTTTCTGAATTTGCCTCTTCCCATTTAGATATCTTGGTGCTATTCATTTTTAAAGGCTTAAAGTAGAGTTTATGCGGCATTAGTATTCATAGGCACATGCTAATTTACTCTTATGTTCGGATACGCAAGTGGTTTTTTTCAGATGAAACAGAGGGGATTAGATCTAGATCACTTGCTCCGAAGAAAAGTTGTAGCATGCCTCAACTTTCTATTCTTTTCAACGCGGCATCAATTACTAAAACGAGATTTCTTGTTCGTAAAACAGAAATAAAAATATCTGCTGCAGTCTCGTAAAGGGAAAAAAAAAAGTGTATTCTGGTATGAGAAAGTCACAAAGTCTCTAACCCCTCCCTTTGCCCTCCTCCCTTCTCCACGGGGACGAGGGATTATCACCACTGATCCCTAATGCCACTCTGACCACTGCAACGCCAGAGCCAAGGGCTGTGCTCTGGCTGCCCATTGTCAGCGGTGGCAGCTGTGGGGGAGGCAGAGGTTTGGGTCTGCCCCAGCCAGCCAGCGCTGGGGGGTCACCCTCGGGAAGGTCACAGTGTCCCTTGCCTCGGCGCCACGGCCATAGAAATTTGCTTCAATCCACACATGTGTTTGAAGGGGGAACTCGCAACAAAAGCTTTTTCTAAGTGCTCCAAAGCATATGGTTGGAGAGGAAAACACTGCCTTTCTGATTCTGTTTTCACTTTATGTCAGATTTTAAACTTTATTGTTGTTAAGTATATTAGCATTTGAAGACAAACCCAAACTTTCACCACTTTTCCCCACGTTTTCTGTTTGGAAATAAGAGAATTACCTCACCAAAATCCATTTATGTCCTGAATTTGATTTGGAATATGTAATCCTCCATGAGGTGATAATGCAGTTAGAGGGACATGAGTGGATGCTCCGCTCCCCTCTGGAGCAGCTGTAGGGCATCACAGATCCAGCCCTCCTGTAGACCTCACTACACCCCACAGAGCCTGCCTGTGGCCCCACACAGTCATGGACAGCCCAAAGTCACTCCTGGACCTCTTTTGGTGTTTCATGTCTTCCCGATGCCATCCGGCAGCCGAGGAAACATCGAGGGAGCTCTTCAGCAGCAGGAGGGGCAGGCAGCTCAGCAAGGTCTTCTTCAGACCACTCTACAGGAATGGCTAGGGAGGAAAAGGTTTCATTCCAGGCACACTCTTTTTCCCAGTCACGGGTATTTGCTTTTAAGGCACATTGGGTTTTTCTTTCCCCCTTAGGAAGAAGGAGATGAAATTCCATGAAGAAGTCAGAATTCACTATGGGGTAAAAGCAAGGAGGTCAGCTGAGTACCTGTAGCTACACACTTGAAATGTGTAAATATAACCCACTTCTGTGCTTATGAGAGTATATCAATGCCATTTGGTGGTGCTGACATTGTATCTCAGGTCCAGTATGGCTCTTAATGGTTATTTCATATTTTGCCCTACCTGTGCCACTAATTTGCATGACTAGAAGACACATAACCACACAGAAAGGATTTTCCAGACAATAATTTTGTACTAACTAAATCAATCAGAGACCTGTAACATCTTTGCTGAAGCTAAAGGATGACTTCCTGGCCAGACCACCAGGACCTGAGTCAAGACATCGAGGTTACATCAAGGTGAGTGCATCAAACAGTGAGAGGGCACAGTCCTGGGCACGGGAATGCAGTTGTCTGCCCCAACAAACAGATCCAACTTTCCCAGACACTGTTTTGGCCCATGCCAGCCAGCACCACCTTAAAAGAGGCCCAGGTGCAATTCCAGAGGATACACATCCATACCTGGGTTTGCGTGCAATAAGCAATGAGTGCGCTTCACCCTGCCCTGGAAGTGAAGAGGATTTACAATCCAAGCTGCAAGCTGTTTCTCACCACTGGCCTCTGTGCCCAGGAACACTCTGGGACATGTTTAATTGTGTCGTTTGAGTAACCCAGAGGTCCTCTTTCCACCGAGACTCTGAAATTACAGCTGTTGCTCGGCATCACAATTTAAGGACATTGCACTGCTTGTTTTATATCAAGTTGCAATACAATTTATTTCATAACACACACAAAAGTAGGGGCTTTCAAAGTCTGTCACTCCTGAGAGAGGAAATTTTGGGTTTAAAGTTGCACAGACAAGTTCTGGTACAACTTTTAACCATCATCCCTACCTGAGCCCTTCACAACCATTACTGTGAAGTCCACGTGTAAAACAGGATTTTTAATGCACTAATTTTATGACTGAGAATCAGGCACTGGGAGATTCAGATGAACGATACTCACCCTTTCATTTTTTTTATCAATTTGAGATATTTCTACTTGTTTTTTTCAGGTATTAAAACCATCCAGTTTTAGCACTGTCTACATTCAGAGTACAGTTCCCTGTTGACTTCAGCTATTGAACTTATTGTAGGGCAATTCTATCGAAGGCATTACAGCCCACCTCACACCTCAGTTCTCCTTTTCCTTTTCCATTTTTTTTCCTCCTCCTTCTCTTTTTCTTTTTTCATTTCCCTTTTTTCTTCTTTTTCTTGTTTCTGTCTCCTGCTTCCCTCGTCCCTTCCTCACACAGGTCAGAGGGTGCTGAAGGCATCAAATGCATAGGATTGTTCCAGGTTGCTACGTCCAGATGGAAATAGCAAGTAAAGGGAAAGCTTTGCTCTTAGTTTTGTTCACATTTAGTCTTGGACTCAAGCCCAGGAAGGACAGATACCACAAAAAAATTCTGATTTTCTATTGACTCTGAAAAATAGGTATTTTCACGCATGTTTCCCTTAGAAATGTACAATCTCCTTAGGTTGAAACTCCATGCCATGTTCAGGCTTCTAACACAGGAAAGCTGCTTTAGGGCAGGCAGGTGCAGAGAAAAAGCTGGTCCTGTGAGCATTCACAATGGCCCTACTCCTTCCAAGATTTCTCTCCAACAGCTGGGATTTGGCTGCAGCCGATGAAACCCACTTTTGGGAACAGAAATTGCTGCTCTTTTTTAGGTAAAAGAGACCCTGGCTGGTGCAAAAAAAAGCATACATACAGTTAAAATGTGTAAGGGAAAGAAAAAAAAAGAAAAAAAAAGCCCTTTAATGTAACTGGAACTGCAGTACTGCCAATGTTTTACTGTGAGTTACATGAAATACTCTGGTTAATGAAATATTCCAGCAGTGGCTGGACTGCACAAATGCCTCAGGTTTTCTGTGGAAGCACAAAACAGAGTATCTCAGTCTTTCATGCAGCACAGAGAAGCTTGAAATCATCACCCCCAGGCAGAGGAACAGCTTTCAAACCAAGAGGCCTTTTCGCCACTTCCCAGTTTGTGATTTCTGAAAGGCTTGCCATTTCTAAACCAGCTTTGCTGTCTGCTTGTGCAAGTCTGGAGCTGCAGATCCGAGCAGGGAACCCCTGTCGTGTCACTTCACATATGAGTTGTGTGAATATTTCTGTTCGTGAACCTGTCCGCAAACGACTGGGAACTTAAGCCCCTCAGAAATCGGTGTGGCACATCCTATGGACACAGTAATCCTCCCCAGCTGACCTCCTCTGGGCTGGGAAAGCTCATCCCCGTAGGCATCCAGGGCCCAGCTGACTGATGTTGAAGCACAGAATGGACCAAACACGCCGTCCCCTTTGTAAACAGGTTTAATTGGACCTGAGTACTTGATGGACTGAGGCTTCCAGCTCTGCTTGTTTAGCAAGAAAAGCTCTCTTAATTTCTTATTGTGGCACACAAGATTTAGTGTAGATCCCTTAATTTAAATGTCAGAATGTGAGCAGTAATTTATTTCCATAAAACAAAAAGCAATAAAGTCAAATATATTAAGCTCTGGCTGTGAGGGCTCAGATTATACAATTTATAATTGTACAAAACACAAACAGCAAAAAACTACCCACCAGAGGATGAGTTATTATCACTCACTTAAGCATTTGATTCAGGGCTGGTGAAAGTAGTTGCAAGAAAACAATGAAAAAAAAAAAAGAAGGAGAAGTCGAAGCATTTGGGATGCTGAAAGGGATGCTGTGACAGTCGAACACAGGGAACAAGACCAGCTGATGTGCCCCTACATCTTCTGGTCTTCCCAGGTGCTCCTCTGCTGCTCCTCCAACCACTCTGAGGCTTACTCTGACCTCCCACTTTCATACTGGTTACACTCTGCCAATACTCATTTTTGCATTACACCCCTAAAATCACATTCCCTGACAAATGGTAAGGAACACAAAGGAATAAAATGTTGTATTCTTTCCAGCTGGGGCCATATTTTTTCAGCAGCCAGCACCTGGGATAACCAAAAGCTGGTCTTCAGTAAGACCTTATGTGACACCAGTGATAACATCACAAACACAGCTGTGTCACAGGAATTCAGATGATGATTACCTGAGTGAAACCAGACTCAGTCAACTTAAACTGTGAAAACACATCTCTGAAAGCAGCAGAAATATTTCAGCTGGTACCTGCACCAGAACTTCTCTGAGAATTTGAGCTCTGACCCCCATTCTGTCAAACTAAGATATCCATAAAGTGACCATCAAGTAATGAGGAATAGCTAAGTCATCCTGGCAAAACCATTCCATTCGCAGGAATGTATATAAACAACAAAGGGCACAGTAAAAATGTACAGTGGGTAAAACAGTCTCATTATTGGTATTTAAGTGACAGAGAAGAGGCAGAACTGAGGACAAAACCACCAGAAATGCCATTCAGAAACTGCTTTATTCCACAGCTCCAACTATTACAAAAGCCCCCGATGCAGAACCACAGAAACAGAAGTCTGGTGGCTGCAAACCTTCTGCCAAGCCTCCCCACTTTCACGGCTGACCCTCATGGTACATGCTGTGGAGAGGCTAAGGGTGTATTTCTGCATCTTTTCTGAAGAGCAAGAGTCACCTGAAAAGGGACTGAGGGTGCGCTCAATTCCCTCATCCAGATTATTGATAAAGATATTAAACGGAACTGGCCCCAAAGCTGAGCCCTGGGTAATAGCGGCAGCCAACTGAACGTAGCTCCATTCACCACCTCTCTCTGGGCTCTGCCATCCAGACCGTTCTTAACTCAGCAAAAAATATACCTGTCCAAGCCATGGACCAGGAGAATGGTTGCAGGAAGGGTTTCCTTGGCAAAAGGCATCTGCTGTGCTATTTTGAGGTGGGAAGGGTACGATCTGACAGAGCTGCAGCCCGTGTGAGGGCTTATCAGGACCAGGAGGACAGGGCACTAAATTTTGGGATCTACATGATTTCCTTGCAGTTTTACTCGCGAAAGGCTTCAAGAGTGGCTCTTGCAGCGCCACTTAATGCCATCACTGAAGCCTCGGGAAGTCCTGATTAACAGTATTCATGCTGGGCCGGGGCCAAGGCACTCCCCTCCTTTTTGCTAACCCTTAATGTATTCATTGCCTTATTTTCATACATGCTGATTGAATAGCGATTTATTCCTGTGGTGCTAGGCCAGTCCCTCCATACTAAACGTGAAATCTTTATTCTAACCAATGTCTAAATCATTGTTTTCTGGCGGCGCAGATCATGTGGCACAGATTATTAATAGCTCTGGTCTCTACACCACTTGACACGGCGCTCCAGCTGTCATTCTGCTCCCTGGCTCGTATGATTCTTGCACTGGTAAAGTGCCAGGCCCGGGCCGAGCCCATCAGTCACTGTCACCCAGCACCCAGTGATGAATAGCCCCGCGAGCACCGTGGCGAGGGCCGGGCTCCCGTTCACACGCGCCTGACTTTTCCCAACTCCGGCACGCCAGCTGAGGCCGGGCCCTGCCGAGGTGGGCCGCGGCGACCTGGAGAGACCACCCCCCCTGCACCCTGGATTAGTTAAAAATGAAACAAATCCTAATGCGATCATGTCACTAATTATGCATTTAATTCAGTTATAAGGAGCTAATGGCTCCCTCAGTGACAGCTTTTACTGCTAAAAGGCAATTCATTCCTAAAACTGAGAAATCTAATTACACAAAATGCTTCGTCCTAATCCTTTCAAAGAATAATCTTATTTGTAGACATTAACATCCCAGATGCTGCTGCTGTTTGTCCATTATGACAGTGTTTGTCCTGAATAATGTATAAATAGCTCTTTCTGGACAGTTGCATGTCACTAAATCAATACAATTTGCTGCCTTCTGTTACATTAAGTCAGCCTGGGCAAGCTGGAGAAAATTAACCTTTTGTTTCCCACTCAAAAGGGCCTTTGAAATAAGAAACAAGAAAGGGTTGGAGGGCCTATGGGAATCATGAGGTCTATTTTTTTTTTTTAACCCACAAAGTATTCAGCAGATCTGCAGGGCTGGTGATGGATATATCTTCATAAAAACTGGCCAAACATTTCCAGGTAGTGGGGGAGACACAAAAGGGAAAACTATGTTCTGCTTTCTCGCCTCTTCCTTAAATGCTTCACGGAAGCAGCTTATTTGTAGTAAATTCTACAGTTTCTGTAGAATTCTGTAGTGTTTTTTTGTCAAGGGAATGACACTGCTGCTAAGATCTTCCTTAGCAGTTGTGGTAGCTCCCACAGCCAGAGAGATGGGAAATATCCCCACGGAGTTGCTCTCCACACAAAAAGCCCTTTGAACACAGAGAAGACATGAGAGAATAGAAAGTCTGTCTCTCATGCAATATATAACTGAGAAGATGAGCTGAGGGCATGTGGCTTTGAGCAGAAACACGGCCAAGTGTAAAGCTGGATTTCAGCCTATTTGCCTATTTTTCTTATGTACTAAGAATTAGCTGCCTGCACCTATTGTTGTGCTAAAATAACCAGCTCTCCCCTAGTATTAGCACAGGAATTCCAAGTTTCTATGTGATGTCCTGGTGCTATCCCAAGGGACACTCATAGGATTTCCCAAACGTCACTAATATTTGTGAAAGCCTCAGATACACTTGGTTTTAACCATAAACACAAGTCTCACTGAAACCACTCTATCTTTGCCAGGGACCAAGAGCGTAGCTGGGCAGTGCTCAGAATCCAGAACGGATCACGGCTCTGAGTGGAAAGGAAAACACAGCTCCAAACCCACGCCTCAACTCAAAAGTACATACTCCATGTTGCACTGTAAAGTCATCGGGAAGCCAACTTACTGGAAAAAATCCAGTGCTGAGGAATTATGCCCAAGCTCCTGACAGAAGTGACAACTTCAGCTCTTATTCTAGCCCCAGCCTCCAAGCATCTGTTCTGTGAATTTACCAGCAATGTCCCTAATTGTTGGCTTCTTGAAACAGTGCAGAGGGAGCTCAGCAAGCAGAAGGATTAGTGAGAAATTAAGGAGTAGTCTGCCATTCAAAAAAGTGCAAAGTGCAAATTAGAAAATGCCATGTTTCTGCATTGGTGGTTTGGGTTCTGGCTCAGTGGACAAAGCTTCCATGGCCGATCTTCAGGGCACTGTAGGGGGTGAAAAAGGGAGAGCAGACCACAGCTTCACTAGCACAGAGGCACGTACCTGCCCCTTCAATGCACACAAGTAAATGCAGGAACACCCTCCTTCCAAGCACGCAGCTCCAACAGACACTAATAGCCGAAGTCAAAAGCTTGCTTTTGGAACCAAAAATCAAACAACAGTCTATTTGCCCAGAGAAATAACAGTACAATAAAGCTTTTGCACGGTCATCGCATGAAAGGCTTCATGAGGGAGCTCCCTGAGGCTGCAAATGCACTGCATAACATTAGGAAGAGTCCCTCACATGGGGACAGGGCTATTGTGACTGCTTCCTGTACAGAGAGACCACATCTGGTGGAATTACCGATTTTGCTGCCATTTCAAACCATTTACTCCCTGTCTACTCATTTTTCAGATGATTATTTTCTTTTCCGTGCCAGCCTGAGTTGTTTCATTTTACTCTTCAAGAACGTCTAACGGAAGGTTTCTCCTGTGAGGGCTGCAGTTCAGCTCTCCAGGACTTTTTGCCATCCGTGGCTTCCCGAATTAAATTATGGCAGCTACTTTGTTAAACAGAGCTACTCCTTGTTTCCTCATCCTAACAAGAGAGCAGACCCAGAGAGCTGCCAGCAAAGCTCCCTTCACCACCCTGCATGGCTGGATTGCCATTGCTTTCCACAGAGACGGTCAGATTTACAGGGGCTGGGGGATGTTACTTTTGGGGTCGCCTCATGAAGGCAGTGACTAACCTGTGACACCACAGGTTTCTGCTGGAAACACGTCGTTGAGGCATGCACAAAACAGAAGCCCTACAAAGTCTATTTGCCCTGTGCCAGTGGCATCAACCTCTTACCCTACTGCTTGCTCTGGCTCTGGCACCACATGCAAGCAAAAGCTGGGGACTGTGTGTGGCAAAGGTTTTAAATTGATTGCATCACTACAGAAGGCATGATATCACTTCTTTGGACTCCCTGCTGTTAGTGTTCTGTGACCAGGGGGACATAGATATGAAGTTATGTCAGGTCAGCATTTTCCACATATACTAAATGTATTTAAAATATTCAGTGTATCCATTTGAATATTTTTAGGGGGATTAATTGTTCAAATCTAAAAAGTTTATGCCACTCTAATGGACTACTAATGGAAGAAGCTTTTAAAAAAATCTCTGCTTTGTTCTGAGACCGGACTGTGACCTAACCACCAGGTATAATATGTACCAATATCTATCTTGCACTGTGAAATTTAGATTGCAAATCCATTATGGTAGAGTCTGTGTCTTTATGTATTGTCCGCGGCTGAGCAAGCTCACGGAGCTCAATAAATAATAAATGGTAGGAACATGACCTGGAATATTAAACGTGATCTGAAAGATTCTTCACCCAGGAATTTGGGTTCGTTTTCCCCAGAAGCTTCGTCTTGGGGACTAAGGTGCAGCTGTGACAAAAAAAGCCAAGTTATCACTGCCTTCTGGCTGGGCTGGATGTGATCTGAGTCTCAGCTGCTTCTTTTGCGGACAGAAGCAGGTGGACAGCCTGTTCCAGTGGCTGGCGGGACATGTCAGCTCAGAGTGTCCACCACTGCCCACCTCACACACAGAGTCTGCAGCTCTCCTTTCAGATGTCAGGAGCCTTATGGATGAGCTCACCTGGGGCAGGAAACAAAACTTCCCACAAGATAGTTTTCAGATCCCTGGGCCAAACCAATCTGAAGTGTTCTGACAAGAAAATACAACTAGTAAAGTTGATTTGCAGTGTATGACCAGGATCTCCCATACCTTAATCAGCTACAGAGTCAATAAGAACCTGATGTTTTTCAAGTGAGGACCAAGTATTTAAAACATTCCTCAAACAGAAACTATTTCCCTTTGATCATCTCTGAAATAATTCCTGTATTGGTTAAAGAAAGACAAAGATCAAACATAATGATTAAAAAAAGTGTAAAAAGTACTACCTTCTGATCACAGTGGTTTGAATGGGTGCTTGGAACCTCACTTAGTTATCAGGGTAATGTGAGGTTACTAATTTATTGTGTTAGCAAGGAGGCCACAGAGAAAGGGCTCCCTTACAGCTCTCGTGACAAATAACAGTTCCCTTCTGCTTAGTCAGTAACTATTGCTTAGTGCTGGATTTAGTTTTGATTTAATCAAACAAATTGGACCTCACCTTTGGTTATCTGTAAGAAAAGAACACAGAAAGTGGAAGAACACAGAACCAGGAAGGCAAGAAAAGAAAATTTTGATACTTTTCAGTTCCCAAAGGAGTTATGGGTCTTTGGAAAGGCCTTTTCATCATTGCATGCATTGCCACCATTTTTTTGCTGTGGAAATAACTGCTGGAGATACTAAAACATTTTACCGTCAAAAGAGATGAGTACTGGGGATCACAGCAGAACACAGATGGGCTTGAGCTGCTACTGGGGAGATGAGAAGCTTACACAGCTTTGCTCACTAACGCTTTGGATAGCAGATGATTTCCCAGAACCACAGAATAATTTAGGTTGGAAAAGACCTTCCGGATCATTGAGTCCAACCGTTAACCCAGCACTGCCATTTTCACCACTAAACCGTGTCCCCAAGAGCCACATCCACCGAGTTTCTGAACAATTCCAGGAATGGTGATTCCGTTGCTTCTCTGGGCAGCCTGTTCCAATGCTTGACCACCCTTTCAGTGTAGAAATTTTCCTCATATCCAATCCAATATGCTATTCTGTGGACTATGTTTTACAGTTATGCGGCTTAAGCTTTGTGGAGAGCTGCTCTCTGTTTCTGAAATGAAAGCCTGCCATGGTAAAGCCAAGGGTTGCAAGACAAGTAGAATTATAGGTCTGGAGCAGAAAAGCAGGCATGGAAAAGTGGTGCACTGAGAAGTGACCATGTTTCCTGGTTAAAGAGTGCGTTTTACAACTGAACTGATTGCCAGGATAAGGGAACCCCCTCTCATTATGTGAGTCTTCGATCTTTGACATGCACTTTGAGAGCCCATGGAGCCAAGGCAAAGAACTGAGCTCATTCTATCAAAAGGAAACACACAGACTTGTGTCCTTCTAGGGGTACACATGTGCCCAGAAGCAAGAAGGAAAGAAAGGGAATAAATGAGTTTCTGATATTTCCTTCAAAGTTGCCATTCTTTTGTTCCCAAAACGAGAGAGGATTTATTGAGAGTGGTGTCTGAGGGTATACCTGGTGTTACCATTATACATCTGAAATAAGACATTCATATTACAAAACAATTCCTATTACACTAAAAAATAAGTCCTATTTCCATGTTGCAGAATAGCATCCAATGGGAAACCTAGAGCAATGTCATTTAAGAGGGAAGTGAATAATATCTTTATTTTCCCCAAAAAGACACCTAGTGAATGTATTGTCTACAATATATGGCATCCTTTCCAGGTCCATTTTCTAGGGTTCTTCACTGCTTATACCGTTTTAACAATCAGTGAACAATAATTTCTTAACAAGAGCAAGGGAACAAGATTTTCTTACCGAGAAGAAAATACATGCTCAGTATCTCTCGCCAGGGATAAACAGCAACAGTTTCAGAGCTATTGAAAAACTACAGATTCATGTAAGATATACTGTTAAAATGTAAAATATTAAATGTCACGTCATTGCTTACCAAACAATCTCAGCAGCAACATTTTCATTCACACTGAAAAGGGTGCTGAAAGGCTTTGTCCCTAAGGATTGCCATTTCAGGTACACCGCTTGCACTGCACACCCAAAACACTAGAGTTACCTTAGAGGCCTTTTGAGCAGCATCTGGAGGTGGCAGAGGAGAAGGAAAAGCAGTGCCCAGTAGCCCACCATTAGCTGTGCTTCCTTGGTTCATTGGGAGGTTTGTGTCTGCCTGAGCAGGCTGGTGTGGTCAGGCAGAAAACACAGCTGAGCAGCGGGGCCTGGGCACCCCTCCATCACTGTCAATAAGCGAAATGGAGGGCCCTTACATCATTTCATTTACTATTTCAATGATTACATAGATCATTGCCTTCCCATTGTTTCAGTGATAGATTTAATTAACTTCCAATTAATCACAGAGGGTGATATTTAATGCTCAGCCCTGCACCGAGCTCAGTGTCACAGACCAAAGAATATATTTTGAAGGCTTCAGTAATCAAGAGGTCATGGAAGATAGATGTTCTTCACCAAAAGAGAGAGAGAGAAGATAAATTTGTGTGTCCACTCTGCTCCGGCTAAGTGTTTTAGGATAATTGTTTCACATCCAAATTATAACTTCCCTAAAGGTCTATCCATGCACAAAGCTAGATAAAAGGGAGGAAGGGGGCTAGGTTATTGGGTCATATTATAGAGACGTCATAGGGCTCTAATTCCCATTGGCAGGCAGCGGCAAATGTTTGCAGCTGCAGTGGTTAAGGCCCCGACAAATGGGCAGAAATAAATGCCCTGTAAAGATACTTTCATTTAGATAGAATGACTTAAAAATACCAAACCCAAATCAATGACAAAAAGGAGAATTTCATTACACTAAAGGTGATTACAGGCAGTTCAAACCCTACCACTCATCTGCTGCCTTTCTGGGAACAGGATGTAAACATCAGGGCATCTGCTTAGGGTCTTTTAGAAGGGGTTCAAAGGATTTCCATTTGGAAAAAAATTCCCTATTATTTCAAGCAGAAACATTTAGTTGATAACATTTCCCTAACATATCTAGTGAACATATTTGAGGTGCCTGTGCCACTTAAAAAATACTAGATGGCATGAGTGAAATGTATTTTAGACATGAAAAGAAATTTTGCTTCTTTTTACTCTCTTGACAGCATTCATGTCAGGCTTTTGCCTCAGACAGTGCCCAAAGGTATTACTGTAATACAAACAGTGACCAAGTGTCCAAGGCTGAGAACCCTCCAAGTTGGTTCTCTGACCTGGGCAACCTCTGAGCAATTTCAAAATTCCCAGCTGTGCAAGCTGGGGGACACACAGCAATGCCAGAGCTCTGTCCTGGGAGCCAGACAACCTCTCCAGCTCACCAGTTCACAAATTCCCACACAGCCAATATGCCCCAAAGCCCATGGCAAGCATAATGCTAGGGCCTTAAAAGAGTAGTGATTTGGCCTGAAAGAAAGGATAAAGGCACTGAAAGAAGGATAAGGAGAACTCAGAGAAGCTGCAAGGACCAGTAAGGAAGAGGAGATAATTGTGAAAGGACAGAGAACGAGGCTCTGGTCTGAAGGGGTCAGCAAATTTGTGACAATAGCCACAAGACATTTCAAGAAGCCCCTGAACAAGACGGCTTAGTACCTCCCCCTAGCCAGAGCTGGTGAGGTAGACCGGTACATTTGCAGAAATGCAAACGCTGGTGTATGCACCGAGCTTGCCCTGAGCACCTGGGAGGGCTGGTCTGTTCTTAGTTGCTCACTCATGCTTTCTCCTGATCTGAGCAGGGCCCTGTGCCATCACCTTCCTCAGCACCACCAGTGACACGCTGCCCACGGCCTGCCTCAGCTCCAGATCTGCCTTTTAGAAATAGTAATGCGAGAGGGGGAATGTTTTCACACCCTCATAACAAGCAAACATATCCCATAAGGATTTCTCCCATGCTGGCAGTCCTGGCTAGCCTGACACTGTGACAGTAAATTCAGCTGTGTGCATGTGTGTGCATGTGTGAGTGGGACAGAGAGATGGCTGGAAACCTTCTAACAAATGCAGAGTGTAATTCTTCCCTTTCCTTTCCTATGGCTAATCTCTGAGTGCAAAGTAATTATCTTTCTCATGACTTTAAATCTCTCTCTCTGGTATATTCTTGCCTGTCCAACATGACTTTACAACTCCTTCATCTGGCACACAGCTGGCGTGCCTCACGGTGGATTCCTCTAAAGAGTGATTTAAAGTTGCTTTCCATCAGTGTAAAACTAATGAGCAAGAAACATCTTGACACATGGTAACTGTAAGCAACACACTTGGTCAGCTGCGTACAAGAAAGACACCCTCACTTAAGGCTTTCCAACTGTTCTCTTACAAGCACTCACCAGGCTCAAAGCCCAGCCTGCTTATTTATTAGTATCTTCACTTGCCCAGGTGTCTCTTTTCAGATAGACACTCACCACACTTCTAATGCAGCTTCCCATCTGGAGTTACTGCTTCTCTCTTACTCTGTTCCTAGAGATACAGTGGAAGCTATTGGCATTTTAAATCACAGGACATGCTCGCTGTTTTCAGGGTTTTTTTTAAATAAAAATGAACCTGAAGCTTTTTTTCTGTAGCACTCAGCACCTTGCCGCAGCAGCATGAATACAGCCAGCCTGGAGCTTCCCTGTTGTGATCCCAGATTTACCTCAGCTGAACTGAAAGTACTGTGAAATTATTTCAGATTTACCAGGCGTGTGTGAGAAGAGAGTTTTAACCCCAGATAATTTATCTTCATTTTCCCTCTGTGAAACAGAGAAGCCCAAGCAGAAATGGAACCTTGGGGCAGAATTTTCTTACACAAATAACCAAAGCAAGACTCCAAGCAGGATCAAGGCTCTGATGAAAAGCACCCCCACTCACTTTGATATAATCTAAATAGCTGTTGGTTGTCAGGAGTTTCAAGAATTCAGCTCAGAGTGGAAAACCAGCTTCTTTATTTAGTACCTGGATGTGATTTTGTGGTTGTTTTAAAAAACATGAATGCAACTGTGGTGATATATACTCACTCACTAGTAGAACTAACTGTCTAACACTCCAGTGTTTACAACTCCGTGTTTCAGGTGCCAGATCTTTCACATCCAGAACTTAAAAAATGTTGAGTGTAATACACTCTTAACACAAAATCATCTGCGGGGAGAGAATATCTTTTCCTCATATGCATGTAAAACTACTAAGTAAATAACAGGGGAGTTATAAGAGTTGCTCAGGACATGGCACTGTCTTGCTTGAATACGTGTAATGCGAGGTTTGGAGGAACACAAACAGATGTACTTGTGGGAAACGTATACAACAGAAAAAAAGCCTTTGCTCACAAAATGTTTGAGGATAGGCTGAAGAAGAACTTCTGTGCCTGAAAATTTGTCTGCTTTTTCTAAAACATAACAGTCTTCCTGGCTTACAAGCTGGAACATTGTACACACCAAACTACTACACAACTCAAACATTTTCTTTAAAGCAACAGAATTTATTAGCCCTTACCTTACTCTGCCTTTCCCACCATCCTTTCCAATGCATCTTGAACCTCAGTTATAAATAAATGGCTTCATAGCTGCATTTTTTGCATTCATGGCCCTCCAAAAGATACCTATTTGCTAAAAAAAAATTTAAAATCTCCAAGTTCTGCAGGCACCAAAGGTAGTGCTCTCTGCAGTGAGGTTGTGATGGAAACATCCTCAAGGTACCCTAAAGTGCAACTAAAAAAAGTGTCAACACAGAGAAGAGAGTAGCCAGAAAGGAGGTTCAAGCCTCTGGACATCTCTCTGCTACCCCAGCCAAGAAGGCAGAACACATTAGAGAGACCAGTGGTCTCAAACAAATTGGGGAAGATGCTACTAAGGACAGAGAAAATATTTATGTAGTATTTTTACTCCTCCCAAAATTAAAGTGTATCAAGACTGAATAACTCAACGCTGAAAATAGATGGACTTCTGATTAGGAAGTTTGAGTGACCTTTTCCTAACATCCATGGATGACAGTAATTTCTTATTTGCTTTGTTAACATACAAACTCTGCAGCTTGGCTTGTTTCCTGCTTTCTTCCCTCTCTCCGATGGGTATTTCCAATTCTCAAACACAGCTCCCTGTCTCTCACAATCTGTACAAACCTTCAGCAAATGGGGCATCCTCTGTGCTCCCCTAACACCATGGGAAAAATGTTCTCTCCACCCCTTGTTTAAGTCACAGAGCTGGCTGCAGAGAGCAGTGACTTGTAATTATATTTAAACTTCTCCCACCCTGCAACATCTCAGCCTACATGCCAACCACAGCACTCACCACAAAATTGCCAAAGAAAAATAAAGATCAGTTCCTCTCGCATTCTAGCCTTTCTGCCCCATTACAGGAACACAGTGTGAGCCCTTCTCCAAGAGACTCCATCAGCACCAAGCAGACATTAAACATGGAGAGATAACACGTGTACATAGTGTCCCCTTGTCAGTGCACTACTGACAAGGGGAGGGAGGTTTAGCAGCGAGCCTGGAGTGGAGGAATATCCTTCACTTGTTACTTCTACTTTTTTTGGCAGCAGAGAATGCAGCCCCAGGCCACCCACCCATCCAGGTGGGGGAGCCAAGTGTGCTGGGGGCTCTGGCATCTCTCGCTGGGTCAAGGAGCCACCACCTAATCAAACGCAACAGGAGAAAAAGAAATACAGGAAAGTGGTGCAGCATGATGAAGCCACCTCCTCGCTTGGCAAGAATGTGGTCAGGCTGAATATAAACCCTAGGATTTCCAGCATCCTGGCCACAACCCCTCCAAAACACTGAGCGTAAGATGGTAAAGGCTTTTTTGTCAGAACACAGAAGTAGTTCTGTTAGGTGCTTTCTAACAAAGCTAAGTCACTGTTAAAAGACTGGACAAGACAGAGAAGTTATCCATATTTTGCACAATCCTACCACCTAGCTTTGTGAACAGCAGTATTTCCAGGTGCAGCAGCATTCCGTGCAGGCTGGGTGTGGCAGAACACACAGGCACCTCCCTTCCAAACAATGAATGCTGACCATGGTGGAGAGGAAGATCCAGATGTGCAGAAACACGGAGACTTGTCCGCATGGATCTAAACAGGGGCACAAAGAAATTGCTGACTTGTCCAAAGGCATGAAACAGCTTGTGGCCAGAGTCTTTCCCAAGCCCCATCCTTTAACTCAGCCCCCTCCTGCTTCTCATTCCCTTCCACAGAGAGGAACAAGGAGCAACCACAGAGCCAAAACAGAAGACATAATTTTGGATTTATTTTAAAGAGGCAGTACTGGATTTTGGATATGCCTCAGCTTCAAATGAAAGCAGACAGGGAACTACTGCCCTGAATGTAGATCAAGAGCACTGTGGTAGGAGATGCCTTTCACGAAGAGCTATCCAGCCCTGTGCTAAGCCTAAGTTAGATGGTGTTTATTTTGTGAAACTGATTGGGATCCTTCTCTGATTAACTTTCTTTTTTTTCTGGCCTGGAGACCTGCATATTTTGTATGGATAAATCCAGGTCACACACTCTGAAGGCAGATTGATACCTCAGATAGAAATGGGGAATATCTGTGTTTGACACATATGTTGTCAGTGATGGAATTTATCAACGGAGCTGGCACACTCTGAGTGTCCAAGGGTGGCAGTGATGGCCCAGAGAGCTGTGGGAGGCACACACCCACCCTTGCTCTAACTACAGCCAAATCCTCATGACAAATGCTTTTGAAAAGGCCTGGGACAGGTGTAGAGCCCAGAATTACCTGGGCATGGACACCAACATGGATAGCAAAATGATGTCACAGCGCTGTGTCCCACAATGACAGAAACAACCTGGACAAAGAAGATTTCTCTTTCTTCATCCAGCCTGTAGAAAATGACACTTACAAAAATTTCCTGTCTGAATTTAGCCCCTGATGATAGCTATGAATCATGCAGGTGACCTTTTCTCCAAAGTCACGAAAATTACAGGCAAAATACTATTTGCAGTTCAGAGGTGTTCTGTAGAGATTGCTGAAAATCGTGCCTCCTGTTTTGTTTATTTGTTTATTTTAGGGATTTCATAAGTGGAGTGTCTATCTGAATAGAGCAGAAGTTCAGAAAGGATGTCAGGATGAAAGCAAAGGAAAAAGAGGCTTTAATCCTTTGGGAAAGGAGAGAATTCTTTACACACACAGTACTGGAAAAACATTTTGGAAATGGACCCTTGACCTGCCTAATTGCCTTGGAAGAGGTGACCACCGATTGTCAGCTCATGAGAGATGCCCCTGCAGACCCTGCTCATGGGGGTCTCAGCTAGACTGCGCTATGACACCCATGGCCTGCTCCAGGGATTTGGTCATCATCAGACAGACCTCCTGCCACTGTGGGGGTACACAGCCAAACCCACAGTTTAGACGTGTCTGTAAAAGTGCTGGATGCCCGTGTTCACCACTTCTTTCTCTCAGATGGTCAATGTCTCAACTTCAGGCCCCACCTCCTGGTACAGCATGTTGCTCTGTTTCACCTCCTGAAGTGTTTCTTCCCAGTTTAGTGTCCAGCTCTCCCTGACTCTCAGAGTTCAAATCACAAAATTTTAAACACGTGGATATCTGGAAAGAGACCTTGGGGGATTCTTTGCTCCGGACATTCCTTCTAGTTCCCTCCAAACCACGTGCTCATTTCCACAGAGTCAAGGGCATTTTTGCAGAGGTCTACACTACGGAAATGGAAACCTTCGGTATCCCAATCATCTTAGGATGGGTTCCTTGTAGTCTTCATAAGGTGCAGTTGTGCTGGGCTGCACCTTGTAATTTTACTGAATGAAGACCTTTTACACCACTGCATTTGTTGTAACAAAAAAGCACAATATATTTCCATAGAATTATGTGGCAACCCCCCTAGCAAACACCAAACAAGTTAAGAGGGCATCTGTCGACACTGGGCCTTGATGGATTTCAGTCTTGCAACCTCTGCGTCTCTGCCTCTGACTGCATCAGCTTATTTGGCCTAATTAACCTGAGTTTTCCTTGCTCAACAGAAATCATCTCCATGAAAAAGTCGTAGCTTGCAGATTCTGAGAAAGGTTTTTCTGTTTTGAAATATGAATGAGAACATGCTCCAGGCCATCTGGCGCTGGCCTTTGTAAATTCCAAAATGGATTTATTACAAATTAAAAAGGAATTTTGGAAGTGTATTTTTTTGGAGCTTGTTCTGGTGTTTACAGATAAGCTTGAGACTGCAAAACTCCGGCGGTGTGCAGTCCATATTCGAACAAGGATGTGTCCCCGCCAGCCTTCCTCCACATCAAGCGATTAACCCCAAGGGCTGCGATATTGTTGTTGTGTTGGGGAGTGGGTATCATGACTCCTCCAAGGCAGTGATCTTCTCACATTAAAACAAATGAGATAATTGCACAAAAACAATGAGATAATTGCACTGCTAATGATACCTGAGCAAGTACCTCCACGTGGCGATGTACCAAACTCTTTGGGGAGCTCCACGTGGCAGCGCAGCACACACATCCCTTGCGCGACGGCCCAGGGACATTTGTTTCCTACAGCAATTTGCTGGAAATCCGCTTGTTTCCCTGCAGCTCGGTGATACCAGTCTGCCAGCCTAGCAGCAGGCACTGGGTGTTAACATCTGGCCCGGGAACAAGAGCAGAATTTGGCCCTTCGAGGGCAAAGGAGAGAAATAAAGATGATGGGAAACCAAGTCTCAGGTACTCTGTTGCTGCAGGAGTGAGAGCTTTAAGCTGGCAATTTTAAAAGCACAGCTCTGTTAAATAATCCAAGAAATTGGGAAAGCTGATCTTGTAGTCAAAGGACAAACTCATTTCTGAGTAGTTTCATTCACTTGGGAATAGTGCATATTTAATAGAAAAGAAATACCTACAAAAGCCCAGATGCAAGATTTACATTCAACTGAATGACAAAGGATACTGAAAAGAATTGCTACATTTTGGTGGAAATCTTTTGCTTTCAGCATTTGTGAATTTAGGAATACTTCCATTTTAAAAAAGCTTTCACTGAAGCATGGTTATCCCTAAAAAAAATGAAAAAGCAAACTTGCTGAAAAAATTAATTTCCAGTGGCTCTGCTCTATTCCCTCAGGTCTTTAAAACTCTCAGATTGAAATGGATGAATATGCAAGTGCCACTTATTGACGGCCTCCCACAAGCAGTGAAACCCTTTGAAATCATTGTGGAGGTAATTGTAAAAGAAGTTATATGCATAAAATTACTTCTCTGGTGCAATACGGATCATAAATCAGTTCACAATCAATCTACCCACAACTATTTCAATCTAGAAGATTTAAAAATATATAGCTATACATAGGAAACCAAAGTTAAACGACCTGTAGCAAAGGGACGTGTGATTGAAAGATGTATTTTTCTCTTGCTGTGATGCAGCAAGAAGGAGCTGAAGAATATTTTCATATTCATTGAATTTAGTGAGGAAACTCACTGGCTGATGATTTCTTTTGATACTTAATCCCACTAATAGCGTGGTGAAAATGTTTGGCCAGCCCTAGCCACAGTGGTTACTGCAGTGGCTAAAAGAAAATAAAAGGTGAGCATGGGCAACTGGACACCAAGACCCCACGATTTTGTCTCCCCACGACCATGTTAATGGTGGCCAGATCCAGACTTCTGTGTCTCTCCTTGCCGTGACTGAATCCTAGCTGCTTTATCACTCCTGGGCTTACAGGCACAGGCAAAACCTGCAGGTGATGCTCATCCCCATTTTGAGAACTTCTGCTAACAGGGAATCCTGGACAAGCTTGGGATTTTTTTTTGGTCCTGTCAGACTCTGTTTCTGGATAGTCTCCAAGGTAGAACACAGTATTCTTTTATTTCTCCCTTAAATCTCTTTGAAAGTCAATAAGCAATCCATAAAGAAGCACAAGGGCTCTCGCTGCTGCGTTACCTGATCATTTAGTGTAATGCTGATATTGGTTTAACGAGCTGGTATGCAGGTGGGGAAGAAGAAAAGGAATCATCTGCAGTTGGATCAGACAACCTCAGCAATGAGGGGAGAGCTGAGTTTTTCCAAAACTGACAAGCTACACATCACAAAAAACACTGATATTGAGACCACTTTCCTGCTAATCTGTTAAATATAAAAATCTCTGAAAAGAATGTGCTCCATTTAACAGACCTGCACTTTGAAGCACAAGGAGCATTTTAAAATTCACAAAAAGGAATAGTGGCGGTGGGCTGAGATTAAATGCAGAGAGGGTATTTCCCCTCAGGTCCATACCAGAATTTTATTTCCTCCTAAGGAAAAAAACCCCTTATACCAAACCACTAGATTATTTGCTTCATTTTATAAGTAGAAAAATATTTGAAAATGTGAAATAAATATGTTCAATGGAGCCTGTGCTTAGCAGAGGAAGAAACTGTGCAAAAGGATATTTCCAAAGGACAACAAGAGCAGGCACTGGGCAGGTTCTGACTGTGTTCACATACTTACAATAACAGTAGGTGAAATACATTATTAGTGATGGTTGATGTTGACTTTTACATTTTCCAAGGGTAAGGTTTATGAGTAATGGGTCCCACAGTAGCCCCATGTTACAAGAAATAACACCATTATAATATCAAAGCTGTAACCAGAGCGCGGAGGCGACTGCAATAGAAAGCTGGAATGGAATCACGCTCACATTCTGGGCTTTCTCACCTCTGCCTTAAAGAGTTTGGGTTTAAACAAAAAATGAGGACAGTGGTCTTTCACCTCAAAAGTGGTTTGGAAAATTACCTTTGGCCTACCTAAATTTCCCCATCTTGTTTTCAGAGCACAGAGATGTCTCCTGCCTTTGTTTTGAAACCTGCTGGGCACCCTAAAGCAGTTGCCATGACGTACCGGAGCACTTGGAGTCTCCAAGGCATGGGGAGCTGGGCTCAAATCCCTGCTCCAAGTCAATGACAGCATTTAGGTCACTTGGCTCTCTGGCCTGTGCTTTTAGAATTGGGTGCTGTCTTTCTGTTCAAAAGTAGCTGGTCACTGCTTCTGACTCCTCAAATTAAAGGAATTTCACTTCATAAGTTTGATGGGATGCCTTGGCCACTTGGGCCAAGCGTAAAAGAATCCTACCCATGAATTTGCAGGAATTTCTTGCATTTCCCATTTCCATTAAACATCACTTGGTACCTTCAAGAAACCTTAATGCCCTAGACAGCTCAGGATGAACATTTACATTACGTGCCTGTAACACATCCTTCTAGAAAGTGAATATCCAATGTCTCAACAATTTTAAAATCCCACATTTGCCCAGGGGGTCTTCACCTTTTATTTTTTTTCCCCCTCATATCTGTAAATTATTTCTGGGCATTTGCTTTTGTTTATTTGAAAGCATAAAGGTAGTCCTGGGTCTTTTCCTGCCCTGCACAAACAATTTTTATTTCTCTTTTTTGCCTCTCTCTCTCTTGAATTCTTTTTGTTTGTCAAAACTACCTTGACATTTAAAGAGTTAGAGTGGACAGAAAAAAAAAAGAAAATAAATTTCAGTGCTTCTGTTGTCAGCATTTGAAAGTAGAAGCAGTTATAAGGATGGTATCTGTTACAGATTTTCAAACCCAAATTTTCCATTTTAATCAGAAAAGGCTTGTCTGGTGGCATTATAAGATTTCTTGTAGAGAGTAATCAAAATGACACATTCCTGAGAGAAATATAACTTTAAAACACAGTCCATAAAAATGGAGTATATAACATTACTGACATTGCAATAAAACATGGTAAGACACTCTACTTAGAGTTTTCTCCACATTATCAACAAGCCTCCTATGATCTCTGCATCATGGGAAACCTGAGAAGGATCACAATTAATTACCTCTGTGATCTGTTTACTTAACTTGCAGATATAACCAGATCTTTCAGAAGCACAAATCATGCCCACAATTGATATGAGCATGACAGCAAAGCTCAGTAACACAAGCACCATTGATAAAAAAAAAATAAAAAATCTCTTTTTGCTAGCAGGACTTACTCCTTATTCTTTACTCCATCCGATCGAGGTGTCTGAAGGTTGGTTTTTAGAGGTGTTGGAGCTGGGAATTTTACCAGTCGGGCTCTCCACAGGTAAACAGAAGTACACACACTCCTGGTCCTGCAGTCTGCATCCTGGAGTGTTCCCAGGAGAGCAGAGACACAGGGACAAGGGTACTGCTGAACTGTACAATAAGCTCACAGGTTTTGAAGTACAGAATGTCATAATCTGGTGCTTTTTGTTACTGCTTTTAGACAGCAACAGTCCTGCTGGCTTCAGTAAGTTTTTAAGTTCATACTTTTTCCACTTGTTTTAGGAGAGTGCTTGCATGAATATCCATGGCAATAAAACACACACTTCAAATCACACAAAACCTCCAAGCCAAGTCAATGCTTCCTAATGCCTTTGCTCTGTCACCTGGGCAATGCTCCTTATGTGACACGGGCTGCTCCACAAAACTCAGCCTTCAACTGAGGTTGCCATTGCTCAGCTGAATAAATAAATTCTTCCAGTTCACTATTTTTATCTTGAGTTCGTGTCCATTCCCAGAGATCGTTCCTCTTCTTCTCCTCCTGCTACAGGGCTTTCACAAAGTCTTTTTGCAGGAGACTGCCAGATCCCTGACCAGCCCACCCCAGCCTTTCCCCAGGGCTACCTCTTTCTTACTTCGTAGAGCTGTCATCAGGAGAGGAAAGCAGTAAAATACATACTGGTCAGGGTCAGAGTGGCACATCTTTTGCCCCATTTTCAACTGTTTACATTTTTCCTTCTATTATTTTAAGTTTCCAAGCTGGTCATTAAAACCACTTTAAAAAGCCACTGAAAGCACACCAAAACAGGACTTGACTGCTTGGCATGATTTTCCCTTATTCTAACTCGGAGCCAACCTAATCAGACCAAAACTCTTCAGAAAGAAGCTGAAACTGCTGCTTAAATTGCAAGCACTCACAATGGGAAGGGATCAGGCACCCAGCTGGTTTCATTCCCACAAAGGAGGCTGTCTTCTTCAACAGCTGCAAACATCACCAGGAAATTAACAGGACAAATTAACTGAAATACCACATGCAATTCATCTACCATTTCATTTGATTGACGCCCATATCTACCCACTTACTATTACCCTAATGAAGATGCCATAAAAACTCTTAGTTACTTAAAAGCCAGTAATTAGTACAGTTTAAGGATGTATAAACTCAGGAGCTGTCACGCCATCCACCCAGTGGGGTAGTTATTAGTGAAATGGAAACAGGGAAGGCCTGGCATGCAAAACAGGAGCTGTGTGATCTGAATAATTCAACTTTCGCGAGCGGTGGCACACGGCAGAGCCTGATGGATATTCCCATCGCCGAGGGAGACAGCCTCGTGCCTGCTTTTACACCACAGGTTTGGGGCAGGTTTGGCTCCGCACAGAGCCTGCCTCTCTCAGCTGCTGACAGGGCAATCCAGAGGCACTGGCAGGGGCATAGCCTGCTGCACTGGCATTAATGGAGCTTGGGCAAATCCCAGTATCTGAGGTTTAAACTTTGCAGCAGTGAAGATCTATAAGACCAACTCTTTTTCTCAACCATTCTCTCTCTTTCTAGGCAGAAGTGAGTTAAAAGCACCTGTCAGTAATCTGTGGGTAAGGAAATGTCCAGAGTTTATTAGCTCTTCTAAACAATTCCGAGTTGAAACTTTCCATGAGAAACTTTCACTTGCAGAACTTTCAGGAAAAGCAACTCCCTTCCATCTTCCAAAAAAAAAAAAAATCCCCAAACTCAAACTCTTCCTATTTTTTCAGTGCAAAATTAATTTTTAGCCCCTCTAGCATAATAGGGACTTGCAGAGTGAAATAATTCCTATGAACCTGGCCCTGTTGTGACATTATGTGATACCTGCAGCACTGCAGTGGGTTCTTACACCAGATGAGATCGTACAGACAGTTACACCCCATCATGTCGGGAGCAGGTTATCATCTGCTGTGAAGAATTTTAACTCATTGAACCACATGGTGCAGTATTAATTTATTCAAGAATAGTTCTGAACATTTGAAACATGGATCAACACCTGAATTATTCAGCTGAGCTCACTCTCTTTTTCTCATCCATAAAAGTGTCAGAAGTCAAAAACAGTGCTTTTTGAAATAGGTCAAAATTGTGGCTCAATGCCAACTCAGGGTATTTGTTTTGATTTTTTTTTTTTTTTGGGGGTGTGTGTGGGTTTTTTAAACATGACTAGTATGGAACCACAAAGATCTAGCAGAATAAACAAAAGAAAGGTTGGAGGTTTTTTAATAGAAAATTTCATAGTGACGATTAGCAGGCTGTGGAACTTTTACTTTACAAAGGGACACTATAAAGGAAGTGGCTGTTTATTCAGTTCCTGGGAAAATAACTAAATGCTGGCTGGTATTTATTCAGCTGAATTATTAGAATAGCATTTGCTCCTATACTTAAAGTTGTGTCAGCATTTCCATTATGAAGCTTAGCACTTAAGAAAATCAACCCAGAAGCAAATTGGTTAATAAATAAAAATAACCCCAATAAATCAAATTAGTTTTTTATAAATTTTAATAGCTTTTTAAAATTCTGACTATTTAAAAAAGATGTTGAGAAGAACAAAGAGATGCTAGCAGCAAGCTGTACCAGAAAGCCTTCAGGATGCTTTCATTGTGCTAAATACATAAAATGTCCTTGGAGAAGCAGTTAAATTATTTTCTCAGTACATATCAGAATAAAGAAAAAATCGGGAACTATTTCATTAATAATGTTGTACATTTGAAGTTGTTTTCCTATGTCAGGACAGAAATTTACTTTTATTTTGAATTTCAGATAATTTCTGTATTTTTCATCATTTTAAAAGTAGAGGCTGATTTCCCATTTCAGAATTTCAGTGAACTGAATATATTGATAAGGATTTTGACTAATATGATTAAAAAGCCTTTTCTCAATAATTAGAAAAGGACGGTTTCACTTGAAAGATATTGACACTCTTCCAAATATTTAAAAAATCATAATTTTCAGTCACTATAAAAAATTGCAGGATGCTTCTACTCTGGCTATATGTGTGCAATCACACTTTCAGTACTATTAAATTGAAGCTACTCTGGTGTGCAAAGTTACACACTTGAACAGGTTTTTGAAAAATTTTTGTCGATTTGTTTTTTTTTTTTTCAGGAAGCAACAGCTACAAATTCCAAGTATTGAAATTGCTAAATCTCACTGTCCAGAAGGATCTTTGACAGAGTTACACCCACAAAACAACAGCACCTCAGCTAACCTGGGGCAGAAGGCTCAGCTTTACTACCTGTAGAATTTTGTGTGGAGCAGGGCCCCGATAATCTGGTTGTTTTCTGGGGTGCCAGTTTGTTCACTCCAAGCATCGTCAACTAATCGTGACATCTTCCCTCTCTTCCTCAGCCCCGTGTCCCAGCACCTCATCCTCCTCAGTGGGAGGCACCGTCTTCTTTTCTAGTGATTAGTTAACTTGTAATAGCCCTCATCAAGTCCCCCTAATGAAATTCTTTCTATTATTGATGCCAGCACTCCTTCCACTGGGTATGAACCGCCCAGAGGATGAGAGAGACAACCCATGGATGTCCCTGTGCCGGCATTCCCCATCGCTAGCTCCAAACAGAAATGTGGAAACCTTAACACTTGTAGTTACAGCAAGGTTCACACCCAGGACCAACTCATTGAGCTGCCACAATATACACCCTGTTATTATTGATAACATTATTATATCGCCTCAAGCGAAGCTCTCCCTCACCGCTCACAAAGCCGCCGTAACGAAAACATCCGTGGCATTGGTCCTGACATCCTTGGGATTGCATTTAATGTCTATGCGACCTGAAGTAACCCCCTGATACCTGATCATGATGCTAAGCTGTTTATTTATTTATTCTTCCTTATTTCCAGCGGTGAAGATGATTAATGCCGCTCCCTTTGCTGCATTCACCTCTGCTTTCTGGGGGCTGTCCTTGAAGGACATCCGCTTACAGAAAACGCTGATAAATCTAATCTTTCCTTGTCAGGCTATGCAAATGATGACTTTATCGGAACCTGGGAACACCTACTTCATAAGTGAGAAAAGCCACTGGAAGAAACTCCAGTGGACAGCAATAATCCTTACAAGAAAAAGAAAAAAGAAAGGACTCCTATGGCCAGCACTGGTGATGCAAACCACTGCTCCTTTGAAGAATACGGCACAGCTCAGATCATGTAATAGAGAAGTAAAGCACAAGTGGGAACCTGGAGGTTTCAGGACATTGTCTTTAGGATGAGAGAGCATTTCTGGGGAATATTAGCTAGTGCACACATTTTATACTAGCAGCAACTCCGTATTTGATAGCTGTTACTGCAAGATCCAGGAGAGCATTTCATGTTAAACAAATGAGTCAGATTACTCCATTTCCTACCCCCACCCTCCAGTTCTCAAAGAGATTATTATTTTTCTTGGAGAAGATTAATCCATCAGAATGATTCACCATACCGTTCCTGTGAACAACCCCTGATCTCTACAGATTTTCTCAGAATCTTGGTTAAAGGTAGTCTTGACTATACCCCATTTAAACATTTGTGGACAACATGTCTGAGGTTTCCCTTGGGATACTTTCTATCTTTACCAGCACTGTCTGCTCCAGACTCTGAACACGCTTTCTGCAAAATCATGTGCCAGCTGCAAAAGCACCCAGAGCTTTACCAAATATCCATTTGCAAAATCAAAATTTGGCTCTCAGTGAGTTCATAGGATTGTATTTCAAGAAACTTGTATCAATTTCTGTTTTCTACATATGCCCACGTGGATGAGCTTAGAGCGAAAATTTACCTACAATGTGCTTTCATTTTTGTTTTGGGAAGGCTGTTTCAAGTGAAGGAATTCAGCATAATCTCAAAAAGGGAACAGACTAGATGAACTCGGTCATCTCTGGTAAACAGCTGCATGTGCTAAAGGCTATGGCAATACTACTGGCACCACGGTGGCACAAGCACATGAATGAGGTGAAGATAGCAAAATGCAATATCTTTTATAAGTACGACTGAAATGTGTCATTGTTTTTCAAGTGTATCTGTTGTTCTTAGGAAAGAATCAAAAATAATCTCCCTATTTCAAGTCATGCCCTGCTTGTGGGTGAGACACTCCTTGTACAAACAGGGCATAAAATGCCTTGTGCCTTTATTTCTCTCAACAGAGAGCAAAGGGAATGGTGGGAAAGATGGGGGCACAAGTTAATTGCTCCTCCTCGACTGGCTCATGGTTACCTCTAATATATACTGTAGCTTAATCCAGCATACCAGTTAGGATACAATATAGAAGGAGCTAGAACTGCTAGCTGAAATTTGTTCCAACCCAAACAAATTTAATGCTGGGTTGCATATTTGGTCGGCTAAATTGTGTCTGAGTTTAATTTTCACATGTCTGTGCGTTTCTCTGAGTCAGCTGGACTAAGAAGTGAGACTTTATAGGAAAACCTGCTCTTGTGGTGTTGCCAGCTGAGTCAAAAGGTAGCATCCAGACCTTCAGAAAAATCCACTGGGTGAGATCTCCCACTCAATTTCTTTCGAGACTGTGAAGGTTCCAGATTTGTAGATCATTAGGTGGAATGAGAAAGAGAACCTGACACCTGAGCAGAAATTCACTGACCCACAGGGAGGTGGCGGAGGTAACCCTAAGATACATACCTACCTTCTCAGAAAGGACCTCTGCACAGGGCTGAATGTCACCTTTCAGCCTCTGGACTTCTGACAGTGACACTTACCAGCCTCCAGAGCAAGTGCTCTGCCTCTCTGTTTCTCACAGACATAGTTTCTGAGCAGCAGGTTTCATGCATTTGAGGCTTTGACTTGTTATTTCAAAGAATGAAATTACCTGTCAGGGACATTTGCTGTATAGTTTCACCACCACAGCAGAACTATTTTAAATACTACTAGATTATTAAAGTTCTCCTTCAGGAATACTTTAGAAATAATTTTGCTGCCCTCTAGCCTACCGTGGAAATCTCTCCAGCATGCCAGCATTATCCTTCAGGAATGCTTCTGAAATAGCTTTACTCTCTTTACTGTCCTTTTCGTTACTATTGAAACCCTTCCAGAATGCTGAAGTTAACCTTCAGCAAGATGCCAGAATAACTTTCACATTCTGGAAGGGTTTCAATACTGATTTAAAGGATATCAAAATGCAGTTTTATGTCTTTTTTGTTTTGTTTTGTTTGGTTTCAGAGTAAGGATCGTGGTGGCAAAAGAGATGTATGAACTTCACTATGTTGTGTTTTGTGTTTATATAAACACGTATAACCACTGAGGCTGCAGTAATAGTGGTCCTGGAACCCAGAGAAAGTTATTTTTAAAAAAGAGCTTCTAAAAATTGCCAAAGCATGAACTGAGGTGACAGCAGGGAATGTGGTTTTGTTTGCTTAATGGACCTGCAAGTGAATTCTGCTGATCCTACTCTGACAATGAAAGTTTTGAGGGCATGAGCCAACTCCTTTGATTAAAATGAGAAAGATCACAAACCTTTGCCCCAAACTCTGACTGAACTCAAATTAAATCTATTTTGAGGTGTGAAAAGTTCCTTTTGTTTTTTGTTGCTGTGCACGTCTGGTTTCAGCAGGGGGAAACGTTCAGATACTGCAACAAAGACTGTGTCTGTAATGTTTCCAGCTCAACAGAATCAGAAAATCCCAGTGTCTGGGAGGCATTTCTAACAAACGCATGAGCACCTGAGATAACTTAGCATTTCCCATGTATCTGATGCATAGCACTTTCCCTTCTTATTAATGCCCTTGATTCAGATCTCTGTATTAAATCAGACAAAAATGTACACCAACCTGGTCCCCATGTCTGACTGACAAGCAGAAAGCAAAATTTTACTGTTTTTGCAAACAGTTAAAGGACTTCTACTGGTGTTTGGTGGGGTGAGTGAGCCAAGAACCCACCACCTGTGCCATTTGAATTGAGAGCTAGTGAAACAAGGAGAGGACGGAATTCCAAGTGGCCCTCAGGAAACTGAGGAGCATAAAGGCATCACACACACCTCGGCACCTCCGCCTGGGTGGCAGCTTGGCTCAGCCCGCTGTCTTTTACGGGACCTGTCCTCAGGCTCATCACCTTCCCCAGGCATTCTGGCCCAAGAGAGAGTGCCCTGCGGAAGCCTGAAAGGTAAAAGGCAGTTCAGCACTCTTCCTGAATCCAGCAGGCTCCACAATAGAGCCATTATTTAGGAGCAAATAATTCTGATGGTTGCTGGCACTTTCATGCTCTGGCACGCAGTCCTGGCCCAGCTCAAGTCTAGAGCTCTGACCAGAATCAACAGAATAAAAATTAAATGATTAGTGCCTAAGCCCTCACTTAGTGCCTCCTTCTCTCCATCACTGGATTTTTCCATTTTTCTCTGCAATTGCATCCACAACTAGTGGAGATCGGCTAGGACTGTGGGGGTCACTTACACTTCTCAGCAAGAAGCCCAAAGAGTTTTGATCTAAAAGAAAATCTTCTGAAAAGATTTCCTACTGTGTCAATAAGGAGTCTTATTAAACTTTCATAAGATATCCAATGATGTTTTTAAAATGGCTTGTCATGAATAGAAGCCTGTAGCTAAAGCAATATACAAATGCATTGATGTCATTTTTTGTGAACACCTTATATGAATATTTGTAACAATGCTACTATGTAGCTTAGAAATACAAATTTGAGGAACCTGATCACGTTTCTTCTTTCTGTCCTAGAATGAAACCAAGAGTGTACATTCTGCACAGAAGAGCTGACATGCTTTTCTCCTCTAGAAACCTAAGGGCAGCAAGGTTATACCCCTGTTTAAAGGTCCATCCCATGCACAAGGTTGCCTGCTGAATAGCCAAGCCGCTCTGGAAAAAACCCCCAACTAGGTGTGCCCATCTCCACCACGACTGTGCCTTGAGGCAGTGAGCTCATTTTAACTGAGAGCGTATCTGCACACAGGCAAAGGAGGAAGCTACAGCAATGTCCAACAGCAGACGTTTCAGTACAGCTAACAAGGTCCTGCTCCTGCAAAACTCCTGAACAGGAGCTGAATTTCGAGCACATGAATGAGACCTGGGGATTAAAGTGAGAAAAAGTCTTATCTCCATACGAGTGCTTTGCAGGATTAAGGAGTACTCCAATGATATAAAGCAGTGACACGTTCTCCTCTCCAGATTGTGAAACTGCCTCTTGGATTCAAGCAGGACTTGCAACTGTTTGCTTTATTTCATTACAAGCTCATTTAAATACTGGAGGCAAAAAACATTTAACCTTTCCATTGTTCAGTACTGCATTCCTGATTTGGTTTTGTACAGCACTGTTGCTGGAAGATGTAGTGTACAGTGGTAAAAGCAGTCTTGATCGTATTCCCCACCCCATCACGTATTTACACTCTTTCCCAAATTTCAAGTTGTGAACGCCAGTTATTCCTCATCACAAGGGGACCTTTACTACAACAAAATATTATTTTAAAGCCATACTAACAGTAATTGGAGGCAATTGAGTTTTATCAACTAACACAAACTGTGGGATTTCAGAGTTGGATTTCAGCTGGTATTTTAATGAAGTGTGCGCTAACAGCACAAAATCTTCTGTCACTCCAGCAGCTGAGTTTCATATACAGACCTTTGATAGGGTGACCATGTGTTAACACTCACATGGTTCCAGCACATGAGTGTACACACCAGCAGTCCACAGATCCATCACCCAGGTCAATTTTCTCCCCCCCTTCTCCTTCCCCATCCCAGCAAATGATCCAATGTGGTGGGTACAAGCTCTTGCTCAGGCACGGGAAAAGCCGATTGCAAAGCCCGACCTTCCCTGTTCCTCACCACAGGTCTGCATTCCTGGTGTGGCACCCAGCGCTTTCCGTGCACCTTGCAAACGCTGTCCTTTGCTGAGGACATCAGTCCCATCGAGGTCAGTCCTGTGTCCATCACAGCAGAGGAAAGTTCTTCTGCTAACTGAAGTGGGTGACTGGATCTGTCCCTCACGCTGGCACTGCGGAGGAGACCAAGTTGCAGACCTTCGACAGCCTATGGTGTCTTTTAGATTTCAAGCTCCTTGGACCACATCTGTGAATCAACCTGATTTTGGTCTCCTACATGTCTCATAACAAATTTTATACTGGCTATGAATATTTCATTAAATCTTTCAAAGCATGTAGACACCTTCATGGGAAGTGGATATTTAAACTCAAAGTACTTAGAGGAAAGGGTCACGAACAGGCGAAGTTCTCTCAGAAGGTTCTGGCACTGCAGATGAAAAGACAATATTCAAAGCTTCTGTGAAGACCATCTAGAATTTTGCACAAACATTTAAAGGTATATTCATGATGACTTTCCCTCCCTTTGCAGATGATTTCATGTCATGGTTTATACATTCTCACAAAAATTCAGAGCATGTGTGATCATGTAACTTTTTTTTTGGTGGTTGGTGAAACAACTGGTTAATATATTTAGTCTGGAAAGAATAACAGTAAAATTAAATTTCACTATAGCAAAAAGTTTATCTGAAGGCATCAGAAAGCACACAGGCCCCTTTAAATGGATTGTTTTTTTCACTGAGAATAAATATTATCATTCTAATTTTAATTTCTGTGGGTTTCTCTCCTCCAAACTTCATCTTGACACAAATCACAAAACCTAACTAGACTACAATTTTGATGAAGAGAAGACTTTCCTTTTTAAGCAGCTGACCATAAATGATCTTATGAACTTGAGACTGAAGATGAACTACCAAGCTCATCGGTCCAACAATTTGATTAACTTGGAATTCATTATCTGTAGTATTGCTATTTGAACAACTGCAAATTAAGCCAGAGAAAAGCAGTATGACTTTGCTCAAGTTGAAGCTTTGCTCATTATAAATGCAAGATTGCTGTTGAAGATGAGCTACGCAATTGAATTATACTGTAATCTGATTAATTTAGAACATACACCTACTATATCAGATTTCTCAATAAGCATAAATGAAACAAGAATTCCCTTTAGTTTGTTTTGATGCCTACTGTCCCAACCTCCTTTAGGCTGAAACATCTTTCTCTCACCTTTCATGACAACACAAATGAAAACAGACAAACCAGTACAGACTAACAGTGTAAGTTTTCTAAGGCTGGAAGTACTTTTGACTTGGACACAAGAAATCTTGAGAGTGTTTCAGGTAATCAACTTATAGAAGTTGCAATCAAACATATTTTGAACCTTTGCTGCTATGGCATCTGTGCAGTAGGAGAACATTGCTAAGTCCCTCCTCTGGTTTTCTTTCCAAATATACATAGGAAGAAGGAAAGTTATTCTCATGCAAATGCAGACATGCACAGGTCAAATCGGATGTCTGCTGTCCTACAAGAAGAATTTGGAAGATCAAAGAATTCACATCAGTTTTTCCCAGGGAGAGAGAGATGTTCAAAGTTAAGTGGGTGGATAGAAAAATTTGAGGAAGCATGAACTTTTGCTCAGAAAATTTAACAACTGAGGGATGGGTGGAGATATGGACATACAAATACACTGACAAGCACAAATACTCGATGCAAACAAGCATTTCCGGCTGGAGGCTCGACTAGAGCATCACAGTAGTCTCTTTTTGTATACTAATCTGCAAGCTGTGTATATTAATGCAAATACAGGATTTGCATGTTGAAAGACGGTTACAGGAGTATATAAACCAGATTGTATAACAGCACGTATTTTAGTACACTTAATTACAGCAAGTTGATTTTCATTATTATGAAATAATGTTTTTATTTCCTATGTGGCCTTCACAAAAATACAACATGTGTGGCTAAATATTTCAGAAGTAGCCAGAGGAAATTATTTTTTGGACTACATGTTGGTCTTCTTAATACCTCTTATCCCACTAACCAGGAATCATTCAGGTTTGGTTATTGCAGTGGGATACAGCAGTCAGTTTTCCTCAGCTTTTTTTGCTGTGACCGTATTTGTACCCGGAAGAATATACTAGATGATATTTAAATGATGACAATTACTGCAGATTAAATAATCTCTTCTAATAACTTGGCTTTCTTCTTCTTGTAATCACGTGATGAGTTTTGCTAATTGTTCAAGATTAGTTGATGAAATTATTTCTTGAGCATCAGTGACTATAATGAGGCATGCAATCAGCACTGGTAAAATGCAGTTAGCCCTTTAAATCATGTCATCTTGTTTCTAGTCTTTTTCTGAACCACTGTAGCACTTTCCAATAAGTTCTTCTGTGAGTTAGAGCCACCAGAAGAAAGGAAAATGTTTCAGAAGGATTTCAAGATAACTGATTTTGCTTTTTGTTCTGAACTGGAAAAAAAGACAAAATATTTCTAACGTTCCGCATAGGAAAACAGTAACTGAGAATCACTTTAGGTCTGCCCAATGGGATTTTTGTCTCAGTAAGTTACATTAACTAAATTTACTTCCTAAGCATGAAAAATTTAAACTTTTGTTCTGACTCATCCTCATCTGAAGAACAATAGGAGCAACAGAGGAAGGATATTAGCTATAACCTGCATGTGCCACTCCAGAGGAGTAAGATGCAAGAGATATGATTTTAACATAGATAAGCAAGGGATAGATACATTTCAGAGACTGTCCTGCAAGAGGTACAGGTCAAAATAAGTTGACAGCAAGAAAATATTTTAAATTACAAGCTGTCCATGTTATTTCACATGGCACAGCTTTTTATTGCCTGGCTTTCTACACAACAGCATCAGAAGCATGTAACATCTGTCAGCTGTAGGATGTGCTTCTTGGTGGTCTGCAGAAAGGCCTTTCAAATGAAAAGCAAATCTGTTTCTCCATGGCTTTGAAACCTCTCCATTTCTTTTAGAAAATCGTGCTATTCATTAATCACATGCTGAAATTTTTATGGGAGGACACAAGTACCTGAACACAGGTGATAAATTTCTTAAAGGAACACTCTGAAAGATTGACAAGAGGAAAGATTACAATGATTAGTGTCTTTGTAACTCCTTAGGTAGATTTTATCTCCCAGTCTTTCTGAAGCAAATTACTACAGGACTTTACTCATAAAACAACTAAAGTCTCCAACAATAAATTGAGCAAGAGAAGGAAAACAGAAGCAGGGAACAATTCTGTAAATATACACTATCAGCTCTTACCCATAGGACATTTGGAAGATTTATAACAGCAAGAGCATTAAGTTACTAATATATTACTTGAGGTAATGGTAAGAAAGGGACAATAAGAAAAAATACATGCCTTTAGAAAATAAAATTATTTTGTAAAAGTAAAGGAATAGTTTCATTATAAAAAAGAGGCAGAACTTAAGGAAACTAAAGCAAAAATTACACTTAAGAGCAAAGATCATGAAAAGAAATATTTTCCAGAACAGGCACAAAATGGTTATGATTGGTAGCCAATAAGCTTTTGACAAAGTCGTTCTTTTCCACTGCAGAAGAAAATATTTGTTAATGAAGAATAATGCCTTGAAAATGTGATGTAAGTGCAGAAAAGTGGTGTTTATCTTTAGCTTGTGATGCTGACATCAACAATAGAGTGCTCATATTAACCCACTGCCCTTAAAAATAAACAGCAGTGCACTTTAATCTTGGTGTTTCTACTTTTATCTGAGATTAGTCCCTCTGCTTTGTCGAAGTACAATTAAAGGGGGAGAAAACATGTAGAAATTAAGCAAAAATTATGAGTACTTTTTAGAGCACAAGAACTTTATTAAATCCTCGTTTAGGCTGTTATGTCAAAACATTTCGAAGATGCATGAAGCCCCTGTGCCATTCCAGCTTTATGACCACAATCATTTATGTTAAACACTTAAAGAGTATTTATGTTCTCAGTGTTAAATATTAGTCCTTGCAAACACAGCTCTGGCTGCTTGCTCCTCTGCATTCCCTCTATATTTGCCATTGTAGTTTCAAAGTGGGGCAGCCCCCAGAAGTGTTGACTTCCCCAGGCCTCCATCCAGCACTGTGGAAACTGGTGGGAGTCAGGACTTTGATTTCAACTGGAAGCAGCCCAAGACCTGAATGTGGTGATTAGTGAGTGCTCAGCTTTTGCAAAGCTCCCCCCAGAGTGAATTTCCCTGCAGGGCAAAGGGTCACAGGGAGGCCCAAGCGTGGTGGTGCGGGTCCCACGCCAGCTCTCCCAGCAGCGTTTACGGGTGTGTGCGGTGGCATTCCCATATGGCACTGAGCATGTCCCGTCTCTAAGGAAGAAATGCCTTTTTTCCCCCTCATGGGTCTCTTCTCTGAATACCCACCTATCCTCTTGATAGTCTCAAAGCCCCACTCCTTCAGCAGTGAGGAACAGGCAGAAGCCAAGGAGAAATCAGGTGGACACTGAGATGACCCCCACATGTGGCATTGATGGAAACATAGAAAAGCTGCAACACGGACCCTGAGCCAGGGCTACGAGCAGGGTGACACAAACTCCTGGCTTGTCATTATGTCACTGGCAGGCCTGGACCAAGGGGTTTGCTCATCTGCCTGTGCGTGGTGCTTAGCATCTCTGGTTGCATCAGAGCTTTGCCCTGCCTGCCTGGCTGGTATGTGCTTTGCCCTGAGCGATGGTGCACAGGAGTTTGCTGTAAAATGGTGCTGTGAATCCTTCAATTTAAGCACTTATAATTGCTTTTCTCTAAAGAGACTCCTATGGAAGAAAAGTCATTTTTCTGTGCAGAGCTGCTCAAGCACTGAATGCATCACACACAGCACTGAAACACAAACGAGTCCCAATAAGTAAGAGTGAATTGATCAAGAAGGGATGACAATGTTGTGAAAAGTTCAAGACTGACATCTGTATTTAACACTCTAACTTCTATAAAAATGCTCCACTGATATCTCTACTTATTGAAATGTTAAAAAAGGGAGAACGAAATGAAAGAATGATTTCTTTGGTTACTCTAAACCTGAATTTTAAAACCCTAACCCTTTCAATCTACAGAAAGGAATCTGAAAAACGTGCATTTCAGTTAACAATCTGTTTATATCTGTTCACAACTTTTGGACCACCTTAAATGCAGCCTTTTCAAGCAAAAGCTTGTTCCTCTGCATCTGCTGCACATTGGAGTGTCTAGGTGCTATTGTAAAACAGTATGCACACCAGTTTGTGTGGAAGCAAGCAGCAAAAAAGAGAAGACCACCAGTTTCTATTCTGCCAGATCATTATAACTGAAGACTGTCCCTTTCCTTCTAATCAAGTGCTCAGAACCTCTTTAAAAAACACTCTGCTTTCTTTTGCCAGAACACAAATGCCAAGCCTCAGAACGATTGCTGCACCTGGGAGGCTTCAGAGCTGAGGGAGCAGTGAGCTGAACACTGGTTCGAAAACATGTTGAATCTCTTTAGAGAAGCAGGGTGGCAGAGAACACAGAAAGGAAAAAAATCATCTTAGCAGCATGTGTGTCAAACCTAGAAACATCTCTCTGGGATGCTCTGCCTTAACACAGATCAATTCGTGGCCTAAGCTGCAATTTAAGAAAGTCAAGGACCAACTAAGAACACCACGTGCTCACCACAGTAACATAACCAGTACGATGGAAATCAGGGATCAAATAACAACCGAGATGCTGAATGCAGATGATTATTTTAAACCACCTGTTGGAAGACAGGAAGGGAGAGGAAGAAAACAGAGGAAAAAATTGTCTTTTCCTAGGTGGAGAGCAAATCTGGGATGTACCCAAAGGGAGAGACTTGCCATGTACTATTGTGATTTCTCTTGAGGACTTGAATAAAAAGGTGTGATCTTCAACATCAAAATCCATCTCATTTTTAGATGGATTTAACTGAATAATAGCCCAGATGTTTGTACTGTTGGCGTACTCAGAATATCAAGAAAATTTGAACCCCCCCAGACGAAGGTTGTGCAGTGATCACTTTAAAGAGCTTCCTTCATTTTCTTCTGCTCCACAAGACAAGCTCTGCAGCGTGTTGTGCCGCACGCATCAAACTCAGGCTTTTTGCAACCTGCAGCTTATAAGTCATAAATTCCAGGAGCCTCCCTGGCAGGTCTGAGGAGCTGTGCTGTATCCTTGCCCTGGGAAGCTGGCAGTCACATGAGATCCACTTCTCTGGCTGTTCTAACATACTGTCACTATATTTCCTTTCATTTGGCTGGCATTACAGAAAAGGGCCTGGATTCGGTGAGGAGCACATTCCACGCTCCTTGCTGGATGTGTCAGGAACCTTTCTTCACTGCAGGGCCGCCCAAATCCTGTCAGGGCTGTACGTCACTCCCTCACACTCCCTCACGTGGCATTAGCTCATGGGGACTGTACAGAGATGTACTATTCCCCAGATAAACCAGTTCTTAGCACACACTTATTTTTGGTAATTTCCTATGCCTCTTTGCATTTATCAGGAAACAGGTGAGGAGAGGGGCACCCTCTAAAAGACCTGTCTTTTCTTGTAAGCCTGAAAAACTCTTTGGAGGCGAAAATACAACAGAGAAAAGATGTTTCATCTCCCATCAGCTAAAGCAGGAGGTTTACAGCTCACTAGTCATCTCCTGAGAGATCAGAAAGCTGTGCATGAATATGTAGGTATGCGCAAGACAAGCAAAGCAGATGTTGTAGTAATCTCTGCTGGGGCATCTTAGATCACAGAAGTTAACCTATGGCATCTTTTCCAGCTGTCAATTTAACTACCCCCTCCTCCCCTTGAAAACACAGAGCTCTCCCCTGCTGCAAGACTGAGCTGCTTGAGCCTAAGGAGTGAGCTGTGCTGATAGGGCCCATCGCTGTGGCTCTCCAGGTACCCGTGCAATGGGCTCTGGAAGTGCAGCTCTGCATCCCCAGCCCACCATAGCCATCACCTGAGCATTCCCACCTCCAGAGCTAAGCTCATTCCTTTATCCCTGAGCCTCTCAAATGAGCCTGCTGCTACTAAGCCAGGTACCTCACTTGCACCACACTGAGTTTTCCAGCTAATTCTGCTTACAGAGCATAGGGGAATCACAAGGGGCCAAAACCTTCTAAATTCATGAGCTACAACTGTGAGGCTTTCCCACTGCCAGACCCACACCTCTCTACCCACCACATCAGCAGGATTTCAGGAAATAACTAACCCTTTCATATGCCGTTTTGCTGGTAGGGAAGAGCCATCAGCTTTCCATGTTGGGTGAGGCAGAATGTGGTCACATTTCATATCAGCTCCCTCCCTGGCTTGATTGCTAAGCAGGCAGGGCCAGGGCAGCTCAGAAGGGAACCACACGGTTGTGCTGGCAGGAAGGAACTGCTGTCAGAAGATTCCTTCAGCTTTCTACTGCCAGGGAAAATGCAGCTGAAGAAGGAAAGGATGGAAGCTGCTGACTACATAAGACTCAACTCATATCCCTGTCAGCTCCTACAGGTAGCATCCACTTCCCTGTAAAAGCAGACAGCATACTGTCAAAGCCAGAAGACACCTCACTTTTTAGTAAAATAATTTCTCACAATACATCACTCCTTCCTCATTCCTGTTAATAAAAGCAGAAATACTTGCAATCAAACCATTGAAAGTAGCCCATTGAAAGTGAGAGGCAATACTTTATATCAGAAAGCATCACTGAGGCTGCACTGGGAAGGCAATGAGAATACAGCCTGATGAGGTCCTGCTTTATACTTAACATCTTTTTAAGCTCTGAAATGAGAAGAATGACTCTGTCACTTTGCTCCATAACACACACACACATGCACACATACAGCACGTCTTTGATAGCTCAGTGAAGAAAAAGGTTTCATTCTTCTGTAATAAGGACAGCAAAAAGTCTGACAGCAGACACCTGCTTGTACAAACTGCTGCCCTGACTGATGATGCTGGCTAATGACAGCAGAGGAACTTAAGAAGGAGCAAATCTGTCAAGATGTAGAAACAACTGGAAACAAAATCAAAGAACAATACAGGCTTCCACATATTTTTAATATTTGTGTAGACATTATCTCCCCTATACAACATGAATAAGCTCATGAGGGAAAGCATAGAGAATCAGACCTAGAAAACACTGGGAGTTAACTGCAAATCCCTCCTGCTCAGAAGTGAGTGCTCAGTCCCCTCTGGCTCCTCTGAAAATCTCAGCTTTCATTTATATGATAGGTGCCAGGTCTCTATTCTGTTTAACCAGAGTTACTAAGGAGACCATGTTTTAGGTTTTAGCCTAAGCTTTAGAAAAAAAGAACAGAATAAATGGAGAATGATATTATCTTGTTTCAGCACACAACACTAAGCAAACAGTTGAGTATCTTCAGCTAGCACAGTTTCCTCTGGCCCTTCCTTTGGGGACATTCTTGCAGCAGAGATGACTGACCACATACAGCTATGCCAGACATTGTGGGTTTGTTCCTTTCTGCCTGGTTAATGTAAGAGCTTACAAACCTGTGGCTGGTGACAAGCTAAGAGAAGCCATGGGAGCTCAAGCTGGAAGACTTGCATTTCCCAGTGCAGAAGTCCCAGAGTTACTTCCCAAGAGTTATCAACATTATGAAACTACAACAGTCCCAACTGACATTACAGTAACCAGTGAAAAAGTCAGCACTCCACAGCAACGCTTCATCCTGTGCTGGCTCCCGATGGGAAGTTGAAGACTCTCACCGTTTCTCTCTGCTGCACCTGCACAAACTGCACTGCCACTGCCCTGTGGCATCCGGTGAGCTTCTCCCAGGATGAGACTGTGAGGCTCCCTAGCGCCGTTCTCCTGCCTGCCCTCACACCCTGCCAGCAGGCTTCTTATCGAAGGAAACTGTATGTCTGCCTCCAGATCTAGCTGGCATATGCACTTTAGACACTGTGCCCCCAGCTCTTTAAAAATACAATCAAATGTATTCCGCTTCAGGCATAGCACATGACCTGAGTGAGAGCTTTACTGCAATTATTTACTGAGCTGTTGCTGGGATTTAACCAGAAGCCTCTCCTCCTCCCCTGCATCCCACGAACATAAGATGGTAAAAACTGCTTGAAATTTAATGTTGGTGAAATGAGAAGGAAGAACTCCAAAAGCTTCAGTGCAGCAGACCATCTGCTCAGGAAAGTACCCACAGAAATAATTGCTCGCATGATTATGTTTTTCTTTGTAAAAAATACAGCAAGAGTCACAAGGCTGGGCTTCTCCAAACAAACAAAACCACACCAGTGTATCTGCAAGGACATGTCTGTTTGAGTCTGCAATGTTTCTCTCGTGCCCAGAGTGTTCCCTGAAACTAACAAATAGATTATGTTGGCTTTCTTCTCCACCATGCCGAAGTCAGAGAAGCTAATAATTCGAGGAGCTGGCATTTTGTGACTCACTTAGCCCCACCGAGGCAAGCATAAACTGTGCACTAATGCAGATGTTTGAAGGGGGAAAGAGCTGTATTTTCTCTGGAAGAGAACGTGGAAGTGACAGCCATTGAGATTTAAATGACAGTGTGTGGCATTAGGAGCCATAATTAAAACTCATTACAGGTTTCACAGTAACAAATTATCATTGTGTGCTACTTCATCAGAAAAACAGTTACAAATTAATAGATTGACCAGTGGCTAAAGCCTGGAAGGAGAAAATACCAGAAGGAAAAAAAAAAAAAAAAAAAAGACACAAACAAGTCTCTGATTTTAAGTGATTTGAAAATTATGGAAAAGAAGAATCCTAAACAGCTGACAAGTGCTACCTGGGTATTGCTTATGTACCTAATCCAGTGCAGGCAGCTGCTGGCTGTGGAGGGGGCAAGTACATCTGACATTCCATGTTCTTCTGTTGAGGCAAATTCAGAGTTTGAAGCAGGAAAGCATGGAGAAGCTGCCCTTTCCTTTGTGTCCTTCCCCCCTGTTCTACAAATGGTGGATCACCTATGGTAGAGACTTTACAGCACCTTCCAGTACCTAAAGGGGCTACAAGAGCATGGGAGAGGGACTCCTTACAAGGGCCTGTAGTGACAGGAGAAGGGGCAATGGCTTCAAACTGACAGAGGATAAATTTAGATGACATGTTAGAAATTCTATACAATGAGGGTGGTGAGACACTTGCACAGGTTGCCCAGAGAAGTTGTGGATTCCCTGTCCCTGGGAGCGTTCAAGGCCAGGTTGGATGGGGCTTTGAGTAGTGGGAGATGTCCCTGCCTCTGACAGGAGGGTTGGAACTAGAAGATTTTTAAGCTCCCTTCCAACCCAAACCATATGATTCTTTGATTCTTTGATTCTGCCTCCCTGTGTATCAAAACTTACTGCATCTCATCCATATTCATGGAAAACTTCTCCCCAAAACCTTCTTTCAAGGCATCCATACTGTAAAACAGAACAGGTCTGGGAGACAGCCTTGAGCTCCTTCGCTGTTTTTTGTACATGCACTGGAGAGTGTCTTTGTGCAAGGGCTTTACAGAAAACTCTGTACAGCTCGGACCAGGGCAAAGCACCAGGAGAGAGGTCACCGAATGTGGAAGACGTAGCCCTGGATATATTGATAGGTGTTTGATAAAGCTCATAATAATGTAATTTAGCTAAGTGCTGTTCTTTCACATTGTGTTGTTTCCAGGTCTGGAAGCAAGTAATTCCAGAGAGACAGAACACTTACTCCTTTACATGTGTCCAGCTACTTGACATAAAATATAATGAGAATGATACTAAGAATGATCATCAAGGCTCTGAGTAATTTAGTAATGAGTCATACTGGCTCCATATCCTTGTGAGGTTCCTAAAGGTGATCATGAGTTCTTTTTACTGTCTGAAAATTACTCTTTAGTGAATGAGGAGAACACAGGTATGTCCCTGTAATGTTGGAGATGGAGACTGTGAGCCCTTGGACGGCTGACACCAGCCTGTCATTCAATCTCACATACGCTGATCTGGGAGTTTGCACCTGGAAGTGATGGCAAGTTACTCCCACTGTTGGCTGAGCTGCACAGGTGGGCTCTGCTCAGTTCCGAAGTCTCTACTTCCCCCTGTGGACAGGGGAATAAATAAAAAAAGTAAATAAAAGGACTGAGCACATCCAGAGACCAGGGCTAGGGCTACATCAGGGCTGTGCCTGAACAGAGGCTCTCTTCATGTATGGGGGTAGAAATCTCTTCCCCAGAGAGCAAAGAACGGTTTCAAAAGGAAAAGACAGAGCACAAGAGCAGATAGAGTTTCTTGGTAACAGTTGGCATCCAACCTTTTTTTTCTGCCAGTTGCTATGTGCTCTTCTCCTTCACTGATCAATCTGAGCTATGGCACTGCTAAAAACTGCCAGAAAGGCTGCTTCAGAACGTGACACAAACTCCTCGTGTGCCTTAAGCAACTGCGGATGCAAAGCAAGATCTGTATTTGTAAACAGAAAAAAGCATGGATTAATCTGTTTCAAAATTAGAGATTTGAATTATTATTTTATATACCTGAAGATCTCCCAGCAGCTCCTTAAGAAACTGGAGCTCTGTCGCCACAGATGAGGTTGGATTCTCTCATCCAAATTTAAGATGATTAAAGGTTTGATGTACAAAGAAGAGCTAACCACAGTAGGCTGCATTTCTATTCAGTACTGGAATTTCTAGGGAGCATGTTGATTATAGGACATTGAAAATAGGCCAGGTGAACTTTACCTTGGAAAAACCCAATTCTTTGTGTGCACTGCCTACAAGCAAGGGCCAAACAGCCACCTCAGGTGTAAAATAGCTCTGTGGCAGATGTCAGAAATCATCCAACCATACGGTCATGCAATGCAGTTCTTCTCTGAAGAACTCTTCCTTTACACACACACATCCTCAGAGCGAGAAAAGGAGCACTGTGCTTAGTCCAACCCACGCACGGCTGACCTGCTCTGGTGCTCCAGGCCAAGCACCATGCCGGGGACCATACTTTTTAAACCATTGATCTGCCATCAACTAATTTGTCAGTAAGTAGGTCACCACACTGCAAAACCTTCCTTGGGGGAAAAACCCCCAACCAAACAAAAGTCCTATTGGTCGAGATGCTCAGGAGTGACTTCTTGAATTTCTCGTGACTCAATGAACGAAGATCTTTCATTACACCCAGAACGGATGCTCAGAGGACTTCATAGAAGAAAAAGAACTTACAGCACTCACCACCCTTTCACACTCACGTAACACCTGTCAAAGAAGCAATCAGCAGAAAATGGCAAAACATGTTATGAGTGGCTCCTAATTTTTTTTCATTTTTTTTCCCCTGCAGTTTGGCTGTTGTATTAATTGTGGTTTTGTTTAAAAAAGTCCTCGTGGCATCAAATCTCTTCCACAGAGCCAGCAGTTTCTCTCTTCTTTAACATATAATTAAAACCAACAAAGGCAATAACAATGTATAGGTCTAATATGATACTTGTGTCACGATTAGGAAACAGAAATTTTAATAGAAAGATTATTAAGTATTTTAAAAGGCATGAAGAAAAAGAGTAGGATCTTAAAGACAGATGACAGCAGCTGATATAATCAGAAATAATTGTTAAAAACATTGTTACGTGATGCTTATAACATCTCCTAAAATATCAATAGAAAAAAGAAGCTAATGATAGGTGTATTAGCAGCAGGAGTAGAAAAAGACCTGTATTGACTGAAAAGTGAGTTACAACATTATCAAAACAGGGAAATGATGAATCAAATTAAAATCACCAACTTTGTGTAGGAGAACACCTTTGCACATCACAGTGATGCAATCAATTTCATTTCTCTTATTAATGCATACCTTGTTTTTTTATACTTCTTGTATTTATCAGACATGGATGGATGAAGAATGGTTCACTTATTTTCTGGGGTCTAACCTGCTTCTACAGAGGCAGCAGTGTCTTTGCACACGAGCAGTTATGTGTTCATACCACTGATACTCTTGTCTTTATTTGTCTTGTCCTCACTGGAATACAACGGTGTGCAGAGACCAAGTGTAGCTTAGCAGAATGTAAAGGCGGCTAAATGAGCTGGGCAAGATTTGAGAAAAGGTGGCAGGTAAAACCTCATGATTTGCTGAGCTCTACCGCTGGATTTTGTACCTGTGGGAACCTGAAGTACCTCCCCTTGTTAACCCGTTTGTGAATGTGCCATGAGCAGAATTCCTCCCATGCCCCCAGAGCATTTATGCTGCCGTTTGGTGTGAGAATCTCTTCTCTCTCCCATCTCAGGCAGTAAAACACAGTCTCCAAATCAGGGGGAAAGCCTCCAGCATAGCAACATCTGGAGAAGAAAAATAAATAAATAAAAATAATATTCCCCAACCCCCGTGCCCTTGAAAGTTGTTTCGTTCTCAGAAAACCAAGCCTGGCAAAAACTCCTGCCCTCGTCCCCTCCAAGTTCCTCCCTCTAGCTCCCATCATTCACACCCAATGTATTTATTCATTTCATCAGATCAGAGGGCAGCATTTGGATTATTTCAAACAGCTAACGTTAATCATCAAGACAGAACCTGTAGGTTTTACATGGCGGGTCTGTGCTGAGCTGCGAAGCCCGGCCGCAGGCTTCCAGCGCGAGCAAGAGGCTGAGTGAAAGTGAGATCGTCAAAGCCCAGGCTAAGTGTCACAGAAACTGCTGCTCAGCCTGAGACTCCTATGGCCCTTCCTTTTCATCTTTGTTTAAAACAGAGACGCTAAGACAGAAACATCTCTCTTGAGCCATTCAACACATCTTCAATCACGCAATGGAATGTCAGTAAATACAAAATGTATGCCGCTGCTATTCGGATGAAACCATTGCATCACAGTGGCTGCAGTTATGGGTGCATCGGGCTATTTTCTGCAAGCACATCTTTAAGTGCAAATTTTGTCCTTCTGTAAGGGGCATTCCCCTTGTCAGTTTGAGATGGCTTTTCATTACTGAGTTATTCAGATATAGTGTGATCTCCTACAGAAACATTCCTCTCCCTTCCTTATTTTCAAAATAAAGGTTATGCTGACCGAAAGAGCATTTGTTTGCCAGAGGAAAAAACCAATGCTTGAACTGAAATCGGGCTCCCAGAAACAACTTTCCCTGACATGGAGCCAATTCATTTGCTCTTTCCAATAGTCACATCATTATATCTCCCTGTCTTTCAAGCTGCTCTTCATTTTGAGCAGCCATCATTCAGAATCAAGCTTCAGAGCACCAGGTGGTCTGATATAATATTTATGGGTTTCAACCTTTTCACTAGCTACTCTTCTATACCAAACTATATATAATAAATACAAGTTTGCTCAGGAAAACAAATTGAAACTTTAAACAAATGTAGCCTGCATTATACAGGGGGTCAGAGAAGGTGTGCATAATAGTCCCTTCTGGCCTGAGAAATCTAGAAATCTATGAATTTTGAAATAACTGCATAAAATACTACACTCCAACCCTAAATTTTGCAGTAAACCTTTTCAAATATTAATGAGAAGCTGTGCAGCTGAAAGAGGATGATGCCCTTGGATCCTTTGCTAAGGGATATTTGCCAATCTGTCCTGATAAGGAACCCCTCGTAGTTTCTGAATGAAGAGAAGTAATTGCCTTCCTTTTTGGAGTAGTGAGTAATGAATGTATTAGCTCATTAGAGGATCATCATCATCATCATCTACAACACCACCACAAAACAACCAGGACATGTTATGGTCTGAGTTACCAACAAAGAAATTAATTAAAAAGCATAGGTGACCCCTCTGAGGTTCCTGATGCCAAGGTTCTTTACTGTCCCAGTGTTTTTCCAGGTGTCACGTGGATGGAAGATCTGTAACGTGGTAGCAGCAATGCTGCTCTCTCTTGCAAAACTCCAGGTTTTACTTGTGGTAAGAGGCCACATCAGCCCTGCTCTTACTGTCCAGCAGGCCTGGCAAAAGACCTCCAGCACAGACCAACAAAAGAACAGTCCAGCCATTCCTCTTAGCTTTAAAGCCCTTCCCTAGTACTGTATGGACTGGAGTCGGGGATGCTGCCACAAGCGGGGGAGGCCATAAGTCCTGCCTTGGTTGTGGTCGTGCTGGCCGAAGAAGGTACTGTTCCTCCACCGCATCTTCCCTAAGACGATAATATTTTGTCTCTCATCAGGCTTCCGCTAGTTAATTCGCATCTTTGAGAAGTGCTGAAATGCTTCTCTTCTGCCTCCCAATATTCCTTGAACTTGAAACACGAAGAAAAACTCCCAGGCTGGCATGTGCATGCAGCTTAGGCACATCCTTCTCTTCAGAGCAGTCACAGAACCCTTTCAGACAGCATTCGTTTTCTTTTCATTCTCAGACTTGAGGCCTTGTTCAGTCGCAGGGAATGACAAAAAGTCATTTCACTGCCAGATATCAGTATAATAATGTTGGTATTGAATCCTGAAGAGTCAATTTGAAGAAGCATCCAGGGAAAAACATATGGTTATCTTCCTAGCCTCATTCAGGGCACCAAGTGGTTTAAAACATCTAGGGGAGCCAGAGACTGTATCATTGCCTAAGTGACAGTGGTGACTTGCCTTCAAGAAGGGAGAAGGAAGGAGAGACAGATGGTGAGGGCTTGCAGAGTAGCTTTTTCCTGCAACCCACGAACAAAGGTCACATCCCTCCTTCTGACCACAAGTGAAGGTGTCCATGACAGCAAACTCACGGGACCGTGAGGAAGTAGACTGAGGTACACGCCACTCCTCAGGAGCACTGGTGCAAATCAGGGCTGCCTACTCTGCTGGGCTCTTTGTTCTAAAATAGCCTGTTGTCCAGTTCCCACAGCTCAGCCAGCAGTGCACATGTGACAGACCTACACATGGCAATCTGTGCCTCCCCTCTGAAACACACCAGGGTGGTTTGTCATTGCACATGTGGAGTCCGGGCAGATAAAATCTGCTGAGCTAAATTACACCTCTGGTCCCTCTGGCGACATGCTGGAGAGACTTGACTCGCTGGGGTTTGCTGAGGTTCTTTGTTCTTGGAGAGAAGGTTTGCTTTAGAAGTTGAGCATAAACAAACCAAAATTACAAAAATAGCAGCAGCAGCAGCTGCCCCATCTAGAAGTTCCTTCGCGTTTGGCTCAACCACATTTGAGCAAACACGGAGCGAAGTTTTGTTACATAAACCACCAAGAAAGCAACTCGGTCCGCAGAAGTTTACATGGTGGCTTTGCTTGAGCAGCTCTCAGAGAAGAAGGAAGGAGTCCTGAAGCAGCCTTCCAATCTCAGAGAATCCCTGTCAGCTCAGAGAAGGCTGACCCGAGTAATTCCTTTTCCTAGAGACAAGGAGGTGTCAGCTTGGAGGGCTCCCAGCTCAGGCACAGCCAGATCCAACAAGCGAAGTCCTTCCCCTGCCGCCCCTGCACGTTTGTTCTGTAGCCACGCACAAAGTGATGTGAGCTGTCAGACTGCTTGAGTGGGCTTGCTAATAAAAAGGCTTTAAAGAGGATAGCCAAGAAGCACAGGAACCTTAAAGGACATTTACAATGAAGCCCTCCCACTTTCCTTCACTTTTGGCTAACACTCTCAGCTACAGAGAAAGAAGTACATCACATTTCTTGGTAAACACGTCTTAGTAACTTAAAAATGTTAGGGAACAATACCTCCCACTTTCCTGAAACAGTTAAGCACAAAAGTGAGATTAACATTTCTGAAGTGTGTGTGTATGCGGAACGAGATAAGGCCTTTAAAAAATTGTATAACAATGGGGAAGCAATATCCCCCACAGTGAGCCTGAAACTGTCTTTATACCATGAAAGAATAGAAACTCTCCTTTCCACAGATGCATCTCCAGAGCTTGATTCTTCTTCCCACAGTTTGGCCCGTCGGGGTAGGGGCCACACACATCCAAGCTGCTGTGTCATCTGGGACGGAGCTGCTGCCACAGCCTTGCACTTTGGAAACCTCTGCGTACACAATGTGTGGATTTAAAACTTCCTTGGGATTTTCAAAGCAGCGAGCATTCACCTGTGTATTTCCCCAAGATATTTTGAAAACTTTCTCAGATAGTGGGGGAACTCCCCCACCCCCGAAATAAAAATGTCGCTGCAGGCAAATACTTTTACCTGCAAATCACATATTCAATGTTCAAGGCTTGATAAAGAGCAGTAGTGGATTAGAGAGGGAAATAATCATTTCACTTGGGCAGAAATTGCAGAAAAAGGGTTTTTTCTCCTCTGTCAAGTCATCGGGTTACTCTCGGTGTGTTCAACCCACTTGTCCTTTTCCTCAACACCATTCAGAAACAGAGCGAAGTCTCAGCTAACAACGGTGACAAAGATCTTGCTGGCTTCACTGAGAAGAGAATTTTATCTACTCTCCTGGCAAATGATCATGGAAGCCCTCCTCACACCACTCCAGCTCTGTCAATGAAAACGCGTTGCCTGAAATTCTGGAAAGAAGGGAAGCAGCAAGAAGGGAAGCTTGAGGTGATGTGGCATAGCCGTAGGAAACACACAGATAGCATTGCTATTAGCAGTCTCGCCCTCCTCTTGTGAAAAAATCATTTAAATGACAGAAAAATAAGATAAGAGCGACAGTCTGGACATGGTGCAAGTGAAGAGTGTTCACTGCAATGAAAAAAGTTACCCAAAGAGTGCTGAATGGTACTAAAGGTGTGGAATGAATGTGTGTGAATACCTGGAGAACCCTGTAATAAATTAATAGCCCCCCCACTGCCCTACTCACCTGCCTGCAGGGATGGCTCCACCTAAAATAACTGTGTTGTAATTAAGAATTCTCAGAGGCTTTTGAGGACTCTAGTATTTTCACTGTTGTTTTTTCTTTGCATTGCCTAGTGCCCAGCACCCACCATAAGAGTTACTGTACAAATGGCTCACAGCAGAACAGAGTTAACAATAATTTAAGCCCAGAAACCATCACAGACTAGTAGCTTCTACACACAAAGTCTGAGGTGTTCTCAGGTTTGTAGAAGCAAAGAAACTGACTTGCTCAGAGCACCACTTGGAAATGTTTTTTTCAATGCTTCCAAATTTCTGGGGAAAATCCTTATCGAAGCATTTCTCTTTTAAAATTCTGCATGAAAAATTTCAAAACCAGAGGCCTGCAATGGGATGTACCACAGTCAGGTATGAGATTCTTAGTGCTAGAAACTGTATATGCTGAGACACAGAAAAGTGCAAAACGATTGCTCATTTCTTGAAGGACAGAGTAAAAAGCCAAATCTTAGAACTTCAGAACAACAGGGAGGTGGGACATTCATAGAATTCGTTGGTTTGGAAGGGACCTTAAAGATTATCTAGTTCCAAGCTCCCCTGCCATGGGCAGGGACAGCTTCCACTAGGTCAGGTTGCTCAAAGCCCCTTCCAGCCTGGCCTTGAACACTCTCAGGGATGTGGCAGCCGAAACTTCTCTGGGCAACCTGTGTCAGTGCCTCATCGTGCTCACAGGGAAGATTTTCTTCCTAACATCTGATCTAAACTTATCTTTTTTCAGTTTGAATCCATTCCCCCTTGTCCTGTACCTGCTCTTGTAAATAGTCTCTCTCCATCTTTCTTGTGGCTCCCTGCAGATGCTGGAAGGCTGCAATGAGATCACCCCAAAAGCTTTTCTCCTCCAGGCTGAACAATCTCAATTCTCTCAGCCTTTCCTCATAGGAGAGGTGCTCCATCCCTCTGATCATCTTGGTGGCCCTCTAGACTCGCTCCAACAGGTCCATGTCCTTCCAGTGCTGGAGCCCCAGAGCTGGATGCAGCACTGCAGGTGGGGTCTCACCAGAGCAGAGCAGAGGGGCAGAATCCCCTCCCTCCCCTGCTGCCCACAGGGCTTTGGATGCAGCCCAGGACATGTTTGGCTTTCTGGGCTGTGAGTGCCCATGGCAGGGGCATGTCCATCCTCTCCTCCACCAGCACTCCCAAGTCCTTCTGGGCAGGACTGCTCTCCATCTGCTCATTCCCAGCTGATACCAGGAATTGCCCTGACCCAGGTGCAGCACCTTATACTTGATCTTGTTAAACCTCATGAGTTTCCCATGGGCCCACTCCTTGAGCTTGTCCAGGTCCCTCTGGATGCGTCCCATCCTTCAGGTGTGTCAACAGCACCATTCAGCTTGGTGTCACCTGCAAATGTGCTGAGGGTGCCCTGGATCCCTCTGTCTGTGTCACTAATGAAGATATTAAATAACACTGATCCCAATACAGACCCTTGAGGGACAGCACTTGTCACTGATGTCCTCTGGGACTCTGAGCCCTTGACCACGACCCTCTGCACGCGACCATCCAACCAATTCCTAATCCACCTACCAGTTCACCCATTGAATTCATCTCTCTCCAATTTGGAGAAAAGGATGTTGTGGGGGACCGTGTCAAAGGCTTTACAGAAGTCCAGATAAATAACATGTGTAACCTTTCCCTTGTCCACTGGTGGAGCCACCCCATCACAGAAGGCCTCTGGGCTGGTCAGGCAGGACTTGCCCTTGGTGAAGCCATGCTGGCTGTCCCGAATCACCGCCCTGTCCTCCACGTGCCTTAGCAGAGCTTCTGGGAGGGTTTGTTCCATAATCTCGTCAGGTACAGAGGGGAGGCTGACAGGTCAGTAGTTCCCAGGGTCATCCTTTCTTCCCTTTTTAAAGATGGGTGCAATATTTCCCTTTTTGCAGTCACCTGTGACTTCACCTTACTGTCGTGAGTTTCAAATGTCATGGAGAGTGGCTTGGCAACTGCATCCGCCAATTCCTCCAGGACTCTGGGGAGCATCTCATTGGATCCCATAGACTTGGGTATGTTCAGGTTCCTCAGGTGGTCATAAACCTGATCTTTATTCACAGTCCCAATCCTGCTGTCCATCCACTTGAGAGGTGTGGGAAGACAAGTTGCCATTGAAGACTGAGGCAAAAAGTTGTTGAGTACCTCAGCCTTCTCATCTGTTACCAGTTTTCTATCACTTTTTTTTCAGTGAGGGAATACACTTTCTTTGACTCTCCTTTTCTGTATACCTGTAGAAGCCCCTCTTGTTATTATTTGCATTTGCTTCTTTGTTCCCAAATGCATTAAAAAACCCCACAAAACCCACCAAATCAGAACGGTCTTATTTTAGGCAGTTGCAGTGCATTTCCATTTCTCTTTCATCCATCATAAGTCCTAGCACCCAATTTACCCACTCTTCAAGTGCTTGCTGCAAAAATTAGACTTCATGGATGGTTGGAAAGATGGCTATTGGGCTTTACGTGTGTGTGTCTCTAAGTCTCTCTCCATAAATAGTTACATAAACAGAGTAGTACAGAAAAGTCCATGAAAATATGTGCTTATAAAAGGACTTTAGGTGTCATGGGCTGAGTATAACTGCTTCAAACACTGATGGGAGGTTTGTCCTTCTCCCTCTTCCCCTACCTCCAAAAATTGGTGTGTCGCAGGAAAAGAACGAGGCAGGCAAAAAATGGATGAGGCATTGGTTTCTCAACTGGAAGCATCAGTCACAAATGTAATGAGAAAAGGGGCAAAGAGTCAAGGTCACTGGAAGCCAGTCACACCCTCCTGTGGCTCTTAGCCTTCCCCCTCCAAAGGGACACAGCGTGGGCTCTGTGTTATCTGCTCATTCTAAGGTTGGAAAAAGGGGAACACCTACTGTATTCAAATTTGAACACATCCTACAGCACTGTACGATAGATTCTCCACTAACATCATCAGCTGCCCACACTGTTAATTGCAGAGGCTGCTAATCTGCCTGAGAAGCCAAAATGATATTAGCTTTCAACAGGATTTACATACATTCCGCCTTACTTCTGCATCAGCTAGCAATTACAGTTTGAACTGTTGAAGGTGCAGCTTGCTGTAGGCCTAAGTAATATTTAATAGCATTAACAATGCACTTCCCAACAACCCCCCAGATCTCTTCACAGGCTCACTGATTCACCAGCCTTGCTGTTCAGCACCAGCATTTACCCCTTTCCTGGCAGCCCAAACATTGCCCCAGTGCTTGCTGCCCCAGCCCAGGCAGAAAATCTTGGGCTGAGTTCTCCAGCAAAAGGGTCTTCTGTCTGTCACTGCAAAGTGAACTCACTGGAAGAAAAAAAGCACTAAGAGCATGACAAACACCAGTGTTCAGAAGATGGTGGTGGAAAAAGCCTGGAGAAGAGAGTGGGCTGTGCACTGGATAGTGGAGTATCTGCATTCGGGGCACATTGCCTGAGACCAGCCTCTGTCCTTCTCTCTGATCCTTCCTGGCCTTTGTAAATCTGGGCTCTGCAATCACACCTGGCAATGAGATTTCCCTGCCAGAGTCCACCTTCCAAATGATGCACCAGAGGAGGAATAAGGTATCCTCTGCTCCTGAGAAACATGCTTTTTTCCTGCCCAGCACTGTTGTCTGGTAAGCTTGGAGCACTGACGGGCTAAACACATCCCTCCCCTGTTGATGTCTCCATGGCACACAGCATCTTATTTACATCCAAAAACCGAAAAATTAGGGATGGAAATGCCTCTGGAGTGCATGGATGATATGCTCATATCTACTGTCATCAAAAGGAGTGGCAAAGCTTTTGTTTTCTTGACATGGAACAAAAGTTGATGTGACTTGAAAAGGTAGGCTTAAAACTCGGCAAAACCACAAGTGCTTCTCTGAAGCAGAGCCAGAACTGGGCTGCCCATGCAAACCATGCAATAAATACAAAACGTGATTTTTATGAGTATCTCTGTGAGTTGCACATGAGTATTCCTGCCCATAAACCCTTTTGCTAGCATTTTCATAGAAACAGATCATGAAAGGTTACATGTTTGTTCACAGGGAAGCAGTAATAAGTAGATGAATTAGGTGACTCAATGTTTGTTAATTTGTTAATTCTTGTGCAGTATTCAGTCTGCTCTATCAATCTGTTGTTTTCATTACACAGTTGATTTGCAGTAATAGATATCCATTATTATATCATTTGCACTCCTTTTTCATTACCTTGGCAGCAAAAGACAGACCTCTCTCCTTTCTTTTAAGCCTTTTATACTTTTATATGCTACTATATAAAATACTGGAAGAGAAAAAAGTCCAACTTTAAAATAGGGATGTCAGCGTTGCTTTACCTTGATTTTCTACCTCTGTGTTTTACTTAATTGACATCAAGTAAAATGAAGTCAATTCAATTACTTGAGATTAAGGAATCAGTTAGGGAGACAGACAAGTAACAGGCATATATGCACACATCCAGGCAAATATGGAGAGGTGATAAGGAAGCCCTCAATCAACTTAAAAAAAACCAAAACCCAGAGAATTCAACATGTACTGATTTGCTGTAATACATAGCAGTACTTGGATACCACAAGAACATTTTCCAGCCAAAAATCTTGCCAAACTTTTCACCTCTTTGATGGATCCCCAGCCTTACCCAGTGTGGCTGGGAACATTTGTCCTACAATCCCCAACAGGTAAGTCTAACATACAACTCTAAACAGGTCTGTCTTGTCACTGTAGGTCTATGAAGCCTCTGCCCCTGACAACTGTCTGATTTCTGGCAGGTCTTATGACCAGGTAAAAACCACACCTGGGCCTGGACTTGGGTACTGGAGCTACCACAAGTTGTAGATGCCAAAGCTCCAGCTCCCAAAGAGCAAACCTCCCTTCTCACCCCGTGTGCCTAGGCAAAAGCAGATTGATAAGTGGTTTTGGGCAGGGCAGACTAGATACCAGCTGACCTTGGAATTTAAGAGAAATAAAAAGCAAGTGAATGCCTTTCTCCATATTTCTTCTTGGCTGTATTAAGTCAGGCTCCAAGAGCAGATGAAGCTTGTCACTCCTATACAAGGATGACTTAATAGACTGATTGGCACCTTATCACTGCCTCAAAGTCACTCTACTGTTTTAGGGATGTCCAAACAGATTAAATATCAAAAACAAACATGAAGGGCAGTTCAGTGAGCTGCAGCTTATGTCCAGATCATAGACAGGGTTTACAGATAGTCCTTGGGGTCTCCTAAAGGCACAAAAGAGGGAGGAGCTAGAAAAACAAAAGCTGATTAAAAAAAAATCAGCAATCATGAGGCACGAGAAGCAAATACTTTTCTGCAAGAGGAAGACAACAGACCCCTGCTACTCAACATAAACCATTCTTGCAACTGCACCATGTCATTAAGGAAAACGGAGCACATTTAAGTGATGGAGGAAAAAAAAGTCTATTACAAACAGAAGAGGAAGAGGTTGGAAATGTGAGAAAATGACAGGCTTGTATTTTACAGCAACAGACATGTGAAGCCAAGGGTTATAAGGTGTGGGTACATAAAATAAAACTATATACGTTTGAGTGAATAAGGCAAGAAAGGCATCAAATTACAACACTACCTAGCCTTGCAAATCCATACTGGGCACAGTAGCTACGGCAATCCCCTCTAAAACCAGTATTATCCCAGCTGTGCTTGCCCTCAGTTCTTTTTGCCTCCTCAGGATTTTCATTGAGCTAGTGCGACTACCAGTTACTACTTACTAAAGCCACGGATATTAAACACATCAGAGTGATATTTTGCATATCACAGGGCTTGATCTCACAAGGCAGCAAACATTCTAGCCCCAGATGGGCTCTAATGACGACAGAGGAGGTAACAAAGAACAGGAATTTCCCCCTCTTACATGAGCAATACGTCAGACTATCATGTCAGCTCTGGGCTCGAATCTCTGCATGCACCTCAAACTCCCTGGTCACCTGTACTGCCTAGGCTTTGCTTGTGACTGGCTTTTGCCTGAACTGACTCCACCTTTGTACGGATCCAGGTTTTGGCTGGGCTGGTTTCCACTCCATCCCTGTAAGAACAACGGGGATAACTGGTGTAAGCTCCCAGCCCTGATACCTCCTGCACAGCTATCCAAGGCACAGAAGGTGTAGGTACTCCACCAACATGCATCATATCAAATTCATTCTCTACAGCCAGTCTGGGCCAGTGCTGGAGAACACAGCTTCTAAAGCAGAAATGACACAGCAGAACTTCAAAACCCCTGAGCTGCCATGAGCCTCAGTAGCAATGGCTTTTGCATGCTCAGAAGTTTATTAAAATCTGAGATGCCTATCCTTTAGGCACCCACTGGTGAAATATGTCCTAGGTCTTTAGGAAAATTACCCATTAGTCCTTGAAATGTCCTGAGATCCAGCCAGTGAAACTCCAAAGTCTGCCCTTGCTCCAATTTAAAAATGGTGGGATGGACTGGGATCAGGTTTAGTCACTGAATCTTCCTTGGGGTGGAAAAGGGCGTGTGAAGGAAGAAAATGTTACTGAAAGCATCAATAACTGCTCAAAGCTGCACTCAAGTTTGCATTTTATAAAAGAAATCAGTAAAATTTATATGGAAGTGCATTAGTAGCAATTATGTGCCATATGCAGTGAGATTCTATAGCTACCTGTCTTTTTCCATGGACATCTCCATTTATAGAAGCAGACACTGACTTGGAGCCCCTGTGCTCAGGCTCAGATCATTTGGGTGAGGCACAGAAAAGCCTCTCTAAGCTTTATTAAAAACCAGACATGATTTGAGGCACTGTGCTATTACACACATACCCTTCCTAGAACTGGTGCTCATGGCCTGGCAAGGATTTCTCCCTTATAATAGCTCTGGGCAGACAGCAATATATGGAATATTCATAAAAACTCTAGAGGATACTACGGGACAGGAGGTCAACACATCTGGCATAGGATTAAGAGATTCTTCATCACAGATCAGTGGAAATCCACCAAGTTCTTTCGACAGGGTCTGTGTAAGGCCCAGCGTAGACTGCCAGATGTACAAGTCAGACTTGCATCCAGGCAGGTCTTCCAAACTGGTGTTTAATAGCCCCAGACTGGGAAAGCTGACTCTCACTGGACTAATGTTAAGGACTGTAATCCTAGGAAATAATTCATACGTCAAAAATGAAGACAGATGCTGATTTGCTTTTAAAAGCACACTGTACAGTACGTGCTAAAATATTCTGAATGACGGTAATTTATACACAGAGATAATGATTACTTTTAAGTGATGAGTGCTAAAGCAATCCATGGCAGAAAACCTCCCTGATTTAATGTCGGTGGGGAAAAAAGAAAAAAAAAAAAAGAAAAAAAAAGGATTCACATTATTTAGGATATCTTCATCTGGTATGTACTGCAAAATGACTGTAACACTTTGTACTGAGCGTGTGTAACAGGGTGTGCTGGAGGCAGTACAGCAAGTTTGGCTCGGAAGAGAGCTCCCATTCTGAGAAGGCCATCCCAGGTCATCTGCCTTCCCAAGCTGTAAACTTTCCTGACTGTCGATGTAGACGCTGAACTGCTTCAGCAAGGTGACTGAATTCAGGGCTGCTATGAGGCTCATGAAAGCACAGAAACCCATCAAGGGAATCCAGGGCTGCCATTCACTTGGCAGCAGTTCAGTTACTTTGTCATCATCTGACTGGGCACCTGTCTCATCTGATTAATTTTCTTTTTTTCTGCACAAAACCAACTCTCTATCTTCATCTGTGAAATTTGAGGAGGTTTCCGCTGTGTATCCTGCCTACCACTAAATGCCTGTGACACCTGCCTGTGACCTCTGGCAAGGCTGTTTCTACTACAGCAGCTGCAGTGGTGCCAGGAGACTGCCACGAGACGGCAATGTTTCAGAAGCCTTGTGCTCTGTCTGGACAGACAGCACTACAGCTTTCAGGGATACACGCTGTTTTATGCTAAAGCCCGGGAATAATTCATTGCCACGGAAAGAACACCTCCAGAGAACTAGAAAAAAAAGGACAGGCAGCGCAATTTTCTGTTATTTAAATTTGGTTGTTCAAGCAAAATTGTGTCATCTGCCTCACATTGCTCATTGTAATGGTCACTTCATTTTCGTTCCTTTCTTTCACAGCACTGGTGTCAGTGAGCCTCGCCTGAAGCTGTGTTACATTGCAAGCATGTTTCAGATGATTTGGGCTGCTGTTCTCTCTAGATAACATTGTCAGGGCTGAACATGTTCATCCCTAAAGGTGAACAACAAAGCTTTTGTAACAGCATATTTTTACAACTGTAAATGATCCCAAGTAATTTAGAGAACATGGGCAAATGCCTGTGTTTAATCAAGAGGGTGAGAGTGCAGGCAACTGAACTATGCCAGCTCCTCACCTGGCATCAGAGCTTTCCTGCAGCTGCACAGCTGATGTGTAAGGAATAATCCAGCCTGAGGGGAGCTATTGGCCCCATGCATTTGCAGATTTTGCTCTGCCCTCCTATCAGCCAATACTCGTCACCGGTTACTGCCACAGTGACAAGGCCTTTGGGCTTTACCACTGCAGTACTGCCATGCCTGAATCCAAGCGTCCAAAATCCCCTCCGTTTCATCCACAGTGCATTGTATGAGGGACAAAAAAATGTCCAAACAAGGCCTGGTTGCAAGCCCTTTTCTAAGTATTTATCAATAAAATGTTTTCTTTTAGACCTTTCAATTTGGATGGAACAAGACACTCCAGACAGCCCTTTAGGGGGGATTATGAAGTTCTGGGAACCGCATGGCGCTGCTGGGTTTCAGTGCTGATGACAGTCAGCTTATCTGCTCTGCTTCATCTGGGGCCATTTTTTGTTCCCTGGGAGAAACCAGAGACTGCTGTTTCTTCTACCTTTGGTCATGCCAGAGAAGAGAGCTTGAGATGCCCAAGCTCTAAAGGATACCAACAGGTCCAAAGATGAAACAAATCAAACAACAACGCTAACAACAATGCCTAAAAAGCGTCAAGCTCCTAAACATAAGGGACTGAAGCCATACCCTCTGAAGTCCACGGACAGGGCAATAGATCATGCTGTAGCTCCTAATGGTCTAATCCCTATTTGCCGCTGGAGTGTGAGCCAAAAGCAACACAGTTTGACTTCCAGCTTCCAGGGAGACTGGGCACTGCTGACAGTTAGGAAAACCACCGGATTGCTTGCAGATAAGCACCTTTGATATGAAACTGCTGGATGATTCACACTGCTATTTTTAAATTTACTTTTTGGAGCTAGACCTGCATTGCTAAACACGCAGGATTCTGCTCTATCTCTGTGTATAAGTTACAACATCTGCAGTTTTTCTGTTTTCAGCTTTTGATAAAATAAGTATCATTTCTTGTGTCAGGTGTACCAGCTAATCGATATACCTGTACTGATCTTCAAAAATGCCCTTTCATCACAATGGCTGTTGGGGAGCTTGCTATTAAAAACAAGTATAAACAGCATGATCAAAGCTCTTACTTCCTACCTACGTTTCTGCCAAGCCCTTTTGCATTCAAAAGCTTTAGATTCTTTCCATTATTACCCAACTTTTCCATTTATGCTTGAATTGTTTAGTAGAATGCATGACATACATATTAAACTCACAGCAAACACAGAGCATGTATATTCAATAACTCGAAACCAGACTTTTTTCTGTGTATGAGCTCATTGCTTATTCTTGTCTGGTATATTAAAACATGCATTTCTGGGAAGCTGCAATAAAATAAAGTTTAGTAAAACATGCTTAATCACAGAGATAAAGAAATAAAGTTGCATCTGGACTGAAAGACCGTTCTTAGCAGTTATGAAGAATGTTACATCTTGCCTGCTGTAACAGCCAGGAAAGTTTGAACACAATATTTATCCTGAGTATTTGCATAGAATTTAAGAAAAATTATGTCCAAGTTCTTTTTGCAAGACGAGAACCATTTTGGCAAAATCATTTTTGCTTTCTGCCTCTTCTGCCCCTCCCCACAAAGCAAAACACAAACCCCCTCAAAGCTGTATGGCCTTTTTGGAGGGATGCCCATAAGGCCTCGGCCAATCGAAATGTAAAGCCTGGCCCTTTACTAACATATCATACCATCATATATGTAAAACCACTGTATTTCCTAAGACCCTGCCTTCTCCCTGACCCCACCAGCGTAGAAGGGACAAAGCTGTAGCGCTCCTCCTAACCTTGCCACAATGCTGCTCTGAGGTAGCATCTGTCCTTTGCCCTGGCAGAGCTGGAGATGTTGAGGAAGAAACCACTTTCTAAAACGAGCTCTTCAATCCAGCCCTTGACTGAGCCACCACAAATTAAGGTGAAACTGATTGAATATTCAAGTGGAATGTTTCTCATTACCAGTCATGTGCTCTAAGTCCTGCAATTTTCCTTGAATGGCAGCTCTCAGACTGCAGGATATAGGCAGTAATAAGGTGATACGTTTGAGGCATCAGCACAAGAGTCCTTTATAAATATTTTGGCTAAAGTTACAGCCATGCTTTAGCAAGCCTTAATGTCAGTACATCCTTGCAAATCCTTGCTTGTAAGCACTCTTTCTGAAGTTCAACTGTGCCCCTGCATTTAGCTTTCAAAAACCCATTCAAAGTGGTAAGTGCTTATTTGTGGCTTTGTGGTTTATTTACACATGAGCATAAGAAATCCCCAGCTAGAAATCTGAAGAATTACTCTAAATGTTTATAGATACCAGTAAACGGAAAAACAAAGATACATCTATCAACAAAAATGCCTTTTTTCCTGTTTTCGTAATGAGAATTCTAAAAACCTTTATTAAATTAGAACATTTTCTCTGAACGCACTCGTAGTTTATGTGAAAACCCACTAAAAAAGAAGAGCCCAACAGAAAACGTCTTTTAAGGTAACTTGAAACAAAAATTCCATTCCCAGACCTGGCACACTGCTCTCATATTAGGCCTTTAAATTGCCCTGCAAGTAGGATGCCTGGGCACCAGATTACAGCCAAATGTAAATTCACCAAAAGAAAAAGAAGGAAAGCAAGAATTAAAGACAACCTTGGAAAGCCACCAGTGTTGACTTACCAAAAGCCAGGCCACGATGCAAGAGAAGCAAATTTGCCTCAGTACCCACAGCACCAGGAGTGTGCAACGCTGGGGCTGGAGCCCTGCACAGCGTGGGGTGTATCTGCGGCCAAAAATCTACCAGCAACACAAATACATGGAGACATGCTGGAAGATTACTCCTTTGGATGTTTCTTTTGGAAATAAGATGTATTTGGTGTTCTTTGAGACTAAACAAGGCAGATGAATGGCCTCTGAGGTAACTGCTTAAAACCAGCTCTGGGGGTTTTTTTGTTTTAGATTACTCATGTGATTCACAGGAAAATTTTATGAAATTGTCATTCCTGTTCTGTTTTTGAAAGATGTCCTTCACCCTGACTTTGGGAAAGTGTTCCCTTCAAAACATTCCCCAAATATCAACACACCTGGGTTCACAGGGTTCTTTGCAATTAACAGATCATCCAAACGAATTTTGTTGCAGAGCACAGAATGGCACCTTTCATCATCCCTCTTCTGCAGAAAGATGGCTCTGAGGTTTAGATGGAAAGATGCAGACCAAGCAGGAGAGTGGAAACCTGAGGAACTCCTTAGTACCGTTGCCATGGGACACTATTGTGACATTTCAGAGAAGTAAACACATTTTAATTTTCATGCTTGAAATATTGAAAATTATTATTTCCCACCATCCCCAACCACACACACAAAATGTCTCCTCTAAGGAAGAAGATCAGAAAGGAAATATTTTAATATAACTTCAGGTGGAAAGATCTCATTCCCAGCACAGCTCTTGAAACTGGATGTTCCATTTCATGTTTCCTTTAGCATTTTCTGGACATCATAAATGTCTTCATCTCTATTTTCACAATCAGAAAACTGTAAAGTTGGGTTCCCAACAGTCTGTGCTTACTTTTTTCCCCCTCCAATAGAAGATTTTTCAGCTTGCTGTCAATATTTACGGTTAAGCTGGTGCCTTCCTGCCACCACTGAATAGAAATAACGAGTGCCTGACAGCATGAACGCCACACTGCTCATGGAGGCTGCTTCCATTGGAGAGCAGTTTGGAGAAGCATATTTTATAATTATTAACACATTAGTATTCCAACAAAAAGATAGTCTTCTTTGTACTTTCGGAGTACACAGCAATAACACCATCACCATAATAGGTAAAACATTACCCTGGCCGGCCAGAATCACTTGCTCACAACCTGCAAGCCTGAATTAAAATGTTCCTTCTACTTCCACATACTTTACAGGCTATTTATGTTTCATTTAACTTTAGATTCATAAACCTCAACCACACTGACACTACCCCTTCCTTCCTCCCCTCCTCCTTGCACCTCTGTGGGCATGAGCCTTGATTGCCAGCTTCCTACCCTAACCACAGATGGGCTTTAAAGCATCTTTTGTGCCATCGCTGCTGTAGCCATCTCTCATGTTTGCCAGCCTGCTACAGAGGAGACCATGGACTTCAGTTCCCACTGTTCCCAGCAGGCACTTGCTGGTGCACGAAATCTCACAGGAACATGGCTCATGTTAGGGTATCCTTGCTGTTAAGCCTGCTTAACAAGTTGCTTTGTCATTCCATTTTTATGAGCAAAAAGATGACAGCCCTGGGTGCAATTGTTACATCCCGTTCTGTGCCCTTGGGCGGGTGATTTATTACAGCCCAAATACATCAAGGAAATCACAGTCATATCATGCCTTTCATTTTGGAGGTGCCACAGCACTGAGGAAAGGCAGAATGGTGAAGGGACTGCAGGGGAGCTGAGCCTGACTGCCACAACTGCTACGTTTTCCTCAGCACTGCTCGATGGGCTGGTCAGTGCTGAGGGCCAGCACCCATCCGTTCACTGACACTTGCCCAGTTTCTGTGTTTAGACTAAAAGCCTCAGCTACCCCCTGTGCACATGTGAAGTCCCTAGTACAAAAGAGGCTTTGATCCTGTGATCCAAATGAGACTCTGATCTTGGTTGGGGCTCGTAGGTGCAAATGCTGGAGAAATAATAACAGATGGAATATCACAGTGATATATTAATTACCATATAGAGCCATATAGAGTTAATAGGGGAACATTTCTGGGCAAAGATCTCATAAATAAACCAAATGCGAATGCATAAATAAGTAGAATACAAACACATAGGGCTATTATAAGGGCAGATGTGTGAAACTTTTTTTTGTCTGTATGTTAAGCAGTCCTTGACATCTCTTTTAAAATTTATATATTTACACTGGCAGAAGAACAATCCTTTCTACCTAAACTACAGAGAGAAACCTAAAACATGCTGGATAGCTTTACCATCAGATCTATTTTGTCTTTCTTTTCAAGTATAATCAAATTCTTTCCCATGCCTACCTGCTCATTACATTTCTGAAGAACTATGTGTTGGAGTCTGAAGAAGGTATTTGAAATCACATGCCTGCACCGAAGGTAAAAAACCCCAAATCAAGTAATGCCTTCCTGGAAGAAGAAAATCATACTGGAACATAAAGAAAGATAAGAAATCATACTGGAACAAAACCCCAGAGAACAGGCAAATCTTGGTCTCTATAGAGACACTGGGCTTTCTAACACTTGTGCATTTTTCTCACTCTCTGTTTCACATCAGAGGCTCAGGGGACACTATTTAAGGGTCAGCTGGAGAAAGAGAAGTACACAAAACCCACCGTAAAAGTTGGATGGATGGCCCAGGTGCCATCAAGCTTCTGTGTCACGATGGCACAGGGTGCAAGATGGGGCCAGAATAATTTCAAGCTCCCTCTCACTCACTCAAGAATTCTACTAGGTAAGCAGTGGTGCAAATATGAATGTTAAAAATTTCTTCTAAAACAAAAAAAAATGCTCATAGTTATAAAGACATAGGCTAGTGTGTATTTAAGTAAAGGACATTTCTCAAGGCAGGGTTCTCCCTGATACTCTGGAGCAATAAGCTCCTTTAATTAAATGCAAAGTATATTTTATAATTTTTTTTGTTAAAGAGAACTTCCTTTAAACTGCGTAATATAGCTGGCAGAAGTGGTAAAAGATTTCCATTATATCTCCTTGTACTCCTTTGCTTGTAATTTTCCTTAAGTTTCACCTCTCAGGCTGACATTTTCCAAGCTTGAAGTGTGCCCAAAAAGAGAATTTTTTGGAAAGCTGAAGAAACTTTCCCTTCAGCTCAGCAGTGCAGTTTTAACAAGGGTCCCTCACACAAGCCTGGTAAAACCTGCCTCACTGGAACCAAAACCAACACACATTTTGGTGCCTATTGCTGCAATCGGGATGCAGAGAAGGGACAAAAGAATTATTCAGCCTGAGTCAGGCCGTTGGACCCAGCAAGCTAAATTCTTCCATGGTGTAAGCCCTCGCAACATCCCCGAAGCCAATGGGATTACACAGTTTTCCACCCAGGCTGAGCGAAGCCGGCTCTCGTCCTGCGAGCGAGCGGCTCAGACTTTTTCTCATCGCCCTCCCTGTTCTTTAAAGATTTGTTTTTTGTAGCTGGCAGGCTCTCTCTTTGAAGCCTTCAATCCACAGAGCGTTTCCCTGTTGTGAGTTTAAAATGTTTTTGTGCCACACAGGCTGCTGGTCCCTCCACACCATGAACACTCCCTGTCCCCCTACACCTCCTCCCTCTCCCATGCACATCTCAGCTAAGGTCTTGCCTCTCTTCTTCTCCGTTCCAACCATTTCACAACCTCAGGCAGAGAAGTAGGCTGTCTCTAAGTCTGCAGTGCAGAAAATAAAGTGCAATTTTGGGAAGGAACAAAGGGGTTGGGGTGGAAGGTAGTTATATAGGCTCCTTAGAAAACTACACAGATATAAAATAAAGATTGAAGGAAAAGGAACACCTTCCTCATCCTCACAGAACAAGCCTTAGCTGCTCTGAGAGCTGTGTGAAAGCCAAGTGTCACAAGTGAAATGAGCAGTGAAAAAGGAGGGCTTAAAAGGCAGGTCACGAGAGGTCTGGGCAGAACTGGGCAGAGCACCCAAACCCAGAGGTGCTCCGGGGGTCTCCCAGAGGAATCATAAGCCTGTCCTGCAGACCTGTTCCAGCTGAGCCGGCCCCCAAGGCCCTGCCAGCCTTCTCTTCGTCCTGCTGCAGCCCACCTCCTCCACTCCCCAGTGCTGCACAAAGCTGGCTGAACAGAAACCCAAACCCTTCCTGGGCTCACCACTGCCGAGGAGTCAGGACCAAGGAGAAGCACTGGCAGGGGCATCTCTCATCCCCAGAAGTCTTCTGGGGAGCACTGCTCTGTTGTAGTGGGGAAGAAAGAGAAGTGCTCTCCCATACCACAGCTCAGTGCACAAGTACCTGTACACAAAGGAGAGCTGCTCCCAGTTTGCAGTGCTGGAGAGCACTGGACTGGCAGCAAGTCCTCAAATCTGACAGGGTCTTGAAAGACAACTAGGAAGGAGACACTCTCGCACGAGCAATGGAAATGCAACGCTGAAATAATGCTGTCAGGAAGAAAACCCTGTGCTGGGAGAGTATGACCCTCCCACAAAGATTCAAGGAGGTCATTAAAAAGTGGTTGAGCTTTTATGTCTACTCCCTTGCACCTTTTTGTCAATGAGCCATGCTTCAAAAAAAGCAGTCCTTCTTCCCTCACAGACCTCTGTGCTCTTTGCTGGTCAGAGGCAGCCTGCAGAAAGAGCCATACAAGTTCTCTCTGCTCGGTGTTGGGGGCTCTGTTTCTGGGGGTCTCAAGGGCTCCCCTGAAGCACTCTGTCCATGGAGAGGGCGTTACATGTCCTCCACTGGATCTAGCGGCCAGCTGGCCTTCCCTGACCCCAGGCCTACAAGGCCATGTCCTTGCTACTACTTCTGTCTTTTGTCTCAAGAAAAGAGAACGAGAGCCCTTCTTGCGCCAGCTGCAACTTTGATGGACTTTTATCAAGAGTGGCTGTGCGTTTGTACATCCCACTCCCATCCTCCACCCCCTCCAGATAAGACATCTCCGTCATCCCTCCAAAGATCCTCCAAAACAGATTGACAGAAATACCTGGAAGAGGTAAGAGGACATACCTTACTGGCGCTGAACAGGACTCCTGACCTTAAATTCCTGAGCAAATATTTTCTTTTTTTCTCTTTTGTAAAATGTTCTCCCCTGGTAGTACTTACTCAAGTGAAAATCACCACCTCGCTATGTTTAGAGGAGCAGGCTCTTTACAGCTATTAATTATGTGCCCTTTAAACACAAGCCCTCACCCAAACGTGTGTTTGCCCTGTGGGAAAAGTGTGCCTTTTTCACACCTCTTATTGTAAACCAGGCTGATGACAGACAAGGGTGAAAACCACCTGTCCTTATTCAACAAGATATATCACCACAGCACCTTCCTCTAACAACCATGCTGGGCCAAAAAGGAATCAGGATCACATGGGTGAATTTACTGGAATTATAAAAAAACCTAAACAATGAAACAACGCACCAAAAACTAAACACAAAGCAAAACCATCACTCTACAAGCTTCAAGATTAATAATAATGCTTACTCACACTTTTCCAGCCAATTCACCCCACACTGGCAAACAAAATCCCTCTTGTCACAGGACGAAAATGGTTCCCTCCTTTATGCATAAGGGATAGTGCTCCCTCTTGACCCTTTGAAAAGAAACTAAGAAATTACTGACACTAGGTTTGCTGCAGAGTAATTTTTACTCAGTATTCTGCTTTGAACTGTCCCCAATTTGGGTGAAGATCAGGATGAACACTGTTGAAAGTAATTACCTTGCTCTTTCTGGACCCAGTCAATTTACTTATTGATGCAGCTGTGCAGAGCAGGATGTTAATGAAGAATCAAGTATTTTCCCACATTAAAGGCCTGATTCTCACTTCAAACTATCAAGAGGAATTATGTGTAAGTAGCAGGAGTTAACTCAAAACGAGAATATTTATGCCAGTTCTTTCTCCTTTTCCATGGAAAAGCACTGGCTGTTTTGCTCACAGAAATAGTATTGTCAGATTCCATCACTAGGAATTAAAAAGAAAAAAAACCAGTTCATAAATCCTTATCTTAAATCCCCTGGGACTGCTTCTGAGGTCTCTGCTGCTCCCAGGAGCAAGTGGCAGCTTCTGAGCTGCAGAAGGGCTCAGCAGCCACCAGGTGACACGAGAAGGGAATTGCAGCAATAGGAAAGCTCAGAGAGACGAGGAAATAACTCCATCACACTGGAGGGCTGGGTTTTTTTATGAAGATGCCCTATGGCTACATAGGAAGGGGGTGTATTTGTGGAAAACACTGAAGTACAGTGCCCTTATCAGAGAGAGTTTGTATGCTAGAGGAATTGGTGAAAAGTGAAAAATACAATTGTACTGAAAAGTGTGTTTAATGATTGTGTAATGAAACTGTGTTTAATGACAACCTACTCTATTCTAGTACTGCTTTTTCATGGAACAGTTTGGGTTGGAAGGGGCCTTCAAAGGTCATCTAAGTTGAATGCCCCCACAAGGAGCTTCAACTAGATCAGGTTGCTCAGCGCCCTGTTCGACCTGACCGGGAATGTTTCTCGGTATGGGGCACCTACGTCTGTGGGCTACCTGTTCTGGTGTTTCACCATCCTCATTCCTAAAAAAAATCTTCTTGTTTTAGGAAAAAATCCTTTAAAATTATTGAGGCTCCTAGAAATCCCTGGAGAAAAAAAAATGTCATCTTTATGTGTGTTGTCCTCACATTTTAGATAATGGCACTGATGGTCTCTTTGGAAACTCTTCCACAATCTCCTGCACTTGCATGCCCTCCCTATATCATGACTCCAGAGCAGAGATTCTTCCAACTGAGATGTTTTTTCTTTTAGTTTTCTGAAATGGTTTTCATGCCAATGTGCAAGGTTAAGATTTCAGCTGAAGGAATTACATCTGTGGAGCCCTGAAAGCAAATGCACAACGAGGGATTGAACAGTCTGGAACTCTTTAGTCTGGAAAAGAGATGACTGAGCCACATGACAAGGCTGACAAACATGAGAAAGTAGTTTGGAGCAGGCATATAGGAATCAACAGTTTCTTCTTATACTTAGAAGGTACAAAAAGTGAAGGTACGAGTCAAGTTCAAACTAGGCAGAAAGAAATGGCTCTCCACACGGGAAGTTGAAAGCAAGAGGAACTCCTGAGCAAAGGACAACACGGATGCAGGAATTCTGAAAATATGCCAGATAGGCAGCTAAAAAATATTTACTGGAAGTTAGTCAACAAGCAAGCAAGAGGGGGATCATGAAATCTCTTTACTGAGCAAAGGATGTCAGACTATTAAGGGATGCTCTCACATCTGTGCTTGCCTCTTTTAATTATTTTAACTCTTCTGGAGTGCCTGTTTGTGGTGCATTGTTATGACTGCCAAGCTCAAATTCCTCCCTGGCACACGACATATCTTTAAGTACACCCAAAACCAAGAGTGGAACAAGGGTGCCCTCCATAGCAGAGCTGCATAAGGAAAACTACAGACCATCCATATTTCTAGAGCAGAAGCCAGCTCTAATGAGACGAAGGCATTAAGTTTGCATAAACTGATGTGTCCCTCTGTTTCAAACATCCTGTGGTCAGTAAAATGTGAGGTCTTTGAGAAGATGTAATATTCATTTGTGACTGAAATGTGTCTCTGCATTTAGCTCCACTTATCCCTCTTCCCAGAGAGAGAGGTCATCTGGATAATTTTTCCCTCCTCTTGAATATATTGTGAAATGGATACTCAAAATATTGCATCACCTATATGGCATTATCATTGTTCTTTTGGACAAGAGCCACCACACACTTTCCAGTTCTGCCCCGCATTTGGCAGATTCATATACTGGGGTCAAGGGCTGCAGGCTTGCAAATTCCTGACTGTTAACTCTGTGATGTAACTACAAATCTCTTCTCCCACCCTTCTGAGTATCCGAGACCATAAAAAAGACAAAAACTTACAGAAGTGTAAGAAGATGGCTCACAAAAAGCTTTTTCTTTTTCTTTCTTTTTTCTTTCCCCTTCCCCCTAAGCAGTGGAAGAGACAGAAGAAGAAAGGTTTTCCTTTCTTCCCTTGTCAGCCTTTCAGAAGCACACTGTATGGAACATTAACTTGAGAGGAACTCAGACAGATGTTTTGCTTAAGCAGGTTCTCTTGATCCTGAACCTGGGAACATTTGAGTTAATGGGAAGTAGTTAACACTTAGGCTTGATGAAGTGAACGCAGCAGTTTATGCTGCCGGTGAAAAGGAAGCTCGAGCAATCTCCGGCACAGTTACTCCACTATCAAGGTGGAATAATGTGTGGGCTCAGACTGCTCAGATTGTCTCAATAGAAAGAAAGAAATCTATGTTACATTCACAGTAACAAGAGCAAAAGTATAACCAGTCTAATCTTCTTGATTGAACCCGGTACTTTGCTAAACCATTCCCTGTCAGCAGAAACAGCCAGTGCACAGGACACGTGCCTTGGTAGCAGCGTGAGGAATGCTTAGCCAAGTACATTGATGCCCTCTTCCTTACACTAACACTGCCTTATCCAACTTTCAACAGGTCTCACAGCCTTTATGTACCTCATTCATCAGCCTAAGACAAATAATACCAGGCTGAATTCAGAGGATCTCGTGGGGCTTAAGAGCAGTTTGTAAAAGCATGCTAGAAAAACTTAAGCAATAGACCTTTGCAGCTGCAAATTCTATTAATTCATTAGGCCATCTCTTATACCATGAAAATGCTGAAGTGGTTGTTACTATAGTTTTTTCTACTTAAAATGCAAGATGAAAAGTGAGATGTCTAAATTTGCTTGTGAAGACAGGGTAAAGAAGTGATAATTTAATTCAATTTATGAAGAAAGTGGGAGATGCGTTGCCACTGAAAGAACTGAGATCAAGTAACTGCGTGCCTGCTAAATAGAGTGTCTGAAATTCTGCACCACGGCACAACACTATTGATTTGAAAGAATTTGGTTCAAGTGCTGCAGAAACTGCTAAACAGGCGAGGGATACACTACTGGCTCTGAAAGACATAATTTCAGCTGAGGTGTCTTTGGAGGTGCAGTGCTATGTATCAATGATGCACAAATAATGGAGTAGAGTCACAACATTTACGGGCTTGATAGAAAAACTGAATCCTCAAATTCAGCATGGCATTGAAGTTCCAGTATAGTCACAGGTCCAAAGGAGTTTTTAAGTGACAGTTAGACACATTCTTTCTCAGAGAGTTTCCCTAAACAGAACATAAAAGCAAAAGCATTTCAAAGGTGAATACTCACTGGAGGCAGGAAATTTTCTTCCAGCTGTATTACAATGATTTACCAAGATGATTTTATGTACATTTTGCAGCTTGCATGGCAAGTGCAGGCAATTTTCTTCTGAGACGATGTCAAGCCAGAGGATCTGTGAGTAAAACAGTGATGACAGATGTGGAGCTGCCCTTCCTGATTCTCTTCCCTCAGGAAATCTGAGGCAACTTGCAATGAGGTTTAAAAAAAAGCAGCCCTCTAGCTTGTACATGACAGCTTCTGTAGACCACTAGGTTTTTCTTTTCACATGGGCACTCTGGATTGGCTGGGGACCAAAGGAAGGTGGATCTCGGAAGGTTAGAACCAAGCAGCTGCCATCTCTGAGCTGGCTCACCAATGGTTAGAAACGAGGGCCAAAAATAACTTGAGGCTCTGTTTGTTGGTCTCCTGATGCTGGAAGAATATTACCCACTGACATGGCTCACAGCATATGATAAATTCATTCATGTCTTTCTATCTACAAAATCCAAAGCTCTTCCTGCCTTTCAGGCTGCTGGGAAATAGCAGTATCTTCCAGAGATGCTCTTTATTGTATGCTACTCAATATTTTTCTTCAAACACATATAATACAGGGAAAAAAGGCAAAAAGAACTGAGATGGGGAGGAGAAACCCTCTATCAGCCTTGTCTGGTAATTCCTTTCCAATAATAACCAGCCACACCCAGCTTGGCAAATGACTGCTTTCTAGCAAAGCATTGAGCCAAACACAGAGAACTCACATGACCAAAGTGGTGCCTGGCTTTGGACTGAGAGACAGTAAATGCTCATGATTTCTGGAAGAGAAAGGAAATATTCAAGCAGTCTGCACCATGCTCCCTTCTTACACAGTGGAAGAAGACAGCAGACCATGGAAAGCCACTTTCCTGAGCATTAAGCCCACCATTTTGCTGACTGTTTTCTGCATGATTCTTGTCCATCCTGGGCTTAAAACTCTGCCTGCACTGTAAGCCATTCATCTTTACCTTGTGTTCAGTACACGATACTATCACGTGCATCTCTTGCTTCAAGTGCTTCAGATGACTTTGAGAAGAATTTGCTTTTCTTGTTATAGAAAAGGTCAGTACTTAATATTCTTACTTTGTTATTGGTGGTTGGCATATACAATGCCCCTTCTGGAGATAAATGAATGGTTTGATGACCATTTACGTCCATAAAACTCTCACAAACTTTTCCAGACAGGAGAATGGGACAATGAGGAGTTGCGGGAAGGGACTGAATCATCCTCTCAAAAAGTCTGCAAAAAGCTGGTCACCAGCTACGCACTGGATATCCAAGACAACACCATTTAATAAGAGCACTCAACCCCAAACACCTGGAAGCTTGCAATATCCACAGTTCATTTAAAATTGCAGCTTGAATTAAGTAACAGTCAGCAGTTCCATAGGACAGCAGAGTCAGTATGTGTGGCCAATCCTCACTACCCAATCCAGCCTGATGAAATGTAATTAGATTGACTTCTTCTCCCCCAAAATGACTCTCTTTGGAAGTCAGCTCTAAGAAGACTTCCCTGATGCAATTTGTTGGCACTCTGTGGGGAGCAAATACGCTTTTGTTGCTTGTCACTAGTACTGATTTTTTCTCAATGACAAAGTACTGTCCTCTAACTTGGGCGAGCTCTAACTCTTCTTCAGTAGCAATACTATAGAAAAATCAAATTCTTCAAGATCTTATTCCAGATCATCTTTTCCCCTTCTTCCCTCCTTCCCATGTATAAAATAACTGATACTCACTCATATTCAGCTAGAGCCACATAAACATGCATGCAGATTGGAAACACCAAGCAGCAAGAATGGGAAGGAAATGAGAGCAGGAATGAAGTGAAAGCAGTGGAGGCAGTGAGATTGTTTCTGATTTGGAAGATGATGATAAAGTTTTGGTAGAGCTCACAAAGTCAGGAGAGGGACAGAGGAGTGGGAAGGTCAATTATCCTGATCTGTGGAAACGGAAGTCTATTTTAGCAAGCATGTTTCAGCAGATGGAAGGGGACAATGTGACAAGGTGTGGAGGTAAAGAGATTATTTTAGTCTGGTAGGCAAGACCTTGGCATGGACACAGAGTTTAACAGTGAATGAGTAGGGGGCCAGAGGATGTATCAATCTGAAATTTTTGAGACTGTTCCTGCAGAGGCATCAATGTTCCAGCTAAAACATCTTCCCACAGTTCAGTCCTTCGCTTCCTGAGGGAAGCACAGCCATGTACTCCTCTAGTTGCCAGTGCCTGTGCTTCCCTCACAACTTTTTTGCACTAAGTCCCGAGTTGTTGCTGCCTGTACCTCTGAACACAGTTCTGGGCCGGAAATATTCTGACTCTGACAGCACAGTATGGATGTAACAATAGGTGCTTGTCTGTACTTGCTGTCCAAGGTAGGACTCATGTACTTCTCCTGAATGGATTTGCCCGATCAGAGTTTCTGCATTAAGTTCCCAGCAAAGGCCCTCTCAGTAGAGGTTATTATAAACTAGGCTCAGTCAAGTGTGCAATTAGCCAACGATCTCTGAAACAAATCTGAGAGCTGCCCCTCACTCTGAACGTTCCTTTGGCATAAAGGCTTTCTAGAGCTGCGTTTAGTGAACACATGGAAACAGAGATCAGAAGAATACTTTAATGCCGTTACAGGCAGTTGAGCAAGTCAGAAAAACAGAAAATGAAACTAAATCAACAGGGAAGCCGATGCCACACAGGCTGTGCTCTGTGAAGCCTGTGAGCCTCTTCGCCCGCGCACACCAAAAAAGCCAGTTACACCAAGCCCCAGCAGGGTGTCAGAAACATCAAGCATATCAGCAGTGCTGCTAATTCTGAATTAGATATAGCATGGCTTATTCTCTCATATGGAAAGAAAGCCTGAGAAATCACCACATCTTCTCTAGTAACGCGCACCATCCTGTTGCTGCCAGCAGGAATTCGCGACTGAACTTCAAATCTCCAACCCCCTCCCCTCAAGAAAGAGGAAAACATCTGAATAATGGTGATTATGTCAGAAATTAATATCATATATCTATACCTTGTGTACATTAGAGCCTCTCTCTAATACTTTAACAACCCATGCTAGCAAATATCCAGGTGCTGCAGAGTTCATCTCAGCTCCTTAGCAAACCACCCTATTTTCTACAAGGATTTCTACAATTCCCTCAGCTTGTTCATGTATGTTTAGTTCCTCAGCTTTGTATTATCTTAAAATAATTTGGTCAATATTTTTCTTACATTGCCTTCGTTCACAAAGCAGAAACTGGATGACTGTTCAATAACATGCTAAATAAACCCTAAACATTTGTAATTCAATTTGGTTGCATCATTTTTCTTTAAGCTGATATTTAACAAGATGAACAGATGACGTCTCACTCTACTTCCCTACCGATAAATCTATTTAAGGAAAATAATCAAGGTGATTTTTCAGAGCATCTGAATCTAACTGCTAGGTACATTATACGCTTTTCTAGAACTCCTGTGAAGATTTAAACTACATATGATTCTTTCCCCAGCCCTTACCTTCCCCACATGGAATTCAGAAGGTTTGGAAGCAGTTGTGAGGACCATCTCTGCTGTGGAGTTGCCTCTAGAAGATCTGTTTTGTGATATGCATTCAAAGGACTCATGGCTCAGGTGTGCCAAGATGCAGGAAATGTTATCAACAAGGGTCTTGTACAGAACGGAGTGTTTAATTTTTAGACTAAAACTTCACATAACTTTTAAGTCCCCATAAGGCAGATTGAGGGGAGAGTTTATCTGGGCATGATACAGTTGCCTTAAAGATGACATGAAACACCATTTAAGATGGTAAAGCTGTCCACACCAGGCTACATGATGCAGTAACAATTGGAAAACCCTGTCCTTTGAGAAGAGCAGCTTGAGCCAGGCAAGATACCCTGTCCGTCTTTTGGAGGGAAGCAAAATCTTAAGCTTTTGGTACCAGAAGATTTAATTTGCTTTTGCAGCTACACTACACTGCACATTATTCATTTCCTGCATTAAAGGCAGTTCTACTTTCCCTTCTATCTGCGTTCCTATACTGCTCTAAGTTCCTTACATCCTCACCATCTATTGCAAGGGAAAGGCTGGAGGCCAATGTCTCCAGGAAGGGAGGATTCCAGATGGTGCTCTTACCAAATCGGCCATTTAACAGTGAACTGTGACATCCTATTGCTACCAGAGCGTCAAATGGTGTTAAAATCTCAATGCCAATGGCAAGGTCATCAGGAAGAGCTGTCTGTGACCAAAACTGCCTTTTGGCAATGCCCAAACAGGAATCTGGGTTGTGATGGTGATGGTAAGAGGCAGTCAGCACATTGCTGGCCTGTGATAGCCTGTTATTGACAACTGGTTTTTCCAGGTGTTTGGTGGAAGCTGTGAAACATATAAATGACTTGCAAAAAAAAGGCTGGTGTTCCATCAGCCCATTTTTCCTCTACAGTTAATATAGAGAAATCAAATAGTATGTGGGAAAAAACACACAGAAGATGACCTAGGGGAAGGTGCTAAATAACCTGTTACTGAATACATGCTGCCATGCAGATATCCCATGGCATTGCAGCCTGGACCATCAGAGCCCGAAGCCCACATCATCATTCTCCAGGCAAAATGTGTAGTGCTGAACTCAGGGTTTGCATTTCAGTTTAAAGATTTACACTTGTTATATGACAAAGGAAAACAAGAGCAGCCTGGGATCTCTCAAGAGGTAGAGAACACCCATCAAAAAAAAAGAGAAATAACTGTATTCTTAAAAACCAACCAAGAAATTGCTCAATACAAAGAGACGATCAGCTCAGTTTTTGCAGATTTCTTAATGGAGTAGCAGGTCATGCTCTGCAATGCCCAGAGCACTAGAGAGAAAACAACAGTTGCTTTTACACTTGACCTGTGGACATGCAGGAAAGAACATCAGCAGAAATGCTGCACTTCTGTTTAACCACAGAAAGCAGGAGATAGCAGAGGTGATTGCCTCCTATCAGCTGCAGCCACTGCAGTGAAGCAACTTCTCTCCCCCTTTAAATAGTCCCTGTCAAATTAGTATGATTACTGGATATTATGCTACTACAAATAACAAAATGACATCACATGTAACACAGGAAATCATAGAAAATTGGATAAATGGAGCTTTTCAAAGCTAAAGAAAGAAGTAATAACAGACTGTACAGACTAGATCCTGTGTGACAAGGCAATGAAAAACAAAGCCTGAAATAAAGCAGTGCCCAAACTGAAAAAATATTGCTAGGACACTAACCTGAAAACTTTTAGCAAATCGGCATGCAGAATAGTTTATTCAAAAATCAACTAATTGTATCTATCTGGATCAAAGCTGATCAGAGGTTTGTCACTTAGGCAATTTCATGACAAAGTTGCACTTCTGTTAGAAGCAAAGCATTTGACAAAGATTGTGACAAACCCCGAAGCTTTAAGGATAATCAGTTTTTAAGTCATGAAGAGTATTTCAGCATTTTTGTTCGTGCATTTCTCTTATGATCTCAATTTTGCATTTGGCTTGCTGAGTTCTCCTGCGGATGCAGCTGTAAGAGCCGTCCACACTCCCTGCTAAGGATGCTGTTTTGCCTGCACTTGCCCAAAATGTAAGCGTGGACGTTTGTGCTGTAAACAAGAACTGGGCAATGGTTTTCAGCTGCATCCACTCACTTTCCCCACCCCAGTGCTCCCCCACCTCCACCCCAGGGTTAATGCTCTCTAGAAAGACAAGAATTTGCCAGGTCTAGTACATCTCACATCTTTAACAATGGTACACATAACATAGGGATACCACTCTCAATAGCATCCTAGTAATGCCCTTAAGAAATTAATGGCTCTACATCGGCCTTTCCAGGATATTTATCAACTGAAGCACAAAGGAGTGGTTGCTTTGCATCACTCATCCCACTGTAGGATTGAGATGTGACCAAGAACTAACCTGGGCTTGGGAGGGTGGCAGCAGCCACTCATAGCACAGTCATGTACATTTCATCTTTGCACGAAGGAGCAGAATTAAGATTATGGAAGTCATCTCAATGACAATGTGCCTTTTTTGAATGTTTCATTTTGCAGGGTTGCTTATAAGCTATGGAAGGAACAGTGAACCATGAGTGATGCACTCGACTGTTATAACCAGTAGAAAAGAGAGGGAGATACTCAGACTATCAACGATCCTGAAAGCCTTTCAGACCAGGGACAGTCTCATACAGCTGCGGTGATAAACATCATATTCCTCCACAAAAGAGTGTGCCAAGAGACTGCCAGAGGTGAGTGTCGTGCAGCAAAATCACAAAGCACCAAATGAATCCATGCCAGTGACCACAAAGTCTACGGCAGCCAGGCTTCCTTCACAGGAGGTGCCAGATACTCTATAATGCAATCCACTCCTAGCTGGCTTTAGAGCAAGCCCAGTTTTCAATCCTTCCAGTCTATTCAACTTATCACTCTGTGACGTCACCCAAAAAGAATACAAAAAAACACAACCAGCATTTATTTTGGTGTGCTTCTCATCCCTTGATCTGTTTCCCCTCGCCTGTTCCAGAAATTGCCAGCAAAAGTGAATACTTGCAGTGTTTCTGTTCCGTAAATGGTTTCATGCTTAGCAGCAGGCACCAAAAAGGTTCAGTTCTTGCTCTGATCCTGTGTTTATACTGAGCTGGAGGTGGTTTTAAACCATCTTCCATATTTGGGGTCTGCTCAAAGCTGAGTGACCTAAGGGCAATCTACCGATGCTCCATCTTCAACGTCTACAGAGAGGCCCTTTTGAGCCTTGAACAAGTAAAGAACAGCCATAATATTCTCCCTCTCCACCTCACAAGATTTAGTGCAGAAACTCTGTCCTGCCCAGAAAGTCACAAAGTGGCCTTACCGTGACTGACAGGCCTGGAAAACAGGAATATGGACAGGGAGAAATCCCATTTCCCTTTTCAGGCTTTTTGGATAGTGCACTGAATTGCCTGAAACACTAAAAGTCTCCCCTGAGATGCATCACCATGCTGAAGGAACACCCCGATTCCTTGTGCCTCAAGAGGTTGTGCCAATGAGCAGCACTATGAAAGAAATGACAAATTGGGAAAAGCCTTCCTTAATGGATGCTTAAAAAAAGAGAAAAGAAAAAAAAAAAAGAGAGGGGCCACTTGAGGCACCTAAAGCTGTTAATAGTGACAGGAGAAGAAGGGATTTCTGGTTAATCAACATCGAGGTCAGAGTCTTGTGGAATAAATTTCATATACAGTGAATAACTCACACAGAGTGATGGCATGTTTAGCATCAACTCTTGGCAAAGATTTGTTTGCTTAATGACTTTTCTCTTTTTTTTCCAGGCCAGCAACCTTTGACTGAAGAGAGTTTGTTAAAAGAGCTAAATGTCACTGAAAATGTGCTGTTAATCCTACTCATCAACAAATGTTAACCACGAAGTGATAATAAAGAGAAAAAAGAAAAGACGTGGCTCCAATCAGGATTATGCAGGGTAAGTGCAGAGACCCCCAGGACTCTGTAACAGGCGGCTCTCATACTGGTTCTCCAAATACATGTCACCAACCCCGATTTTACAAAAGGGCTTTGATGTTCGTTTGCAGACGGATGCACTGTACTTTTCCTTTGGCTTGTGCAAACAAAGAGAGGCATTTTGGTTTTCTCGGCAAATACTGTCAGATGTTTTATGCGCAGCAATAAAAATTAAGTAAATCTCTGATATTACAAGTCTTCCTCGCTTGAAACAAGCTTGGCTCAGCTACTGGTGGGTGTAAAGAAAAAACACGTAATTTTTTTTCCAGATAAAGAAGTTTACAGATGTCCGTAATGTTTTGAAGATCTCAGCGTTCTCTGACTTTAATGATCTCTGTGGAAGCTATTGGGAAGCAAGAGTTGGGGAAATGAGCACATTAAACCGGCCTTGAGCTCTTCCCAGATTCTGACCTTTGCTGCACACATCCCTCCTAATGCTAAATCATCTCATTGATCAACGCAATTAAGTTGAGAGCAACTATTCTTCTCAGGCAAAGTTTGCTGCTCTGATTTCATGCTGGAGGAACACCTGACCCTTCAAAGGCTTGCCTGCTCATCCTAAGTTAAAAGCAATCAAACCTCACATCTAAGAAAAGTTACCGCTCTCCCACCAGTGCTAACCACCCTCAGGCCATGTTGTTCTACTTTTTCCCAAGGAAAAGCACAGTATAGCTACATGTATGTTTGTGCAAGCTTTTAGATTTTTACTTTTTTTAAATCAGGGTTGGAGTAATTTTGAGACACCTTTACAGATCCACTAACACTTTGGTTTAGTTCTGGTTTTATACCAGCTGCTGTTTACTGCAGCAGTTAACAGCAGTGAAGCAAATACAGCAATTTCTTTCCAGAGGAGAGCAACAGCTTCTCACGTTCCGCGGTTTCAAAATACTTGGGAGAAACCTGCGCAAGGTTTGTGAACCTCATGGAGCATTGCCACTGACGTGAAATGGAAGGCACGAAGCTCCAGCTCCCTCTTTTCAAAGCTCTCAGATCTTCCACTACTCCTTCCTGGAAAGCCTACAAAATAGTTCCTGGTTTTACGAGCACTGCACAAGGTGTAACAGACTTTCTGCACTACAATTTCAAAGGTATTGCTTCTGATCTCAGAAAGCATGAAAAGGCCCATTTTTTTAACCTTCCTGTTGCAGCTCAAATCAAGCAGGGATTTCAGTTGTGTGCCTGTAGGTGGTTTTGAGCATTTTCCACAAGCATCCATCATTACTATATAAGTATAGCTAGCACTATTTGAAATTAATTTTATCTAAGGCTCCAGCAACACAGTCTGGAAAGGCTGTGACCCACAATAATTCTGTATGTTCTAACATTGCTTCTTAGCGTTTCATCATTCATGAAAACATTCTTGAAAATATAATACATGACCTCACGCATCACCACTGTATCCTCTCATCTTCTCTTACTTAGTAAAACTACACATATATGTGTGCATAACCCCAAATGTACTTTTTCGTAGGAGCACACACTCACCCATATTGTTTTACATTTAAATATATATTGCTTTTAAATTCTTAACATAGATGTGACTGAGAGGATCTCTGGTAGCAGAGAAATTAGATTGTGAAGTCAAGTGAGAAAGCCAGAAAATACAAAACCATTAAAATAGCATTTTCTATTCAAGGAGGGCAGAGTTTGATCTTCTCTTTTCCAGCTTTAGCTCGGGGCAACTCTACTTCAGCTGATGAAGCTTAAGGAGTTAAAAAACAAAGCAGCCCGAACAACATGCCTCTCCCTCCTAGAAACCAAGGGTCAACCTTTTAAAGCCTAAGTGTCTCTTTTCAGCAGTTTTGAGCATTTGTAGGTCTCTTGAATTCAGACTGCCAAAGGTTAATAGTCCTGATTACTTAAAAAAAAATATGTTTAAAGTAGGCTAAATCCTCCTTTCATGAACTTGAGATGTGCTGAGTACTCCTGGTTCCTGCAGAAATTCGTGGCAGCTCCAAGGTAACTATCAACATCTGACTTCTTTACTCAGGTACCCATTAGGAGGAGCACTCTCCATTTTTTTCTACAACTTCTTGTTTTTCCCAAGAGTTACAAGGTAGAAAAGGACATGTGGAATCTGCACATCACATTAGTTGTGCTCACAAAGAGAACCCCCAATGCTGTCAGATATTCAGAGGGCACATTTCCGTTTTACAGATTAGAACCAGGATCCACAAAATTTTTCATGTGTTTTTCACGTGCTTCCCCAAAATATCCAGCCATATTTTGGTACACATCACAAAGAAGCCAAACTGAGGGAAGGATGAAAACTTCTCCTCTGCTGTTTAGAGACATGATTAAGGACTTGATTTTTATGTTGCAATTCTTTAAGCAGAAGAATTAAACTAAATCCTCTGTACCTTGACAGAAACACCGAACATAAAGTTCTCAGTTAACCCTGTATGGACAGAGTAAGCAGGGTGGGCTTTATCACCACACGCTGCTCAACAGGAATAACGCAGATTGTTCTCCCTGTTCATCCACCCTCTCATCAGATGCCAGCAAATACTTGAAGAAGGAACAGCTATGTCATGAGCTCTAAGCAAGCAATTATGCAAGCTAATTTTTGCATGTAACAGACTGTGTTATTCCTATAGCTACTGACCCCTACACAGAGGCAAATCCCACAGGTATTTTGCTACCTGTGCCTTTCATGCTGTTGTCAATGTTGCTCAGATGACACAACAGAAACTCAGGATAATTGGTGAGCAAGTCAGCATTTGATACTTGGGAGTTGTAGTCACTGTATGACAAAGCAGGGTCCCTCCACAACAGAGAGTTAGAAAGTAATTTGCAATCCACTGCAACACCAAGACTCAAAGGGCTGTGCTGTCCTGCTCTCGCTACCCTTCATATCATTAAATCAAACATTCACGCAAGGTATTTAGGACCTGCTTGCCAGATTGCAAAGGTAGATGTTTTTTTTGGCTCTCCCAACAGAGCTGAGCCCTGAAGTGAAGCCAAGACCTGTAATCATTTGCCTTGGCTGAAACAAAAATAAACACAGCCTGTACTGTATGCACTTCTGAGGTAATTACTGCCATTAGATCACAGCCTGGAAATGAATTTCAAACCACGCAAAGAGACCGAATACAAAAAAACCCTATGTTAAAATCACGTTAAATGTCCAATTATAACACGTCAAAGCAAGGAGGGCTCAACCGAAAGAAGGAACTTTAGCTCCAGCCCACCTTGTCAGACCCAGCCACTGCAACCCACGTGGTGAAGTCAAACTGTCTCTTGGTAGGGGCTGACCCACAGGCCCAGCAGGAATGGGTCAGGAACCCCATTTGAGGTACCATTGCCTCTAGAAAAATAGACATTGTGCTCCCTTAGCACTGCTCAGGAGGTGCATTACATCTACTGCATGTTTCCTCCTCTGCATTCTTTGATTTCTCTCTGACTGCCTGTCTCCCCTGCCACACATGCACTTACCAGCTGGGCATCACCCAGTCCAACCTCATTTCACCCAGTTAACTCCTCCCAGACCTCAACAGTCTAAAAAGGGAGACTTTCATTTCTTTGTAAGGATCACTGGAAAAGGACAGAATATATCAAGAGGGCAAGTTGATTCCAAGTTCTCAATCAGCTTGGTAACCCAGCACAGCAGCTTTCCTGGAATGTCACATCACCTCCCTATTTCAATCCGCTTTCACTCTTCACAGCTGTCAAAGAGACAAAAGCCATCCTGCACTCCTTCACACACCAAGGCATGGAATATCCACAGGAGATCATGGGAGCTCTAGGCCCTGACTGCCCCAGGAGGGAGCTGTCCTGCACCAGGACTTCCCTCTGTGTCCCCCACTGACCACGTCTCATACTGGTGCAGAGCCCTCAGCATTTCCCACCAGCCCGCCATCAGGATCACGTGTAGGCCTGGCTCCTCGAGCCTCACTTCTGGAACAACTCTCTCCTAGAGACACATTCATGAATTGTTGCACCATTCCAGCCTTTAAAGGTGATAAACAAATGAACCTGCTCCAGGGTTGTGCGTGATGCACTAGGAAGGGATTCATGCTCCCAGCTTGGCTGACAGAAACACTCTGCGTGGCCACACTGGCGAGATTGGGACACTGTTAGGTGTGTTTGCCTTTTCCTTGACCTTGCTGTTACTTTGAAGCCATCAGAGGCTGCTGCTCAGAGTGGCTTCAAGGTCCTTTGTTAGACTTACTGCCATTGACTCAGTGACAACAACACGATGTCTTTAACTTCTGATTCAGAAAACAGTCATTCAAATAAAGGATACACTGACAGCCCATTAACTACAGCAAAGATTGTTGTTGCTGCTACAGTTTCAGAGAGACCTATTTAAAAATAGATTAGGGTCTTGGAAACCACTCAGCTTATTCTGCCTTTTTTCCCCTCTTCCCTGCAAGACAAGTTACCAAACCAAACCTGGCATTTGCTTCCTCTCTGATCTAGTTACAACTTCATTATAGCAATATTGGCCAGCAGCAAGTAACTTATTAAATAAATGCCCTTTAAGTGCTTCTACCTGGATAGTTGATTCAGATAACAGAGAGATAGAGGGAAGGAAGGGCCTGGCTTGGCTCTCCCCATTTTCCACCTTCCCTTGTGGCAGCAGGGCCAGGAGGCCATTCCAGCTTACCAGGCACGGGTGAGCAGCATCTCCCAGTGCTGCAACAAGAGGAGAACTGGTGCAGCCTTTTCAAGGCCACATCAGCCTTTACAACTATCCTAAAAACCCTTCACTCTAATCACCCAGCATTTGTCCTGTGCACTCTGGCAGATGTAGCTTTGTAGGAAATTTCTTTATCGATCTGTTTTTACTTTCTCAACAAAACCAGCTTTCAATCTCTGCAAATAATTTTTCAATGAAAATGATTTTGATATATTTTTACCCCCCACAAAGTTGACAATGGCACCCAGGAAGCCACTGTCATCCCCTACCAAGAGACAAGAGCCCTGCCTGCAGAAGAAGAGAGCAGAAGGCTCAGGACAGACAGCCTGACACAGTGTGCCGCCAGAAGGGTGGTGCTGGCTTGGGGATGAACAGCATAGATACTTCTTTTAGAAAAAGTAGAAAAAATCCCAACCTTCTGAAAGAAAGATTCCACTTCAGATGCTTCAAATAAACAAGGTCAGCCATAACCACTACTCTACAGGCTTCTGGGGTCCTGATCTCACCTCTTGATGTGGTTCCAGCAGCATTTAAAGAATAGCTAAACATTTAATGAACATACAAAAGAGTGATTAGGACCTTCACAAAACACCAAGAGACCTAATACCTCTCACCATCATCATTAACCACACAAATCACCACCACCACCCTTTCCCCCCACTCTTGCTGTGGGAAGCCACCACCAGCAGAACTGTCCAACACAAATAAAGTTTGCAGAAAGCAGGTGACTGTTTCTCTGTTTCTGGCTGTTTCACAATGAGGTGGCCAGAGGTGACTCAGCTAGACAGGATTTGTTTGTTTGAGTTGTTTGTTGTTTGAGTTCTTTTTAAACTTTGAGAGCTAGAGAAGCTTTACAAAGGGATTTGAGAGAAAATCATAGTGAATATTTGACTCAACCTGTGCATGTGTAAGTATATTCAGAAACTGCCATGCACACATTTACGTTTACCATTTCTTTAGTACTTTTTGATGTGAACAAATGCTTAGATTCAAACACAGTATGAGATGAATGCTCAAAGTTCATGACACACATCTTAAACTACCAGAACTTATGAACATCCACGGGCCAGATGAATCAGCGTGCTGCTCATGGCATTTCAGAAGATCTCATCTTGGTTTCTCATTAGTATGTATTTCTCTGCCCAAGATCACAAGCCTTACACATACACTCATCCAAAGAAGAACACTTGCATCTCTCATTAGATCTGTGAGATATGAAGTTTATTAAATCCATGATCCATCATCAGCCCGGCCCCTTTTCTTTCCTCTAAAAATTCAAAAGTACAATAAAAACTTCAGGCTTTTTTATATTTTATAAGGATCATTTGAGGTAGTCTTGCATTAACCTTGATGTTTGCCTCCTTCAATGATGTAATACACTGAACATCTACTTCCTGGACCAGGAATTTTGCAAAAATCACTGTATTATTACAAGAATGTTTACTTGCCATCTAACCTCACTTTAAACCAAACATACAGTGAGGTTTTTCGCCTTACAAAGAGAAATTGTTAAACAACCTTTTCCAAAGGCCTATAATCAACCCTTTAAATCAAACATGAATAACAGACTTTCATTTATCAATTGATCCACTGTTTTTTGGTGGTTTTTTTTCCCCCCTTCACTTTTTTTGGGTGCAGCAGATAAAAGACCCAGTTGTACTATCACAGCCCATTGCTTTGTAACCAAACTCTGCATGGGAGAAACATTCCTCTTTTTTTTGTGATGGGGAAAGAAGGAACAGAAAGAGGGAGAGTTAAGGTTTTTTTCCTCCCTTATTTTCCTCTTTGGCTTAAGCTTTGTTGTTGTCATCATTTTGAGGCTTTGGGAGGAGGGAAAGTGGAGGTTGTTGTTCCTATAAAAATCTTTGAAAGCCATTGTGTAGGTGGGTCAAAGTGAAACCAAATTAAAAACTAACAACTTTTGAATTTCAGCAGCCAAAGTTAATGTTGACTAAGAACCAAAAAAGAAGGGGGAGGAGGAATAAAAAAAAAGTGGCCCTACAGAAAGCAAGGGCCAGCTGAGAGATCTAGAGGACGGCAGGCTCTGAAGGGGCAAAGCTGCTCCTTTTGATGTGGGAGGTCTGCAAGTAACCTACTGGGACACTCCCTGGGCTATCTCATTAACCATGTCACCAAAGCCCCCCAAGGTCCAGAGAATCATAACATTATCTCTGACATTACCACACAGATACAAGGTTCCTTAGGCAGTCTATAAACATGCCTGTACTAACCAATTCATCGTGGCTTGACACCCCTGCAAGAGCTGGATGCCCTTTAGTGAGCCACATGAATTGCCCCAGTCATTCATCAAAGTTTCTCAGAGTGCATTTCACACAGCATTAAATTTAATTAAAGCAACATTGACTGCATTGTAATCCTCTGGAGGCTCTTTGTCAGAAGGAGCTGGAACACTTTCTGCTTAAACATCTATTGTTTAGGTGGGATTTTTTTCCCTCTTCCATTGTCTGAACCCAAGTGATTTGCTGCCTCTCCCTGTTTTTTATTTAAAAACTCATATGTCATGAAAAAGTTCTGTCATGCAAACAGAAACCCCAGCCTGACATGACAAACAGTTCAGCTCCCATGCACTTGTCTGCAGATGCTGGGGAATATGGAGGACGGCTTTAAAGCTGACAGACATGTAAAAAAACAACCCTTGACACACACAAATGAAGATTAGTAGCAGAAAGGATGCGTGCAGTAGAAGCCACCTGCTTGTCAGCACACATCCCTGTGCAGGTCTTCCTGCTTTGGCACCAGCCAGGGGCCACTGTCACCTGCCCTTGGTGCTGTCATGAATGGTGGCTCCAGATGCACCAAGTGCTCCGCAGTCCAGGCGGCCTTTGCCGAGAGCAGTGCTCGCAGCAGAGCCCCACGTCAGTGCAGGGCTCTAGCAGTGTGCGTTCTCCTTGGCGGAGGAAGCACCAGGCAGAACCCAAATTGTTAAGTCTCTCTTTTGCTAGGTCTGCTCATCCACACTGGAATCCCACTGGTTTAATTTACCTTGTATTTTGTTGACCCCTTCTGGATAAGCATCAAAAGACAAGCTTTTTCCCCCATCCAGCTTGTTTTGTCTTGGTCCTTTCTGCCAGACACCAGCAGTGTAAAAGCCCCACTCTTCTGTTTGGTATCGGCCTGGGAGAAGACACCACACAATTCTCAGAAATGTAAAGATTATTCCAACACTTCACTACAGTGGAAACTGATGGAAACACAGTTTTGTCCAAGTGGAGATAGCTGTTGCACCCACTTTTCCTCCTCGTGATCAGGAGCAGTTTTTGGGAGCTCTTTCTCCATATGCAGTAGGCTGAGTAAGATCACAAACCTTCATGAACAACAAAGGTGAAAAAGTCCTTTCCTGTTACAAATGCAAACTGCAGAACGGACTAAGGAAAATCTATCTACAATAAGATTTGGTGGCTAAACCACTGATTTTGCTACCCTGCTATCTCCTCACTCCTATATAACTTAGTTGCCTTCTCTTGTGGTGGGGGTGTTCCATTTTTCCTCTTACCAAATCTTTTGAGATGGCAAAAACAACTTCTCAGTCTGTCTACTATGGACACATGGAGTAGCATCCTCCTTGCTTTATTCTCCAGCATGTAATCCTGAAAAACTAACCTCATTATTATTATTATTACTGCAGTGGCCTGGAAGCTTCAGATCTTTCTATTTCTTTGTGGTTTTGATGAGGAGAGTATAATAGAAGGCACTCACATGGCTGTCATTGACAGTTATTAGTAGAGGATTTAAAAAAAAAAAAAAAAAAAGAAAGTATAGTTTTGTATTTCTGCAAAAAAAAGCAACTAAGCAATTCTGCCCAAAAATGGACCTGCTTAGGCCTCGAGGTTTCAAAGGACCTGACAGGGGGGTCTTGGGAGAAATTCTCTGTTATGCTCGGCCAAGATCAATGTTATTGTTTATCTCAGAGAAGTATTTATTTCCAGTTCTCAGTACTTCTCATGGCTCCTCATGTGAGATCCTCTGCTGCCATGCCGTCATGGAAATGGTACCATAAAATAACAGGAGGTGCTGAAGAATCAGATCATTTTCTTCATAGGATGCACCCGTCTATGCCACAGACTCAGGGCACCACCACAATGCCTACCAGCTCAGGACTAGTTTCTTATTGCTTGCCAAGTCTGAGCTTTAAGAGAAGACCCAGAAAGAGATCCAAGCCCTGCACAGGTCCCAAGCCTCAGGGCACACCCCTCACCCAGGTGAAAGTATACTTACAGTTAAGCAGAAGTGATATGGATTGAAAACCAAAATTGCTTTTTCAAGGCTGTAAGCTGAGAGTTTATGCAAGTCCTCAGCTGATGAGAACTGAAGAAGCTTTACAGAAGGTATGGAGAATTGGCAACTGGCAGCTCTGGAAGAAAGCCTCTGCTTTTTACCTCCCTATAACTCAGCCCTAGAGCTAAAGGAAGGAGAGCAATTTGTGTAGACATAAGCAGATTAATTCAAGCAACCCAGCCTCACTGTGGTGCAAACACCACCTTTCCATTCTTCATACACACTCACTCACTGAGAAGAGAACCTTACTAATGCAACAAACTAAATTCCCCCCAGAAAACCTCAACACTCAAACTCAACATTTTTGCTTTAGAGAAAAACACAGCTGAGGAAAAAAAAATAGCCTCCATTCTTTAATAGCTTTCACAGGAATTTTGCCTTGTGCTGTTTGAGCGGAACAGAGCTAAATGCAGGGCTGAAATAAAGGTACAAGTCCTCCGTGTCTCACGCACACGGAGGCCATCAGATAGCTGCTAATGCTGCTCTGGGGTGCTGCCATCTGCAGAGGCCTGCATTAGTTATGCACGGCACGCTGATTTTACTACTGTAATTGCACACATATTCACACCCCCCATCACAGCCTCGATGGTAAAACTTGTGCATAACATTATACTTTAGACGACCTCCTGCTGGCTTAGAAAGAAAAACTCTAACTTTATTCTATTCTCCCTTGGTATTTACTTCAGTTTCCCTTTCAAGCTTCTCAAACACACAATAAGCTTTTGATTATCAGGGTTTTAAGTGCTCCACTGGACACCCAGTGGGTATTTATGAATGGAATTAATAAAGAAGCAATCTGACTCCATCAAGGGAGCATTTTCAGCTACTCTTAAGCGTCACTGAGCAACACAAGTAGAAACTGAGACAAGCTAGAGGCCTCCAGCCTTCATTTTTTACATTTATTTAGTCACACCCAGTAAAAGTCTTGGAAATTAACATTTGTCATATTGGGATCTCTGTACAGCCAATTCATTTAATGAACTGAAAAATATATTAGGGGCTGCACATGCAAGCAGTCCAAACTATAAAACTACTTGTCTTGCTAAAGAAAGGCAGCAATATTACCACTCTTTAAGACAAATCGTTTTGGTTTAGGTTTTCTCCCTCCTCCACACAGATTTGTAAAGTCACATTTTCACCCTTTTTTTGCAATTGTCAGTGAATTCTCATAGAAATTATTTAAGTCCAGATTGCAGGTTCCTTACAAATAAATCATGAACTCAAATGAGTTGTCCCAAATAAAAAGAAAGGAAGAAGCGGGGCGGGTGTGTTAAACTTTGCCTTGACAATATACTCTATTTTCCTTAACATTAAGGACAAGTATTTTGTCCTTAACATTAAATATTAAATGCTCATGAATGTTTCAATGGGTGTATTTATAAGCATATCCAAAATCAAGCTAGTTTTGTTGCAAGACACTGTCTACTGTCCTGAGAACAGCAGCCTACCCTCTGCTGAATAAGGTTTTTTTGATGCACCAGAGATCAGGAAAAAAAAAAAAGCAAAAGGGATGTTGGGACATTTCAGACACAAAAGGAATCAAGGACTAGTTTAAATCTCTCTATAGAAAAGTGTTGAGAAGAAAGATTTCTCAGGATAGATAAGGAAGAGTACATAAGCCTTCCAAGGACTTAGATACTGCTGCAGGACCAGGGGTACAGGTGAGCCACACTCTTCCAGGCAGCAGCTTCCAGTGGAAGCCAAAGCAGGGGAGGTATGGCAAACCTTTCACATCAAACTTCCTCAGATTTTAGTCAAAACCCCTTTCTTTATCGCTTTATGGGTGAGGCCATCTCTGCAAGAAGTGGTGATCATTTTTACATCTATCAATGTCAAGGCACCTGCATCCTTTGGGACATCCAGATCAAAAAATTTTAACATTTCTTTGCATTAATTCCGATGTCACAGCTAAATAATAATCATGTCTTAGGAATGACGACCCAGAATATGGTGTAGGAAAGACTAATAAAGCTGTGGCATTTTTATGCATGCATTTATATTTGTGTCTTTAATACTCAAACCAAGGAGGAGATTCTCCCACATGAGAACCAAACTGAGGCCTTCCCCTACTTTTCCCACCTACGGAAGTCCCACTCGATTTGCTAAGCATACCTTGCCTGGACAAGGAAAGTGTGTGTCCTGCCAGTGTGTCCTGTGCACCAAGCCCCTGATAACACACAGGATGGCCTCCCTGACAAAACCCCCACTCTGTGCAGCCACAGCAACACAGCCACCTCCTGCCTCATTGTAAATGCCCAGACTAGGCAAACAAGACGACTCATGGTTATTCAGGCAAATTTGGGCCACCATGATGGGAAAGGTGCAGAGGGAAAACATTATGACCCGAGCTCTTTTGAAACAACCTGACAGTTGATAGATGAGCATCCATAAAATGACAAAGGATCCCTGTGTAAAGCCCCTTGCTACCAACGTCTTCTCCCTGGGAAACTAATTACCCTGTACTGTCAGTGAAAATATTATTTTTCCGGTAATTATTTTCCCTTTTCAATGACAAAATGACCACGAAAAGTCACCTCACCTCTAATTTTTGGCCATACTTGAATTAAAAACATCGTGCAATGCCATTCACGTGATTTTAGCTCATTTAGCTCCATAAATCCGTGGAAATAAGTAACACTAAGCAAATTCTGAAACACCAGGAATGTGTTTTTATGATGCTGATTTCCAATTGCTGTTTGCAGTGTGTCTACTCTGAAAGACAGCAGAGACAGCGGAGTTTATCTCCAGGCTGCTGTAGCAGTAGTGAGAGAGGGGCAACAGTTGCTGGATGGAAGTTGCTAAAGGCAAAGTGTTACCTATCAAAATGTGTTTTTCACAAATATTGGGTGGTGCATTCTTCTTCCTCAAGTGCTGGGTTCGATTCCCTTTGGTTAAACTTACAACGTGAATTTGTCTTTACAATGCACATGTGTAAAAAGCAGAGAGGGTCCCCATTCAGCCCTCGGGTGTAGTTAATCTCAACCCTTGGGAGGCTCAAGACCCAAAACCATGACAAAATTTCAAGTGTTACTTGACTTGTAAATATTATCTAATTTACATGCTGCAAGATTTACAGACCTTTAAAGCTGAATTTGGCTCCAGAAAGTGTTTTTAGGACACAGGGAATCAAATTCAAGTGGATTGTTTCTGTTTTGTTTTGGTTTTTTCTTTTATTCCAAACCATTGCAGAGTCTGCCATATTCTATAGATCTATAGAAATAAATAACACTAATTCTGAAACTTAATCCTTAGACCACTTTTAACATTCATTAGTGCTAGAAGAAAATAAAGGGGTTTTTTCTACAGAAGAAAACAATTTACTTGATTACTCCAAACTATCTGCTCAACTCAAAGTTTTAGTGCTACTCTTGAGGTTATCACAAGAAAAATGGTTTAGTATAATAATCCAGCATCTAACCACAAAGGCATATGGGCAAAAGTTTCCTAATTGAATTGACAATCCATTAGGCATTAGCTCTCCTGAAAAAAAAAATTTAAAAAATAAAAAGGAGAAACAAGGTGTCCCTCAGCTAAGTGCAAAGAGGGATTATACTCAGCCACAGAATCCCACATTCGAGAATTACACAAACTGTCACGGACTAACTCAACCTGTGTGTGTTATCCAGAGCTGGGAACTCCGAGCAGCCAGGCAGGTAGGACAGGAAAACTGGAGCGATTGTCTGAACTAGAGAGAAAGAACTACTGAGGCAAGGAGCATCTTTTACCTGCTGACCCAGTCACCATGGCCACAAGGACCTCAGTCCACAAAACTAACTATTAGTCCAACTAACAACTGATAAACCCTGTTGCAAAACTTACTTTGATATTAAAATACATGCACAGGGCTGTTTGAAGAGGCAATTAAATTACCAATGTCAGCCAGCAGTTCAGTGTGCGTAAAACCAGCCAGGGTCAGAGGGAGCCTTCTGATGATCGAGTTCAATTCAAAATTTAGCTCTCTCAAACAGTGGGACTGAAGCTTTCATGTTGTCAGCATAATGTGACAGTCTGGGATCTCCCAATTGCTGCATTTCATGTTCAAGTTGTTGTCAGCTTCCCCTGGGTAACATTATCATCTCCAGTAAATATTTTCACATGATCCACTAAAGACAAAAGCCTCTGTTTCCCTGTATAATTTCTTCTACATTGCAGGGCACATTGAAAAATCACCATTCTTAGCACCTCTGAGAAAAAGCCTTATTTCTTGCTAGAGCTTCTTTCAGCAGGGAACAATAAGTAAGAAAAACAGAAGAGCTTTTCTGTTCATTTCATTCTGTGCCATCTTTGCATGAGTCAGGATGCAAAGTAACTCAAATAGTAAATGTCACATAACTATGCACCACAGCAAGTGAAATAATCAGCTCTGATATTGTTTGGACAGACTTATTTTTAGTGGAAGAAAAATCAGCTTTTCAGGTTTCTTATGAAATGCTATTACTCAAGTATAAGGATCAACTCTGTGTTGATTATGAGTAGTTAAAAATATAACAAGAAACGCTCATTTGAAACATCTCACCCATAAAAGTAAACTTGGAAAAAAAGCAAGTTACTTAAGCAAATATGCAATATAGTATCTGTAAGAACATTCATCCTAGGAACGGGAACCTGTTTATACAGCCAAACCAAACCCCCATCAGTTAAGTCTGTTCTTCACTTCTCCAGTTACAGCTTCTCCTTAGGAGGAAAATTCAGTGGTCTCTAACCTCACGTTACAGCCCTGCTCAGCAAGACCTCACACCTGTATGGGACAATCCATTCTTTTAACTCACCACTTGTCGAGGGTTCTGGGTCTGACAGCACCAGCCTTGCCTCAGCAAGTGTCAGCTGATGGACGTTGCTGGTAGGGAATTTAATCTAAATTAAGTTTCACATGGACTTTGCTCTGTTAAAGAAAGACCACCCAGACAACCACAGTGTAAAACCAAATTTGATTCTCTGCTTATGCCTATGAGCCAAGAGACTGGGGTGAAGCAGAATCGGTCTGAAGCCCTCTGACAGATTTCAAGTGATGAAGCAAACGGCCAGTTCCTGAAGGATTCATTCAGGTTTCAAGGACAGGTTTGTCTTTCTTCACCAAAACTACTTTGGCATTTAGTCAAAAGGGGTACAGAGCAATTCAACACAAGAGCAATAAAAGTTTTCAGCCACACAATACCATCTCTACTGCAACAAGAATTATTTAAGTGGAAAAAGTGCCTAATTTTCTCTTATTTTGTATGCACAAACATAGAAATCCAGAAATACGTCTTTGAGCTTCACACAGGTAAATAATTCAAAATACTTCCTACAATTATTCACGAGTTTAAAGCAAAAAAACCCCATGTTGCAGACATTCTTTTTGGTTTGTTTCAACCAAAAAAAAAAAAAACAACCNTTGGTTTGTTTCAACCAAAAAAAAAAAAAAAACAACCAACAAACCCACAAAGTCAGATTTGACACCTTTTCTCATAACTGAAAGATTAACTTAAAATTTGTTTTCATTGAGAACTGAATGAGAAACTGAATTTTAGGGCTTAACTTTCTTCATTTGCCAAAGACGAACAGTACAAAACCAATAAAAAGAAGGTCAGATTGCACAAGGTTTTTAACGTGAGAGCTCATGTTGCACTGCACCTCTGCTAAAGCCAGACAGTAATTTAGTTCCAACTTTAGTAAAATTTTTCACCTCAGTAGTGTAAGCATTTCACACCTTGCTTAAAGTATCCATAACCTTCAAAGGAAAAAAAAAAATCAATGGAGACTTATTTCCTGCTGCCTGGACTGTAAAAAAGAGGTGCCTTTTCTTGGCCTGGTTGTTTGCCACCCCAGTAGAAAGCACTACAAATTGCTTTTTACAAGGCATTTGGTGTAACTACTGCCAAGACCAGTCAAAGGAAGCACAATGCAGAGCCCCAAAATCAGCCATATTGTACTTCATTTAAGCAGCAACACACTTACGTGGGGGTTGAGTGTACACTTGGAAGTATGACATGATACTGTTTTATCTTCTGTGTCAATGAAAAGAAATAAAAGCCCAGTGAACGAAGAAAAATGTTTTCTTTTAAAGAGGGTTGGTTTCAGCTAGAAATTGGTTATTGGTTAATCCCAGCTTCTGCTGTGCTTCACAGTAGCACATTGGAGCTCAGATGACTGAACATAAAGAAAAAAAATGCCATCTGCATAACACTGATAGTGATATAGCTATCAGGGGATGGAAATGTCTTCAAAGTAGAGAGGAACTGCTCTCACACCTTGAAAAACTAAAAATCTTACCTGCAAACATTGTGAAGTCCAGTGTAGAAAACACTACACCAATTTTAGTGACTACTCATCAGCAAATTTTGCCAGTGCTACCTGCAACGATTAGAGTCAGGCTCAAGGTTCCAACATTAAAGAACACCGTTTTTGCCTTCTCATATATATCGAATCCATAGTTTACCCAATTTTCAATTAATCTTCACTGCACTAGAATTACAATTTATTAGAAGAAAGCTTTTCAGGGAGTAACAGACATTAAACTTGAGCCAAGGCAAGGCTTAAAGCTCTCTCTGTTAAACAGTGAGGCATGATATGGTGTAGAGGCAAGTTCTGCAAAAAGTCACAAAAAATTTCTTTTTGTCAGAAAGTCTAACCTGTTCAAAGTACACATCCCATTTACACTAAATTGATTTCAAACCTTACAGCTATGTAGATCCCAGTGACTAGGAAACATAAAACTATTTTTTTTCCTATGATGGAGGGAAAAGAAAAGAGGTTTACATATCACATCGTTCATGAAAATGCAATGGGAAATGAAAACGGAGGGAATCGTTTACCAGACTGGAAATTTAACAACTGGGCAGTGCAGTTCTGCGACAGGTCATGATCTCAAGAAAATCACCTAATTAACGTACTTGGCCAAGGGCCAAAGAAAATAACTTTAATCCTTTGGAACTTGATCATCTGATCTATAATCACAAGGGCAAAATCTGCATGTGGACTTTCCACAATTCTAGCTACATGGACTATTATCCTAGCTCAACGGGGAACTACAAAAGGCTGATCCACAGCCCAAAGCTAAATGTTTAAATATGCCTTCAATACGCGTCTGGGAGATGGGATCTATTCCAAGAAAAAGTGACCCTCTCTCTGGGAGGAAAAAGAAAAAATGAATCTCTCAGCTTTGGCAGGACTTACACATGTATTTCTGAAAGGTGCCACAGCAAGATTTGGAAACTCTTTGAAATCTTTTTAAATACCATCTGTGGCCTAGAAGTTGGCCTCTCCAAAGCAGATGGTTCTCAGTAGTCCTTGCACAATAAATAAAACTGGGGTTTTTCTTGTTGTTTTTTGATTGGGTTTGCTGAGGTTTTTTTTACAATAAAGACTATATTACGCAAGGCCTTAGACTAAAATCCACATTCTAGAAAAAAACAAAACAAACAACTCAATCTGTGCAAATTTTGTTGAATGAAACATTGAGTCAACTTTAGTTCTGAAGTTTAACTCCCTTGAATGGCAGGTGATGGAAAGAATCCTCTCCGAGTTTACAGCCCTTATAAAAGTCACATTTCAGAGGTCAGAACAAACAGGAAAAAAAGAAGCACAAAATGAATTGGTGGTGGTCCTGAAGAAACTATTTCTGTGCTCTTTGCTATTGTAAACTCCAGAAAGCAAGTGGAGTTCACAGCATCTATGAATGGGATCCTTCTACACTCGTAGCTGCTGCGATCCCCACAGAGACAGAGAGAGATTATATTACAAAGGGCAATGAACTACTGTAGTAATTGCTCTTACAAACCCAACGGAGAAGACAGAGTGCATAATGCTGATGAACTGGTGCCCTCTGAAAGTCACACTCTTAATTCCAATATTATTTAGTAAATGTTAACTATATCCAAGTCGTAGAAATCTCTTTCAATGCAAATCATAAAATCATAGCAGCTATTTAAGACCTCAACTATATAGTCTCTGGCCTTTCTTCCATAAAACACATTTCCATATACTTAAAAAAATTCAGGGTCTGTTTCCTCTTTTTTTTATGTCCCATGGTCTAAATTTTATATTCTGCTCTTGATACATTAATAGACATCACCTACCCAAAATACTGAAGTTGCACATTCGTGATATCACTGGCTGTAAAGAGACTCAAGTGGAACCTCAAAGACAAGTCCTGATATGCAGGTAATGAAGGTGATAGTGGTTTTCAAACACAATCTCTTTAAACGGAGAAACCAACATTTCATTACCCGGGCAATAAACTGTTTGTCTTTACTCATTAACAGCCTTTCCCAAAGGTAACTCAAGTCCCCAACCTCTCTATACAAGTATTCACCGAAACTGGATGAGTTTGAAAGCATTTATACATATTGGAGATTCCTTCCTGTCCAGCATGCATTTTTGTGACATTAGCAGTAATAGTCCCTTTGTGCAAAAGTCAGATGTGCCCACCCCATTGCTGACTAAAACACACATGAAAAAAATTAACTGGAACCCTAAAATCCAACTAATGTGAATGAGAGACAGTGAAGATGTCCTGTGAGCATCTGAGCCTCCAATTAAAGACCTCAAGCCTATTTCAGGTGCCCAGGTGAAAACTGTTTTCATCATCAGATCCCATAATTTGACATAACCTGCTTTATTTCATTTAACCTGCTGAATATTTTCCTATGTCTTGTACTTAGCACTTCCAAGTGGAGCTATAGTCCATCTTAAGCATTATCAGAAGATCTAAGACAACAGCTGTCATGACTTCCTGCTCTTTTTCAAAGGCCACCTTGTTGCTAACTGAAGTTTGAATTTCTTACAGGTCAAATTCTGCAAGCAAGCATTCCATCATTTCCACGGCAATGACACTGGAATTGCAGTTCCACACAGCAAACCCATGTTTCTCTGTCTCTGAGCACACACAAAATACAGTTTCTCCTGGTTAGATTGTAGGAACTGATGTAACGCATCAGACCCCAAGTCATATTTGGCCCAGCACCCTGTCTTCCACAGCAGCCAACAGCACAAAATTAAGGGACGAGTAAAGAACACAGAAGTGTTGAATTATTTTGCACACACAGGCATCAACAATCTGCGTCTTAGCAACTTCTTAAGCTAGGGGTTACTATACTGCTCTTAAAAGCTGTGGAAAAATACACCCTGGACTTTGTTTGTCTAAACACTTTGATAGATTCATTGTTTTACATCCACTGAAATACAGATGAGTTCAAAGAGGTAAGCACGCATAACTTTTTCTTAATTTTTTTTAAAAAAATCACATCCACCAAAATCTTGCTATCAGTTCATTTTCCTCAGGTGACATGGTAAACAGCTCTTCTCTCTTTGCCTTCCTCACCTCAGCCTGCACTCTAGACATCTCTCTGATAAACCCCACTAAATAACAGGACAAAACCTACATACTCTGATTTACAAAGAGGAAAAAGAAATTTAAAAACAACAACAATATCAAAAAACCCAGGAAAAAATTCTTTTTTGCCTAACCAGGTTGCTCCCCATGTAACGTCCTCTGAAGGAAAGCTGCATATTCATTTTTCATAGAAGCATTTGAACAGATTGAGCTGTGGGACAGGGATCTGGATCTAGGACAAGGTGTCCATTTGGGGGTTTTTTGTTTGCTTTTTTTATTAGACAAAGGTAAATAGGGAGACAAGACTTTCCTTCCATTAGGAGAGCTGAGAAAGAAAATCCTTGGGTATTAGGTAATTTATCTCAGGGTTGTCCACCATCATTTTCCCTCTCTAGACCTCACAAGAAAAAAAGGCATCTTAGAGCAAAAGAGAGATGCTGGTGGATGTCAAACATTTAGAGGAGAAGATCACAGGCTGCAGTGGAGATGGCAGGGCTGTGAGCAGTGCCAAGAGCAAGTGATGCATAAAATCATTAAATGTGAAGGGCCGGGCAACAGTGCCTAGACTTATCTGGAAGTTTAATCAGAGAGAAGAATTGCAAAAGAAAAGAATAGAGATGGCTGAAAGCTGCAAAGTTATGTGTTTGACCTTTTTATAACAAACTCCCCGTTCTCCCCCCAGCCACAGAGAGAGAAAAAAAGAACAAAAGAAAAGAAAGGCCAGGTAATCTCGGTGCATTCTTGCGGTTATTATCAAATGAGTATGCACTTATTTGTAGCTGGCTTTCTCGGGAATGCAGCTGTGACTAGGGCACAGGCTGACAGCTGTTTACTCAATGCTGTCTCCACTAAGGGAGACCAGCTTTCAATTTTTAGCTCATAGAAGATGCAGATAGCTTGCCAGGAATGTTTGGACCAAACAGCACGTCTGTGAGTCACTACAGCACTGGGCAGGCTTTAGATATCAAAATTCTGCAATGAGATTGAGTGATTTCATGCTGCAGGACCTGTATGTCAGGCAGGCTCTATCCCTTCCTCCCACAGTCAGTAGCTGCTCTGGGTTATTGAATCTCACCAAATCCTTCAGAAAAATACAGTGGGTTCTCAATGGACCCAGGCTGTGAAGGAGACCATGTTACCCTTGGAGAGGTGTAAAAACCTATCTGTCTCTCAGCTCTATCAAGCTCCCTGTGGCCACACTGGGAAAGAAATGACAAATGAGCTTTGCCATTCTGATCTTTGAATGCCACTTTCCAGAGAGCCAGTCACACTCAAAAGGAAGAGTTGGAGGCCCATCAGGGCCAAGTGGGACATAATATAGCACAGCCTGGCTGCTTTTTTTTTCCAGATGGAGGACCTGGCCTGAGACAGAGTGGCTTAAAATTGTTGTTGTTGAAATTAATAAGTGTTCTCCTCCTTCCTTATTCATTCAATCAGTTATCTACTTCCGTGCTCCACACACTTTGCACCTTGTCTTAATCTTTTCCTGTTGAAAGAACCAGCTTTATAAAACTGCTGCCAATATGCTCATGCAGTGGTGCAATGAGGTTTAAAGGAAAAAAAGGTATCCTGCAGGTCGCCTCATAGTCAGCCAGTCTTCCTGAACATAAAAAAAGGTGCAGAAAAACAGCTGACAAGCTGAAATTAAACCCTCTGATGTGAGATGTCTAAATATCCCTTTAAATGCTAATATTTGTCCAGACAGCCCGTTTCTCCAGCACTCTGTTAGCTGTGGATCTTACTGATGGAGACACTGAAAGAGCACTGCCCGTGTTTAGCTCCAAATCACAGCGAATACCACTACAGCAACCAACAGGAGTTCAGGGAAAGCTGCTTCCTCAAAATCCAGCACTGCATTGGATAGTGACCATCTAGCCCTTCAGTAAAAAGGGCTCTCTTTATCTTGCAGACCCAGAGCCCAACGGCTGGACAAAAAGACTCTTCAGATTCTTGCAAGAGGACAAGGCTTCTAAGACAGGGGAAAAAGAAACAATTTTTAATTTATTATGCATAAATAGGCATCCGAGTACAAGACTAGATTAAGGAGAGTCACATGAGTAAGTTGGCCAACATGCCCAGCTTGTAAAGGAATTTGCAGTGGTGTGTTCCTCCTAATCTTTCACAGAAATGTGAGGGGATGCACAAATTGTGAAGTGTCCACAGGCTCTCTGTCAAGTGGCATTTTCATATCAATGGCCTTTGAAAAGGCTTCCATAAACCCAGGGGTAAACACAAAGGGCTTAATCCCTCTTGCTTCCCCCAACATTTACACAAGTGATTGATATGCAGCCTGGGGTATTTTGAAGAGACCTGATTTTCAGTGAGAGAGGAGTTAAAATTTGGAGGCTAATAAAACTGAGAAAGACCAAGTGATACTTCTGGGGGTTTTTTTCTTGATATTTTGGGGGATCTTATGATACTACCACCCAAAGGGATACTCTACAGGGACATGTTTGTGAATGTCAGGGTTAAGTTAGACCTATGACTCAATTTCTCCCTCTCTATTTTTTTTCTAAGTAACACCGTTTGACCTCTTTTCTCCAGCTATGTTTTACTCATTCTTTTGGGGTCTACGCTGCAAATCTAGTCCGTCTAGACTAAAAGCACTATTCTTTTCTCCCTTTTACAGGATAACTGGCATCGCCATCAAATCATGGGTGCCAAGATGACCCCAAATCAGTTGTGTCTTCTGCTGAGGGTGCTGCCCCGAGCCTGACTTCACATCCCAGCTCTGAACACAGAGCGCACAGTGGGCTCTCTTTGGTCACTGGCTCTTGCTGCAGCTGTGCCGATTGCTCAGTGGGGAACATGTCTGTTCTCACAAAGAATTTAACAAATTAACTATGAACAAAGTAGCCTGGAAACGACATAGATTAACACATGCTGTGTCATGCCAAGAAGCAGCTTGTCAGATTGTTGTTTTCGCAAATCTGAAAGGAAAATTCCCAGGACCCCCTAAATATACGGAAATGTTTCCGTGTTTAGCTGTGTTGGAAAGAACACAATCATTGCTGAGGAGAAACAAGAAATCCACAGCCCAGAAAAAAATAGGATATAACGAGACTCCCAGGAAGCATTTGCAGCACAAACAGGATCAAACACGGGGAAGAATCTGTTGTCTTCGTGTAAACTCCACGACCAAAGGAGATGCTAAGGATGAATTTGGTGGTCACCCACAGGTATTTTGTTAACAAGCACGGGGAAAGCCCAAACCTGAAAGCTTACAGATGTTTAGCCCTCCTTGCTCCTATCCATGAAGGAGCGGCTCCAAGTACCCTCCCGGCCTCAACATGAAACGGGTGTCTGCATTAGCCCTCAGCGTGCCTTTAGCCAGAACACACCTTCTGTGGGGGGCTGGGCACAAAACAGCCCAAATCTCTTCAAGGCAAAACAAACAGACGAACTCCACTAGATATTGATAAATATCTAGTACTGTTCGATACTCTCTAGTTGGTTGCTGCTGCAAAATAGTAAATTGTCAGACAGGGATATCTTAATTTAGTTTACATCACCCCATGAGGAAGTTCCTTAAATTCTACGTCATCTGGTAGTGCTACTCTTAGTATACAGTAACTCCTTTCACATACATCAAAAGACGGACGCGAAAGAACTGAAAACCGCCCTGAAAATAGCCAGGATGGTGTAAATTTACTAAATCCATCTACTGAGAGTGAAGCCATTGGGTTGTTTTAGCCTAAAGGGAATGAGAGAAAGAGAAAAGTGTAACAGCAGAAACATGCTTTTGTAAAGGTGAAAGGAATCACCTGCTCCAGTAGGCATTGTTAATGGGATCAAACCCAATAGGATTAGGCTGCAGCAAGGAAGAGTCATCTCAGATATGAGCAAAAAGTTTCCCATAGGAAACAAGAACAGGTTGCCATCACAGGGAGTCCTGTACAACATGTTGGGCAGACACTTGTAAGGATCTGCTTTGGGTCTGGCAATTTGGCTTCATCCTCTCCCTTTGTAACCCTATTTGTTTCTATGATTTTACCAAACTAAAACAATAAAAACCCCAACCCCAAGCTTACATAGAAAAAACGTAGCCAAAACACTAAAACAAAAAGCTGCAAGTGAAAGAAACCAAGACAACATCTTAGGAATCTTGGAAACCATCAGTTAGGGCTGATGGCAGCTCTCACAGTAAATGTGATCTTTGATTCTTGAAATGCCTTAAATTCAAAATATTACTGATGCTAAGGATACAAGCCCACAAGTTCAGTGTGCAAGGCAATAGGATGCCAGGTGAGATGGCAGAAATCCTGGTCCCCTGGGGACCCAATCACTGACTAATTAACTGTGATCAGCAGAAGCCTTTGTTCAGGACCTGGCACACGCATTCAGTGGTGAGCACCTGCCATGGCTCACTGATCCTCCTGGGAGCATGGAAAATGCCTCTTGGAAACCTCACTATTAGAAAGTTTTTAAACAAAAAAACCACCAACACAAAACAAAAGCCGACAAAGCCTCCAAGTCCTTCATTACCTGAGAAAAGCACAACGATGTAGATTAATCGTTCACAGGCCACATTGGGAAGGTAAGTTTGAAGCAACAGCCCTTTGCAGCAGCCACAACTGCTACCACAGGGGTTGTGCTTTTTGCTGAGTTTTACTACCCACGATACAAAATATACACAAAGACTTAAGAGCAGATGGGAGCCCTCTGCCACTGGCCCTGGCAAAGTTCCCTGGGGCTGCCCCATTTTGAACATATCAAGATGGCTTAAAGTCTCTGCAAAGTATCTTAAATATGCTGGTCCCATGCTATTAGTTTACTTTTTGGCCACATACTATGCAGTTACAAACCCAGAATTTGCATCTCAAAAGGCCAATTTACCATCTCCTCTCCAAAGATAATTTCGAAATAAATGGGCTTACATACAGGATTGAAGGTTTCTCCTTTGAACAGAGCTCAGAGGCTTTGACTCACCTGCGCAGCTCCGAAGAGTTTCATCAGTACCATGGATGTGTGTTTTCATCTACCACAGTATTTGATTTCAACACACAAAGAAGCAATATTTTACACTGTCTCATTTATGCAGGGTGAAAACAAATTTATTGTGATGGTGGTAACCTGCAGTGTTATTCTTCCCTTATGAATGAGAAAGCTAAAATTAGTCAGGAGTGTACTTGGTGCATGGGTTCCCTGAACTTATTTCTTGGCTTTCATTATGAAAGAGGTGAAGTGGAGCAAGCGAAACAGTTGGGAGAAGGTCATTTTGATGCTTTCTTTAATAACAATTCCTACCCTTGCTGTGGCTGTAACTGCAGTGGTTTTTATTTTGGAGGGAGGGGTGGCAACCAGTGGCTACAGATTTATCTTTTCTTGTCAAATGCAGACCATATTTTATTTCACGGAATGAGGAAAAACATCTCACAACAGTTTCTAGAGGCTGAGGGCTTCCCAATTTGAGGAAAGGAGAGCAATTTCACAGGACATTTCAATCTAACTGCACATTTGGACTATTAATGCAGAAGTTAATGAAAACAAGGCCTAAAAAATAGGAACCAGCAGTGAGTCATCATTTTAGATATTCTTGGATTGAATAATTTATTGTTTTCATCAGCCTGTTGCCAGAAGAAAACACACTGTGGTACCCTTTAGAGAACAAATACATTTTTCTCGGAAAATGAACATCTACAGAATCCCAGTGTAGGGAAAACTGAGAGGTAACCATTTGGAAAGGACAAGAGCAAAGTAAATTAAAATTTCATCAATTGGACAGAGAGTTTCATCTGACAGCTGTATTTGGTATTACTCCATTTCCTGATGTATTTGAACTTGCCTCTTGAATTAACCAGAGAAGGTCATATGAAGTGCCAGCAATAAAACCCACTGGAAATACAGAGCTGTTCTTTGGCTTTCGTATTGTTCATCAACTGATTGTAGCTGCTAAAAAACCAGCTCCATAGCTACTGATCACTTGGCCAGTTTGCAGACACTTTTGGAACACGCTGAAAGCCTAGAAGAGCAGGCACATGAGGGTTTGTGTTTTCAGCTGGCCAAGTCTTTCTAACCCTAGGAAGAACCAATTTAAGAAAGGATCCATCAGTTCCTGCTGTAGCTAAACCTGAGTTTACTAGCAGACACTATTCTCAGCAGTGCCACACATCAAAGCATGTGAAGGAGTTGATCCTTTTTAGACTGCTGGCACAAAGGCTAAATTAATGACAGCCACTGGAAACAGAAAAGACCACTGGCAGTGATGGAATGGAGAAGAAGACAGGAAAGCAGTGCTGAGAAATTACCAGGATATATCCTTACACCGTACACATGGCAACACACAAACTGCTCCATCCAATGAGATCAAAAATCAACATGCTTTGGCACTTCATGTTAGCAGCCTCTTTTGGCCATGTCAGATCAAGCTAAGAAATAATATCCTAGGATTTCCTACTACGATTCCAATGCAGACGTTGACTCATACCCCTCAACATACGGATTTTGCTGCATTTCCAAAAATCTAATTTAATTCATGGCTAATTATGAACAGGATTGGCCGATGGTCTTTAATATGTCCCAGTAACCCCTTTGAATACAGAGAGTATATTTCTCAAGGAGCTCCACCAGCAGAGCACACCACCACCAGGGTGGAGTGAACTGTGTACCTACCTTACCTTTTTGAAGAGGCTGTGTATACAGACAGCAACAGGCCAGGTTCTCTGTGGCCTGTTTGAGAATCACTTCAAGCTTGAGCCTTAAGTTACCTTGATCAAGACACTACCGCTCAGGTTTTTTTCAAACCCAACAAATTAATGGCTGCAAAATGCCTTAGGCTTTCTAGTCCTGCAATTTGACTTAATTTAATTTATATTAAAGAGGGAAGTGTAACTTCATCTGGCTGACGCTCTCTTTCTATCTCAAGAGTATTTTGCATCTCTGCCAATGACAAAATGAAACAGTATCCCAAAGCATGATGTCCTCTTTCTTTTATCCACTTTGGCAATGCAGGAGGATTTCAAGGGATGCTGAGAGCGTGACTAGTAGGTTTCAGGTTTTATCTGCTACCCATGAGATAATCTTTTTTTTTTTGCAAGACAACAGGGAACACATGTTTGTCTGTGTTTGGTATGGGATGCATTGGAGCCTTTTTCTTGTGGCCCAGGATATGCTTCAAACACACCTAAAAAGCCAGACGGAAAAGGAACAATAGAAGGTTTGAAGGAATGATGAAGTGCCTCTGAATTTACACAGTGAAATATGGACAGTCAAAATGTCCCAGCTATTTGCTTCTCTTCAGCTGGAGCACAGTTTCAGATACCCCGTGATGTGGTGAGATTGAGTTGTGCATGCTTTTAGCCAGCTTGGGGTGCCAAGGAAAGAGACGTGCCACAGAATCTCTATTTGCCAAAAGAAAGGGAGCAGCTCATTAATGTATGTTTAATAGCCATTTGTGAAACAATTAATTAGTCATTTTGACAGCAAACTTAACCACTATACATGCTTTTGCCAAGATACAGGTTTGTTTTTAAAAAACTAGGAAAAGAAAATAGAAGCAGGTCCTTTCTCAGGCTCAATTCCCTAGAAAGGAGCAAGATGAAAAAAAAAAGGAGGGGGGGCTTTGCATATTTTGGTCTTGTCCGATTTCATCTGGTGTGTCTTTAAGAACAACATCGCTGGAATGGGAGCTCTCTAACATGATTGATGGCTTCTCCTGTTATCTGCAAGTTGAAAATTCAGAAAGCGGCTATTTTTTCATAGGCCTCACCGCTTATTGGTACAAGAGTTATTTCCACTTTGCTGCAGAATTGATTTGCAACAGCAGCATATGAGTTTGTATATTTTTCTCACCAGCCCGTCATGAAGTATCCCGCAGTAAGCCTCCGGTGGCATGATGGATTGTGGAAATGAGAGCCTCACGACTTCGTTTGCCATCAAAGACTGGGATAATTGTCATTAACTTCTGCAAGTAGGAGAGCATCTGCATCCTTGCTCTGGATGTCTGCATTTCACAAAGCATATTACACAGCAGATGTACGAAGCATATACTGCCATGCTAATTTAATTTCCTTCCAAGCAGGAAGCCAGACACCTTCCTTCAGAGCAAGCTGTCTTCCTCCTCAAGTAAAAGAACCCAAAGACAGGCTTCTGGGTTGCATGTTGAGTTGTTCTGATTCACAAGGTGATGGCAGACTGCTGATCTTTTCCATGTTTCAATTCATCCTTCTGGAAAATGGGTACTGATGAACCCTGCCACAGGTTGGTTTCTGTTTAGTTGGGGGCTTTTTTAAAAATTGGTTTTGGTCCATTTTGGCTTTGTGGGTTGGGGGGTTTTTTTGGTATGTTTAATGGGTTTTTTTGATATGGCCCTTGATAGAGCATTTCTTGATTTTTCATGGTTATCACCAAAACCAACACAGTACTTCTAACTCTACAACAAGAACCATCACTCCCTTTTTCTTCTGTACTGGCAATTCTTTGTTGGTCTTATCCAAATGCCACCAACTTCAGCAATGTATTTGAATACAAGATCAACATCGAGCATGGATTTATGCAACAGGACGTGAGTCCTGCCTCGTGTGAGACTGACAGTGTCTTTGCTGCACAGGGGGATGGAGAATTCAACGTGAAGGGCAGTTGCTTCAGAATAAGCTACAGTTCTTTTCATACACCTCAGAAGACTTCTTCCGCACTAATTCCATTGCAGTTGCAGAGGAGTGTCTTGTTGTTTCCAAAACTTATTGACAACAGAGTCAGGTGGAAGGTACGAGTGGCCAAGCACTGCTGCTGGATCTGACCTCATGAGCAAACATGCTCTCACACTGAAACAGCAGCTTGTAAGTCAAGACACTGCTCAGTCCTCCTGCTTCAGCTGTTTATACCACTCTTTATAACAATCCTTTTTTTTAAGTGCCAATATAAAAAATACAGATATACACCCCACTCCCAAGGAAGATGCCCCAAGAACATGTGTTCTGTTCTTTGGATGTGGGTCTGCATCAGTACTGCAGGCATTTTGAACCACTGGAGGACAAAACATAGGGTTCATTCAGGTTAACAAGCTGTTCACCCACAGAACAATTTCTTCAGGTTAAGACTGAGACAGGATGTACCCTCACATTAATTTTAGGGGGATCTGGACTGTCAGAAAACCCTAAGGTTTCCTAATTTGACACATGTTTTCACATTTTCTGTGTGGATAACAAAAATCATTAGCCTGATGTCTTTGACCAGCAGTAAGCAAATTTTAAGTGCTCATCCACCCATCAATTCAGACAACCCAAGAGGCAAAGGAAATTTCTTTTTCTCCAACATCAGTACTGGCACATCACGCTTAAAGATCCCTTTACTCTTGTGTAGGGATGTATTAAGTAAAAACACTCAATTCTCACACAAAGCAAATGACACTTCTGCAGAGAAAGCTGGGGAGAGGAGAGGAAGCCCACTTGCCGTGTCAACAGTTTAAGAGCTACATTCAATATGAGAAAGACTGACAAGAAATGCAGAGGCGAAGCAGCTGAGGTGAATAAACAGGTACTGAAGAGGAGACTGTGCAACCAAAAGAGCTCTGGATATTGCTTAAGGCTTAGACAGGAACACAGAATTCCTGCTACATACAGCAACTCTGAGGTTATTCCACTTATGGAGAAACAAGCAGACAGATCAATGCTCTGGCTACAAGTGACCTTTCTAGCTATTTAAATATGAACTTCTATTCGCATTTGCGTTCAAATTGTTTTTGTAAAAGAAAAATATTTGTAATGTATTGAAAATAATCGCAGAACTTTTGCATCTCTCTCTCTTATCCTATTACTCGCTGCAGCATGTAGAGTCCTTTTTCAGCTTCATCCCAAATAAACTCCATTTGACAGACTCATAGAGATGAAGCCCCAAACTCCTTTTCACAGCTCTGATTAATGCTCTCCACTGCAGAAATCTCCCACATTTCACAAATACTGAGGAAAAGACACTTTTGGAGGAGTTCCATCCATACTGAAGCCGAGTTCAGCCTGGCCAGAGGAACAAGGCACAGTGCCCAACACAGGCACAGGGACCATAACTAGGCTGAATTGCACTTACTCAGTAGCAATGTTCAGATCAAAAAAAGTATGAAAAGAACAAAGCAAGAGAGAAATATGAGGGTTTTGTTCGTAGTCTGCTCATTAACAAAATCATAGTTTGTTAATCAGGACCAATTTCTGTGCATTCTGCCACAAAAAGCAAGTCACAAAACAAACCCATCTCTTTGGCTGTAGCCTCTGTACTGACACTATAACCTTAAACAAACACTGGTTCAGAAACTATCATACACAAAGAAAAGAAACTCATCAGAAACATTTCTATGAAGTCAGTCATGCAGGAAAAAAAATCCTTTCTACCCACATCAGGACCTTGTTTAATTCATTATAAGCATTTGCAGGTCTTTGAGTACGTAGACATCCCATTAACTGTATTTTAAGTGTGTCCCCAGCCCATCCTAAAACTCTGACCAGGCCCAATAAGCTTCTCAGTAGAAGCCACAGAAAACCCCCATAGACCAGAATAAAAACCTGGCAGCCTTAGATTGCATGCATCATCACAGCATCAGCAGCTGCTTCCTCATTCAGATGCAAAACAGTAAATCTAGGAATGCTGCTGCACACATATCATGTGCTGGGGAGGAAACAGGAAAGAACAGAAGACTTGGCATGAAAAACGAGATGCTGACCAGCAGAAAGTTCCTGTCCACCTAAGAAAGCTTCAGCAGCGCAGTAACTGCTTTCCATTTTGAGGAATTTAGTAGTGCTTGAGCAGCTCAGCCCTCATAAGTTATTCTGCTTGTACTCAAACCTGTCAACATCACAACACAGCCTCAAGCATGCAGTGCGTTCATTCTCAGTTATCATTTTTACAGAAATATTTTGATGCAACTCAAGAGAAGTGGCTGTCAGAATATCTGAGAAGTCTTCTGCAGGTGCATTTACCAGCAAAACTTTGAAAATATTTCATTCAAGGAAAGTTGCATCTCCTTTTTACTCAAAAATTTGGCATAAGACCGTAGACAACCTGAGGTGCTCAACTGAGCAGGGGAAATTTTCATTTCTTCCTTACTGTAGCTACTTAATAAGGGTGGAGATAAAACATGGAGATCGGTGGCAGAGCAGGAGCAAGCACAGACAGAGGCACCGTTGTGGTATTTCTTGTCTGAGGGATCCGTGAGATTGTGTGAATTGCAAAGCTGATAAACAATTCCATATCTATTGAAATATCAAGTCAAAAAGTTCTCTATTTTGGGAGCTGATTTTAAAAAAGCAATTCTATTATCTTTCCTGTCGGATGAAGTGTGTCTCCATCACACACCTCACTAGCATTCTGAGTGCTCCTGAAGCAGCCTCGTTCCTCTCCTGCACAAACCAGCCCTGGCATGTGCAGCCACACTGAGACAAGCTTATAAATGAGGTGTGACTATTGCCAGAGACAAGGACACCCTGTACTTCTGATAATATTTTGTGTATTCATTATATTTCCTTCCAGATAACGCTATTTCTGCAAATGAGAAATGCAGAGGCTTGCTCGGAACTCTGAAGGGCAGGTGATGAAGACAAAACATACAACCCAGGTGAAGAGAAGCAGGGTATTAAGGGCAGGTATCTGACCGAGGAATACAAGAGTAGGTCTCAGAGTTAATGCAGAGCATCTCCTTTTATGGCTTAGCCTGAGACTTGTGATGGTCCTTCCTTTGAAGCCACTACCAATGGGGTAATGGAAACCTTTTTATCCTTTAAAAAAAAAAAAATCTCTAGAATCACAGGGGAAATCTGGTAACCTAAAAGAGCTTCTCCTCTAGAGCAGGGTCTTCCTTTGGTTGAAACTTGAGGCTGAGTAACACCCAACAGTCTGTGACGCAACACACACAACTCTGCCCGGTGTGGGTGCTGCTCCCAACCCAGTATCCCTGTTACCCACCTGCCTCCCAGGGAACACCATCCTTCTGCAAGGGGAATTATCCCTTTTCATGTTACCTCTGGGAAACCCAGGTTACAGCAACTTTACAGCTTCACGGAAGTGCTGATAGGGAAAATCCCATATATTTTATCATGGATACTTAAGAGCTTAATTTTTACAGTAGAGAGTCACGCTGACTCTCTATCTGACAAGATAATTGACTTTTCAGAGATCTGCACCATCCTGGGTGATGGAAGAACAGCCGTTTTGGAAAGGGTTTTTCAAAGCCTACGTTCTAAGACAGTTTTACAACTTCCCAAACTTTACATTTCTCACTTGCACGTGGAGCACCAGTTCCCAATCCAGACCATGCACTTCTAACACAGATCAGACTACAAAGGTCATGCTACAATTAGTGTCATCAATCCCCTTCCTGCTCACTCCTTGCAAAACAAAAGTAACAGAGGGAGACCTGTTAAAAGTGTTGTTTTGGTGGATAAAACTCATGCACGCTGAAAATCTCCCCTGGTTTAGTTCTGCTTGTTCCTCAGTCCCCCCAAGGAAAACATATCCAGAGCAAAACTGACCCATTCAAAAAAAGCATGAAGTTACTTCTACAATAAATGCCACTAACAAACCCCCAAGATCTCAAAGCAACACGATGACAACGCTATGGCATGAAGCCTCCTCGCAGTGCTAAACTTGAGAGGAAAACTTACTACACCTTTACCCAGATGTGTGAAAAGCCTGGCAATACTACAGTTCTGCTAAGATAAAGCTTTAATTCCATTGTTCTTTCACACATTTACATGCCTGTTTGGTGTGTGCTGTTCCAGTGACATACGTCTTTCCAGATGTTAATGTTTTACCAGCCCTTTTTTTCCGATTTTTATCAGGCCCATTTACACAAAACATACTATAAATCCTCCCTCACTTCATATAGTATATCATATAAGACACCCTGTTAAACATGCAGATCCAGATATATGAAGGCTAGTAAACGTAGTGGGAGATTTAGCATGCTACTTGTGCAGATATGCTGTTATTCTAATCTTGTGATTAATATGGACTGGCACTACTGTACAGATTTATTTCTGACCATATGCTCTTTAATTGTCATTGCTTCCCCCAGTTTGCCCCCTTGCACATCTGCAGCATGTGTGGGCTGAACACTCTCTCCTTTTGCCTCAGCAAGATGGGAGAACAATTTCTCAGCTGGACACCGCCATGAAGAGAGAATTTTAGCAACCTTGTCTCCAAGGAGCAATCAAAGTAAAATAAAGTTTTTTTAAAACTGAACAAACACAGGGTGGGAGGGAGGAAACTCACTGTCACTGATGTTCTTCATCTGCCCGAGCTCAAATTAGCTGGAATATTGTTTAATTGTGAGCTGCTAATGTGCTGCCTCAAACAGCCAGCTGTTGCTAGAGCAAATGGACCCAGGGAAAAGACTTTCAAGTCCAAGAGCAGATGAGCTTGCAGAGAATGTGAAAACACTACCACAGCTCTCACAGTGACAGGTCTTACTGATTTAAGAGCCTTTTGACTGTAAAACTTGGCTAAGATATAATTCAGCAGAGACTTTGATTCATTTTGAAAAGATTTACACTACGGTTTTAAATGAAGCCCAAGTTAATTAAGTGTCTTCCTACATTACCTACAGAACAGTTTCTCTAAGCTATTTTTTCCCCTTGTGAACTTTAAAACTTAAGTTCAATAATCTTTTTCCTCTGTCCTGAATTAAATATAAGAAGACAAAATATCTATTGGTGAAGCAATTTTCTTGCAATAGGTACCTTTTTTAAATCTTTTCTTTTTCCACCTAAGGAAAAAAAAAGTTTCAAAAGGTAAAAAATTAAACACATTTATGTATTTTCTTCTATTTCTAATTAGTTACAGCTTTATAAAACCTTTCCTAAACGAGACTTCTCAGTGATGAGTGCCATAATTTTCTATGCAAATCAGATTAATAAATTAAAGAAATTTGCCTGCATATAAATGAGAAAGCAGTCAATTTATGTGCCTAATAATAACTTTAAGCCTTCTCTCTGTGAACTTTGCTAGGAATGTTTTTCATGTAGACAAATTTACAAAAAAAAAGGCCAGTTTAAAAAAAAAAAGTAAAAGCTTTTTATATCTGCCATTAAATTATTTATAAACTTGCTTTACAAAGGATCTTTTTATATGGTCCCTGGTAGGAAGGGGAGGGAAGTGAAGCACAAGTTCCAGCTGTGCACGTGTCTACACTCCGGTGTGCCACAGGAGCAGATCCTTCAGTTTGCTGGGAGACAAAAAACACCAGGATGGGCAGAGTGACACCACATCCTGGCTGTCTCCGGGCTACATCAGCCATGAGCATGTTCACCTGGGCTTCACTCTCCCCACCTATCAGGAGTCTGAGCAAACAAAAATTCAATAAAAAGCCAGGGTGTAGGAGCCCACCCTCCCACTCTCTGATACCTTTTCATTCAAAAATTGCAAAAGCAAGTTCGGCAGCCACTTTCTCTAGATGGGCAAAGACGACTCTGTTTCTTCAGAGGTGAAGTGAAACCTTTCCCTCATGGTCTGACCTAAACCAGAGGCGAGCACAGAGCATGGATCAGGTTCTAACCTGACAGTCCAGGTCCCCATCTGACTCCCAGTGTTGTTGCACCACTGACTCCAAGCAGCCCGAGTCTGTTGACATGACCTGAGAATCTGGTAATATTTCTCTCAAATTTATGAGAAAATAACCAGCTTCTGCCATAAATTCTGTCTACAAACAGTCTCTAAGGTGTTCAGGATGAGCTAATTCTATACAGCTTTAAAGAAAGCATGGTTGAGCCATGAACAGGAGGACTTGTCGCACTCAGTGTTTCCTGAAGTGCTCCAGTTCAATCCTCTTTACTCCAACTACACTTTCCTGCAAAATCTTTACTGCACTTTCTTTCCCCAGAAATCAGAGAGTGGGGTGGAAGACAGGCCAAGCGCTATGCTTGGGCTGGTGAATGTCTCTGCTGCAAGATGTTCAATTGCAGAAGACCCATTTGGCATATGGATTAATAGCCTGCCCCCTCCCCGCCACTGTCTTTAATATCCTGTCCTTTATGAGTGACTTTCAGACTCACTTTATGTTATCCTCTCAGGCAAGTGTTTCTTGGATTATATTTGCACTTATTTTCTCTGTTGAGTTGATGCTGTCTACACAAAAGATTGTATGCACACAGCTGCTCCAGCGTAAGGCACCACCCTCGCTGCTGCAGATAGACTTCTCCAAAAGCCGTGGGAGAACAATCCTCCCTCACACATACATCCCCTTGCAACACACCTGAGGCTTCTGCTGCTTCAAGCGCTGTAGTTGAGGAAATTTGCCACTTGAAGTTCAACAAGGCCAAGTGCAAGGTCCTGCCCCTGGGTCAGGGCAATCCCAAGTGCAAGTACAGGCTGGGTAGCAACGGGATTGGGAACAGCCCTGAGGAGAAGAAGTGGGGGTATTGGTGGATGAGAAGTTCAACATGACCCAGCAATGTGCACCTGCAGCCCAGAAACCAGAAGTGTCCTGGGCTGCATCAAGAGAAACATGGGCAGCAGGGGTAATATTTTGATATTGCTCAAGCAGAATAGAGAAATTGCTGTTCTGTGATAAGCAGCTGCCCAGTTACAGTGGGAATAAAGGCCTGGAAACATGCCGTGCAGGAACACATAAAGCTTCAAGCACCTCAGCTCAGCATAAGGAGTCTTTCATGCAGGAAGTGACTTTCCAATATATAAGTCCAGGACTCAAGGGATTCCACACACCTGCTGACTAATTTTTTTTTTTTTTTTTTTTTTTTGCAATAGCACAGAATATTGGTGAATTACTTTATTTCTGCAAATTCATCAACTTCACATAATAGACACAGTGAGAAAAGGCAAGCAGGAGCAATTTTCTGTCCAAACCACAACTGAAGTCTAAGAATATTCACTGCACAAGTACTTATAAGTTATCATATGTCTTCTTTCAAATTTAAAACTGAATGTAGAACATTTCCCTGGCTTTTAAAAAAAAGCTACAGATTTTCTAATGTCTGTTTCTTTCAACCTAATTCATATCAAAGACCTTATTAATGAGCAGACAATGTGCAATCTCTACAGGTGTTCTTTCACCCATGAAGGTGACTTGATAAAAGTTGCTGACTCAGATCTCAGTTTTTTTCAAGTTCAATTAGTCATCAGTTTGCAGAATTACGACTTGCATTTTAGTACCAGTTAAAGCCCATGAAGTCTGCCTGGGGAAACACAACAGGTCCCCTCTGCCTTTCACCCTAATCTTTCCCCTTTTTAATTGCTTATGTTAAGAGAAATGCATGACAAGCATGTTGTTGCACTTCTTAAATATTCATTTTCCTCAGTTGTAAGTGCCAACAATAGAACACAAACACCAGAAGCATCTCTGATGTTTTGATGGTACCTGATTGCTTGGTTAGGACTCTTCGCTGTTTTATAGGTTAATAAAGATGAGATGATGGAGATATTCATCTCATGCAGACACCCAGACCATGAAATAGGAGCATAGACACAGCCTCAGTTATGCAGGAATGAATGGTGGAAGGGCACAGCCAGTTAAAACACACAGGGGACAGTGACAGAAAACTTACTCGATTATTTTAATTTCCTAAACAATGTGAGATCTGAATGGGTCTTTAAACTTCATAGGCTCTAGCATTTGTCTGAAGCCATTATCTCATCCAGAGCTCTCACCTCTGTGCAAGCCAAAGAGACTCTGATACAAAAATAGTGAGATCTAATCAGAGTTTATTGCTTCTGGTATAAGCACTGCCATAGGGGTTTTTATCTTTTTTATTAAATTTACAAACTTGAGCATCCATATTTGGGATCAAAAGGTGATTCCTGCACCCTGGGCAGAGTGCTAGGCTGGATTTCTCATACAATAAAAAACCTTTTCTTCTAATTTGTTGGAAAAATAGGTGGCTTTTCATTACTGAAACAGGGCAAGTTAATTTTCCTCAGATTATATTCAGAATTGATAATCTCTTTATATAGGAGGGGGCAGGTCCCTACACCTGGACCTCTAACTACAGCTTCACTGCAATCGTACAGAGTAATCTTATCACTCTCCTAGGGAACGGCACTAGGATTGCCTACAGAGGAGAAAACTGAAATTTAGGGAAATGAATTTGGCAGCACTAAATCACAAATGCCCCATACTGCTTAATAAGCACTGCTCTGTGTGACTCATTTGTTCCTTAGAGCACTTCCATGCGAACGCAGTTCAAACTTCCTTCAGGAGAACATCTTTTGATTTACACCTGCATAGAAAAGCATCAGACTTTCTGACTGGATTGTCTCAAAGTGCCAGGACCACACCAGGGACCACATGTTGGTTATTTTAATGGTACGTTTTGTACAAAAATTAACTATCTTTTTTTACATTGAAAATCACAAGAATATCCAAGCTTCAAAACAATAGTTAAAGGAGCCTAAAAGCTTTTTTGCTGAGATTTTCTAGATGTTACCCCAAATCCCCAATTTTAATTCTATTAAATTGCACACAATTCCCGCTAAGTCAGAAGTAACACAGCTCAGGCAAATAGCAATAATTTTGCCTAATTTCTAGGTGTTTTGTCTGACTTGTATCACCAATCTTCTCTTGTCAGCATTTTCTGTTTACTGAAAAAAGTCTGTATTGCTGCCCAACTCCTTCGTTTTACAGTCATGATACACTTAACAAAAAAATTTCACATATTAATGTTAAGAACAATAACAGCCATGACAATAAATCACGAGGTTCTCTATCTGACCTGGGAGGTTTGCACCTGTAAGACAGACACACAAAATTTATTTCTTAATTCCTGCACTCCTTTAAATGAATGAAGTTATTCCTTTAAAGACAGAAGTTAGCCACAAAATAAAATAAAACCATAAAATGTTGGTTTGTTGGTTTTTTTTTTAAAATTTAAAAACATAACTGTTTTAGTGAGGGTCTACAGGGAAACATGAAGTAGCACAAGCTGGCAGTGACATATCAAGGTAAAATAATGGCAAAATATCATTACATTGCCATCTGGTGACAGCAAAATGGTTTATTGAAATAGCCTAACGATATCACCTCTGCTCCTGCAAGACACATACACATACCCATGCTGCACAAACAACTATTTAAACAGGACTGTATTCACAGCTGAACATTTCTGAAGGCATAATTTCTTTATAGAAATCTTCTTTTTGGTCACTGCACATCACTTCTTTGCGTGCTCACCTGGTATTCTTCAAGTGCTAGCACTGCAAATCCTTTGGGGCAAAGATGGCCCCATTTTTTGTATATACACATACATCTATAAACACACAGGTATGTGTATATAGCATGTGTGTATATGCATAAAAGACACTCCCTTGTTTCCATTGAAGTGATGACTGACTGGCACCACAGAAGCCTGGCTCAATCCCTCAATATTTTACATGGGAAGCAGAGGCCTGAACATCCCAGGAGACCTGAGCCTTGCATCCAGGAGCAGTAGCCACTTTCCAGCTCAGCTGGCCATGTGAGATGGCGCTCACCACCAGCCTGACCTGTCGGCTGGAAAGCTCAAGTGTGATGTGAGGTACTGCAACAATCCTTGCTGCGTGCTCAGCACCACATCCTGGATCCCTTTCCAAAGGCCACCAGGAGCAGTGGGAACCTCTTTGGGCACTGGCTCTGGTCCTTCTCAAGCCCTTTGCATTCAGCCTTCCCACCCACACAGACACAGCTGACATCACAGTGTTTCCTGCATACTTGCAGCAGGCCCCTAAAGAAATTTAAACCTATCACCCAAACCTAGACAAATAAAAGACTCAAACTTCAGTGATAACACAATTAAGGTTTCTCCAAAGTGGCTGTCATCCCCTAATGTGTATTTAGACAAGCAGTGAAAGCCCAGATGCATTATGGGATGATAAAACTCACCTTGGAGGGACTTAATGCTTAATTAAAAGGACGAACACTGCAATAAATGCACTAATGAGATAAAATCACACTAATTCCTAAATCTTATGGAGCCAAAGTGTCAGTCTGAGTTTTAATTAATAGAGTCCTATATGGGTTTCTCAGAAATAATAATAAAACATTGAAGTAGTAAATCACATCTGAAATTAGTCACAAACTTCTTTCAAATCCTAGATTTTTTTGTTTAGGATTCCACCGTTTGCACATTTCCAAAGATGACTAGCCTTTTTTAATGCTACTGCAACACTTTTAAATTATGAAATTATTTTATTGCTAGTTTAGCCCAACATTTTTCATGAATGCTTATCAATGCTTCTTTTTCTCCCCTTCCTGTTTTCTTGCCTCGATCTCTGACAAATACTGAGCCAGTCCATAGCACTCAAACATGAAGCTACACACAGCCCAGAGCTCGCAATATTTCTCCTGGAAATGTGTTATTTTTATCTTCATGAACCTAAACGCCCCAAACCCAAGAAATGATGCTCTCTTTCCAGCCCAAGTGTTTGGTGGAACACACCACAATGTGCCTTTCCTCTGTGGTCATGGCTGAAAGTTCTGCCAAGTCAGCAGACCACCTTCCCACCAGCTCCAGCAGGTTTGGAATAGACCACTTGGCCATTGGCTCACAAAGTTAGTTTGTGGCCATCTCTGTGCAGCTCCTTGTCTTATTTGCCGGCAAAGCTGACCCTGCAACGCATTGCTTTCAGCCCTTGCAGATGGCGCTGGGGACCAGGTCAGCTGTCCTGCATCTGCTCTAATATTCTTTCCCATAATTTTTCCATTGTTTCCTCCATTTCAGGATGCTCTAAGGAGATTCATGAGGCTGTTACCCATGAGCTGAAGGCTCAGCTCATCTTTCTCAGGCAGGGATGGTTCATGGCATTAAACATGGACATATTAAGCCTGGTGGGTGGACCAGGGAGTGCACCCCAGGCAGGCAAGGAGGATGCCAAGGGCTCTGGACCCCCAGTGTCACCTCCATGTCCCTAGCATTAGGCTTTGTCACCCTCTAGTGGGCTACGTACAAAGCTTTACCATCCCATCAGTGACACCCTGCCCCAGGACCTCTGAAGAAGGTTAACTTTGGGAATCTGAGTTTTCAGTTCCGCTGCCCACATGACTCAAGCTCTTGGCACTTGCAAGCCTCCTCTCTTATATTTTCTTTTCCCAAAGAAAAAAGCCCCACACACTTACACAGTAAAAACCAACCAAACAAATGACCCAAACAAAATAAACAAACCAACCCCAAACAAACACAATCCCCCCAAACAATGACATCCCCAAAAAAACCACAGCCTGCAAACTGTCCATGAAGCAGCAATGAAGAAACACTAAAATTACGTCAGTGTACACTGGTGGAAGGTACAAGAGTATGTCCACATTAAACTTTTATGTATGTATTTATGCATTATACATGTACTACTCAGCAAATCTATATTAATTTGTAAAAGAGAGAAATTAATATTAATATACACATTGCACATATTAAGCAGATTATGACCTGCTTTTTTGCCTGTTGGCACACAAAATGTGCAGCCCTGCTCATTACTTGATGCCCTGAAATGCATTAAAGGGGCTAGGATGCTATGGACACCTTGAAGAATACAAACAAGATTTTGTCTCCTAAAATAAATGCATCTGCAGCATTCCCCAAATAATTTTCTCATTTTTTAAAGTATTTTTTAATTCTGGTCTACTAGCACACTAAAACTGTACATTTAAAAATACAGCTTTGGGTCCAAATCCTCTTCTTGAGTATCTAAGCACAATGGGAAACCTTTTCCTTTTTGTCTTTTGTGTGCGTAGGTGGCAAGGCCCGATTTTTTAAGGGCAACTTCTTTAGTAAGAATACCTTGCTGAAACACCTCCAGCTGTTACAAAGGCAATCTTTTCTGACTTTCTTACTTCTTTTCCACAGCCAGTGAGCAGTGAACACCGAGACAGAGTTGAGGGTTATCAGGTTATACAGTTCTTTGCAGCACACCAGGATTGTTTTTTTCACCCCTGTTTCCCCAGGCCAATATTAACGTGCACTGCCAAGAAAATTGGCAGTAAAAACACTAAGCCTTTTTACCTTGGAAACGCAAGAATAAAAAAAAAGAGTTGATAAGTGGGACCTATTAACATCATTTCAAAATTAGCAGATGAACCAAAGCCAGCAAGCTTTCTATTTAAAATCTACCTTCCGGACTCACAAAATTAGGCCTTTTTTTCTGGTCCTGTTTCACATTGTTATATACTTGCAATAAAACAGCAACTAGAAACTCCATTTAGGGATTGCATCCACAAGCTGCCAACACAAAATAATCATCCATGCCCTGAAGGTGAAGCACTTGTGACCTAACAGAACTTGATGAGATTTCCTAACTTCTCTCTTTCATGATGGCAGAGATCCCATGAATTAGAGCAAATCTCACATTTCCACTGCACATCTTCTGTACAGAGAGTTTTCCACCTCAGTCTTGGCTTCCAGACCAATACTTGTGTAGGACCACAAATGGTGTGGCCACCTACCAACTCAGCGTGTACCTAACCTAAGTCAGGTAAGCCTATCCAAGTCTGCCCAACCGAGGCACAGAATGGATGACCCAGAAGGGAGGAGCAGCGTGGAGAAGTGCCCCTGTTCCCTCTGGCCTCCTGCCATCTCTCCATGGGACATGGCAGCCCTCATCCCCGGCTGTCAAAGCGAGGCAGACACTCACAGTGTTTGACTTTATAACACCACAGCCAAATCAAATGCACAGCCACTGCTTCCTCAGATGTCTATATTTCATTTAAACTGGGATAAAGCAAAGAAACTGGAATATTGTCTCATCATGCATTCTAAATCAGCCAGGGTAGAAAATAATGGGGAGTTAATCAGATCACTGAAACTCTAATTCACTTGGTATTGATCGGGCAGATTCCTAATGGGACGGCAGACCAATTTCAAATTACAGTAAGCTGACTTATCCTGGAATACCAATGACCAGCTCCTGAGAGGAGCCTGGACAGACCACGGGCTCTCCTCTCATTATGGCACATGCTTGACTGAATGCATCAATGTATAATATGATGTGGCATTTGGCTAATTAATAGGAGATTGATGAAAGGTGCAGTTTTGAAAGCAGAAGTCTCACTTGAATAAATGTGGGATGAAAGTCCCAGCAGGGATGAAGTACACAGAGCCTTAGAAACAATTATAAAAAAAAGGAAGATGGGAGCTAATGGAAGGTAATGCAATTAAACCAGGCTTTTCATTATATTAATCAGAGGCTTCATCACTGAAATCTAATATATGCTGCATTTAACTCTTCACTGGATTTATTTATAATTTATTTAGAAAATGCTTTGAATTATGACCATGGTGTCACAGACAGTCTGTCCTGAAGAGGAAGCCTGCAAGCAGAGGGAGCCAGGGAAGAGTCACCATCATTTACATTATGCTTCCAGGTCAGAAATACTTCCTCAACAAACTGTTCTTGATCAGATCCTGCTGTCTTTATGGAGTGACAGGATTCAAGGGCTGTAATTGCGGTGGCTTCTTCTGCTCGCTGGAGCTACTGGGGGAAAGTGGTACCCCAGTTGCTCTTCAGAGCAAAGGAAGTCCAGCTAAGTAGGGTACCACACAGTGATTTTTCAAACACATCCATACAAAAGTTCATTAATCTGTGTGGTGACTCCTTACAGCCTCCCAACTTTTACCATATAAGAGCCTACCTCTTGTCATGTGCTGCACAAGGTCTGTGTCACCCCTTATGTGACTGGCAGTACTTCCAAGAGATGGGTTTGTCCTTCTCCTCCTCAGAGAAAAAAAATCAGGACAAAAGTAGTCCAAGCTGGAACTGTGCCAGGCTTCTAACACAGAGGATGATCTAGAGACAGTATGTATTCCCTTCTGGAATGGAATTCAGCTTGCTGGTCTGCTCTGGGTGCAAAGTTGAGAGTGCAGATGTGAAAAATGTGTTCACATGCATATATATATGTGTATACACAGCCATATATGTGTATATACACACACAGAGACCACTTGAGATGTGTCAGCACAATGTACTGTACTACCTTGTAAGGAACTTGATGGTGACAATTGATTTTTTAAAATTTTAATCCTACATTTTCACTTGTTTACAGTCACCTCTAAACTGATAGAGCTGAAATATTTTATGGCTTGCCCTAAAACTGGTAAAATCAAAGGAAAAGAAGTTGAGGCTTCTCTGGAACTGAAGTCTGTCTTTAACTAAAGGAAATCAAAACAAACACCCTTCTGGAGGGGCTTCTGCACCCCTCGCTCTTGAAGGTGTGTGGTAGCCTCATACCTGGTTGATGGGGCACAAGAGTCTGCCTGTTTTTTCCTGGCCCAGTTATATGATGTGTTTCCAGCTCTCATTCCAGAATGAGTCCAAAAGCACCCTTAATCGCTGTCAGGCAAGACAGAACAGTTGCATCACAAATGCGCTTATTTTCTGGAGCATAAGAACCCAGAGAGAGTAGTGAATTTGCCATAGTCATGGGTGCAGTGACAGAGCTGGAGGAGCACTGAGATCCCTCTGAGAGAAAATCAGAGCTCCTCCACAGCCTTTCTGTTCCCACTGCTGCTTTGGCCAATACCCCTCTCCAACACCTCCTAATCCCATACCAACCTCCCCTAACGAGGTGCAAACGAATTGCTAAAATCTGGTCCTTAAAGACACCTCAAGTCTGGGATTGTCTGGAATTCAATTGCCTGCGGTTTAGTTCTGAAAAACTACGTGAGAGAGGAAGGCTGCTGTCACAGCACCAGCACAAAGGGCAGAGGTCCGGCTGTGCTGCAGCAGGTTTTCGTGGAGGCGCAGGCACAAGAGACTCGCCTGCCCTGGGAATAGCTCCGATTGCTTTTGGCATCGTGTTTGATGCCAGGTTTCCCCAAGCAGAGGAACTGTGAAGCAAAGCTAATGGGGCAGTTGTCCTCAGAGTAGTACGTCGTAATAAATCCATTTGTGGAATCACGAGGCTGGCAAGTCATTAACAAACAGCAGCTTCCACTTAACCTAACACACAACAAGATCTCATACCAAATTACCATCAACACACTTGCTGTTTACATAAATCCCTTCCTTCAGTGCATTTCCCATGTCTTTTTAAGCTATCCAGATAAAATCCTCCCTACAGTCCAATGCCAGCAACCCACTGGCAGCTGCTGACTCCAAGGGCACAGTCTCGAAATAAGAGAAGATGGAAATGGCCACTTGATCCACCTTGACCTCTTTGGTTATGCTGCTACCTGACAACTCTCCCGAGCATAATGCAGAATATAGGGCTCAGAACACTCTAGGTATGGGAAAGTAAATTGTCACAGTCCTAAAAACGGTTTTACAGGACAAAATCATTCAGTTCACAGGGGAAAAAAATAGAAGCAACATCACTTCTGCACTCACATCCAGCTTAACACGGATGACTTGTACAGTTTTCCCCCTGCGTGAGATTTGACTCTGGTAAAAAGGCTTTCACTCAGAATTCAGGGCTAGAAATTGCCATTTTTAAGAGGACGATAAAGTCCTTAGCTTCGAATTACTCGTGTTTTTAAGAAAAGGTGTTTATTCATTTCCACTGTATTTTTCAAGATTTTTACTTTGTATTTCCTCCTCTCATTCCATCCCCTTTATTATTTGCTGAACTTCTCAAGCAATTTATGAATATGCATGAAGGCATATGCATTCGGTGACGGTTTTTCCATAAAACATTAGAGAGCTGCATTCAGAACTGCTTGGCAATGGACAAATTCTTTCTACTTGCAGCCAGAGCACCAGGGTGAATGGAACTATGCTAATGCTGACAATTTTTTAAATAACTGACCATTAATGAAACAAGTTTCCGAAAGCTCTGCTCCAAAGAGGTTCAGACACGTAATGTTGCTGAAGCCTCTTGCCTAGCTAAGGCTGGGGTAGAGAAACATCCAGCCACGGACACCAGGACCGTTTGTTTGCCTGGATTCAGACAACCAGATACATGAGAAGCTTTGCTGACATACTCAAAGAGCAAAGAAAACATTAGGGCATGTACAAGACAGACATTCCCTTTGCAGTTGGTTTCTAACCTCACGGAGATCTTCATGGAAAACTGGAATTATTTTCGAAGGAATGACAGCAAAGCAGGAAATTGTTAACAACATAATGTGGCACTTACTTTTGGAGTTCCATTTATTCCCTGCCAGCTCAGTATGGATTGTGCATCACCACTGGCTGTTTCACTACTTGGAGCAGACAATCACAAGCCTCAAAATACCCCTGGATTTACCAGAGAGGATTCAGAAATAAAATAGCGAGACATGCACAGAGAAGGGCTGTCCTCTGGCTCTTTTGGCAAGCTTTGTTACAAAGGAACAGATCCTGCCAAAACAAACATCTCCACCCACCCCCCAGCAGAAAAAGTAGAAAAAAAATCTTTACTGAAGACAGACTTTTCCTACAGTAAGACTGACCTTTTAGTCTGTAATTGATGGGCTACAAGAAAGGTTGAAGAGAATGCCACTGCATTTAGAGGGTTTCACGGCATCCTCATAAACTTAACTGAGGATATTGATCGCTCCGCTCCAGGAAGCCCTGGTGGAGATGCAGTGTTAGACTTCAGCTGATGCTGACTCTTTTTCATAAAGCTATATACATCAGCTAGAAATTGTTATTGAGAGATGCTTTAGCAAGGTACAGGTGTTTTCAAAACTGCATAACCACAGACAATATCCAGAATCTGACCTAGCACTGGTCAGCCCTGAACAGGAAAAACACCAGATTATTGTGGTTGACCATCTGCTGCTCATAATCATGACTGAAAACCAACAAGGAACAAAGGGAACAAACATTTCAGCCGGGGAAACAGCATGAGTGTTTTTCCCCTTGTCACAAACGAGTCTGTGCAGAAGGGGAAGCATTTTAATGTTTTACAAAGCCATGCAAGTACAGAGTTTTCAAGTTGCCCCTGAATTAAAAAAACAGGTATTTCTCCGGGTGAAGCCCAGTGCTGTATCATGTGACCAACCACCCACAATAACTTCAACGGTCACAAGTGACCCACAGATTAAACTTATTGTAATGTGAACCAACAATACTCAAATTAATTACATAAACTGATGGTGGGGGAAGCCACCAAGAAAGCCTTCCCTTCCTTCCATCCTGCCCACCACACGGGGAGCAGGTGTGAGACAATTATTAGATTTGGTCTTGCCACACCTCAGTGACTGGTTCAGTCACTGGTTTTGCAGGCACACAACACTGACACCTTCTCTGCAGGAAGGAAGCAACAGCTCTCACAAGAGTCTTGAACACTATCAAAGATCATGGTTTATGCAGACTATACACAGACAAGTGAAGCTTTAATAAGCCTTTCTATGAATGAGACGTTAGGAGTAAAAAGGAGTAGCAACAAACTTCCAAAGCACATGCTTGCTTGGGAAAGGGGGTTGCTTTTGTGGCAAAGTTCGTGTTTTATACCCTGTGAGAGCGCAGCTTTGGCGGCAGGGGATCTGAGGTAACATTGTGCTCTTTCTTGGGTACTTTGTGTGGCCCTCTGTGTTGTGACATCTTGCATCCCTGCCTTTGATCAGTTCCTTTCCATGGACCAAGCAGCAAGCTAGTTGATCCTATTTTTATTTCATCCACTGTTTACATGTTATCTTACCAAAAGGTATTTGTGGGACAATGAACTGACTTTGCTTTCGAACCTCTCTGAAGTCTAATCCTGCTGCAGCATGTGACGAATTTTAGGATTTTTGAAACAAATCCCACTAGTTTATCTTAAGAAGAGCAGTGTTTTGCATTTTCCCTTACCGCATGGCTGCGGAAACTGTACTATCTAAGATGCTCAGCTGGAATTAGGGCAAGGACAAAAGTCAACCAAGTACCACCTATCAGATAAAATGACAGAGAAAGAGAAGCCATGTCCATTTTCAAGCCATCTGTAACTTTGCTTGAAGTTTCTCAGCACTTGGCATCCCCCACAGTCCCCTACCTCATTTTGAGTCAGTCTATGCTCATGCTTTCCATCATCTGTCTTCATCTCTCATCCTGATGCAACAAATATGTACACTTGCAACTAAATGCTTCAGTGGGACAGATTTCCAAGCTTGAACTTAACTACCCAAATTTATCTATGCCTCTTGGATCATTTTATGTAAACAGATGATGGAAGAAATATGACTTTCTCCCCACTTAGGCTGAGCACATTGTACTGCGACAACAGAGTCCTGAGTGTGCCAGATGTACGTCAGCACAAAAACACACAGATACATCAATTGCCGCTGCCTCCCACTACCTACATCCAGGCACACTCACATCCAAGTATTGATTTCCAGAATTTCTCCAAGGAATGCCAAAAATAATAAACAAAAAATAAATCAAAAGCAAAAGCCTCTTTCCATTATGTATTAAATATCCTTCCATGAAGTTAGAACAAATAGGAGATGTATATAGAGTGCAATGGAGACATAAATCTAGTGTCGTAGTAATCGATTTCTGCCTTGTTCTTTTATTTCCAGTAAATAATGATCTTCAGATCTTTCATGGTGGCACTACTCTAAAGTCTGCTAAGGGAACACAGGCAGTGTTTCATCTTTGATATAACCAACAATAACGCCACTCTAAAATCATTACACTCACTTATTTCCTGTAGCACACTGGTAACAACATTTAGCAGGATCAAAGGAAATTTACAGAGGGTATCCCCTCCACTAACCTCCATCCAATCATGTATATGATCAATAACACATTTTGTATTGTTCAGCAGCGTGCAGAAGGTACAGATTTCTGCACAAAATGATGCGGCCGTACGTTTCTAGTCACTCTTCAGTGTTCTAAAGAACACTACAAGCAGCAGTCATGCCTGGTTGGGTCAATTATAGCTAGAGACACTTCTTGTATGTAAATAAAAAGCAGAAGAAACTTCCCTGAACAGTCTTATTTTCACAAAAAGATGCAGGATCATTTGTTGCTAGTGCTGTGGAAAACCTTCGTGTCCTTTTCTGCGTTCAGTCTGAAATAGGATTTTTGATTTGGTGTGTGATCAAATGAGGCTATCAAGTTATAAACCACAAAGGAATTAAACAGCAACCATGGGCTACTATTTACATCCTTCAAAAAAACCCCCAAAACTCCAATGCAAAAAGAAGGAATCTCAGAGTACCAAAAAGAAAAGTTAAATTTACTTTTAAGTCAGTATTGTAACCACCACACTTTCCAACAGTTGATTAAATACACACATTTCTTGACTTTGCACCAAATGAGAGTAAAATGTCAACTTTAGACATCAACAAGTTAATATAGCTAAGTTAAAAGAAAAACCCTAAACCATTTGCCTGTGATCTCATCAAATACAAGCCAGGATAGCTGCTCATCATTCTAGCCACCATAAAGACAAGGTGAATCCATCTCACTTAGCTTGACATGGTAAGAAAAGAAACATTTCTATTTAAGCCAGCCCACTTCAATGCTCAGTGTAGAGCACAACATAAGGCAAGGTTTGCAGGTGGAATAATATCTTTCGTTAGACTGATGTAGTTGGGAGAAAATATACCAAATTTTAATATGCTTGTCTGTATCTCAGATTCTGGTCAGACAAGGAAAAGGCACCTTCTTCCTATCACAGTTACTTTTCCCACTTAAATCTCTTGATTAGAGATATTTCAAGTTACAAAACTCAAAAAGTACAAAAAGTACTTGGGGGTTTACTGTGCCAGTATTTAACTCTGGACAGTGAATCTTTAGCTGAACTTACCCTCTAAACAAAGACAACACAATATACTTGGTACCTAATTTGCCAATATTCTACTACTGCCATGTTGCTTTATTCATTCTGAGCACTAATTAGGAAAACAAAATGTAAATAGCTTAGTTTGAAAACTAATCAACTCACACACCAAGGAGCAAACAGCTTTTTATACACAGGAGAGTAGCTCCACTGACATGCAGCAGGCTGTTCCAGAGGTGCTGTTATCAGAGACACGATCCATCCTCTGCTGCAACTGTGGAAATGCAGATATGCACAGAGCCAGCTTTGACCATAAAGCACAAGAAAGGAGCTGAGCTGTGACAGCCATGAAGTCCCCCTGAAGTCTCAGCTACTTTTTCTCACCTGTTTCATTTGATGTGCTACGACTTCGGCTCCAGTGCAATTTCTCAAAGCAGCCCAGTGTTTTACACTTGTGCACTTCCACAGAAGAGAGGTTTGTCCTTCTCTTCAATTTCTTTGGCCAAGGCAGCAGCTGTGGCAGGACAAAGTGATGACTCTGGCAACAAGTCAATTTGTTCCTCCAAGTGCTTTTAAGTGTAGGAACAGCAACTGGTGACCTAGCACACAACCTCAGAAGCCCAACATTTAGAGAAATCAGCTCCCCTCTATTAGATCAGTATTGCAGTGATGGGACCCATTGAAAACCTTGGAATTCCACATTAGCTAATCATTCCTTTGACAATAATTGTCACAAACAGAATTTCATTATAGATTTTGGGGTTTTCTTCTGAAACAAAGAGTCCTCAAGATGCTTAGCAATCCTGGGCCAAAATGATTTAAACATTTAATCTTAAAGAGATGTTCCCAAGTTCCAGTCTAAAACAGTTTATAAAGGTCATAAAAAAATTAACTTATCTTGCTGACTGAAGCTTTTTTTTAATGCACTCCAAGTTACAAAGGAATCACAGCTGGAGCCTTTAGGCCAATGTTATACTATATTTTTCTCCCATTAGCAAGGACAGCAAATATCTACATTTGGATTTTGCCAAGCAAGTGGCTCTGATTCATCAGTCTTCATGACTGAATATAAAACCAGAGAGCTAGTTGGGTAGGTATACTTTGTGCTGGTTTCACGGAATAACCTTGCAGTTGTTTTCCACAAGAATTTAATAAGAAAACTGCTGAGGCAAAAATCATTACGCTTAGCCTGAGCCAAGTTCTTTCTAAACTCTTAAAAACAAGACTCTGATTCAACATGCAAAAGATCACTTTAAATGCTGGAAGGACAATATTTTGTCTACAAGAAGAGACTTGGTTACAGGGAATGCAATTCAGTGGGCTGAACCACCACGTGCACTTGCATAAATCTATTAGATCCCACATGGTGAAGTTGATGGGGGGATTTTTGATTTTTTTTTTCCCTGTTCAAGATTCCCAACTTAGAATAAACTTATTAGAGATGACATCCCTAAACTACACCGTCATTCATATGAGAAAATTTGAAAGCAAGTCAGGCCTTCCAAGGATGTTATTAAGGTTGTTCTTTGAAGTAAATTGAATTCTCCCCATTTGTATTAAGAATGAGATCCCTGGTACTTCATGATATTACATTACTAGGTAGAGTGGATAAAATCAGTTTTTTCTACGTTACCTTTTTAAGCTGAAATTTCTCCCCACTTTGATTAAAATAGATTCCCATGATCCATATTATTTATTACATATTCAATACAGATGAGGGTCACCATTCACATCCTTCCTTCATCACAAAGATGACAACAGAAATCTGACATGGTCCTGATTTCCAAGCACACCACAAACCCCTACATCAAACTTTGCTGTTCTCCAAGACGAAGTCTTTAATCTCTGTTGAGGAACGGTTCTCTTGTTGGCCCTGACAAAAGGGTGCCACAGAAGTGGCAGATGCCAAACTCTTGCCTTTTGAAATGGTAGCAAAAACCCAGGAGAGAAGAGGGATGTGAGGGAAGAATGGGAGCCCGGAAATGTACACACATGGCTGGCTTCCGGAAGAATTTCAAACCATTTGATGAGGCTGGTTTTCCAGTATCACCATCCTTGTGGCTACAAGCTCCCAGTAATCACAATAGCCATGTCCTTTGTACAAGTCAAAACTTGTACAGTGGTCATTACTGTACACAAGACTACCATGTGTGTTCAGGTATGGCATTTATTAACTAGATCGCTCATTTAAACAATCTTACAGCAACTAAAGTCGTATTTGTTCTTAAGTGGCCCTGTAAGCCATGCAGTTGTGGATGCTGCTCAATGATATTTTTTATAAAACAGAGAATCATGCTTTTTGCAGTAAAGTCTTTTAAGGTGACTGCTGAATCTCAATGGGATCTAATTTAATATTTTTTATTAAAGCATGGCTGTACTCTTTGAAACCAGTTTGTCCTGGTTTCAGCTGAGATAGAGGTAATTTTCTTTCTAGTAGCTGGTACAGTAGCTGTAGATGTGTTTTGGATTTAGCAGGAGAATAATGTTGATAATACACTGATGTGTTGGCTTTGCTGAGCAATGCTTGGCCCAAGTCAAGGATTTCTCTATTTCCCATGCTCTGCCAGGAAGGAAGTGCAAAAGAAGCCAAGAGGTCCCAAGGCCAGAGCGGCTGATCTGAACTGGCCAAAAGCTCCCCCAGAGAGTGTCATTCCCAGCATAAAAACTGGGGAATTGGCTGAGAAGGGCCGATTGCTGCTCAGGGACTACACACAGAGTTTACAAGTGATGCATCCTTCCTAGTTGTACAGCAATCAATTTTTTTCATGAAATTTTGACAGGACATTTCTAGCATGCTTTACCTGAAAGGCACTTGTGGACAGATAAAAAATGTAAAAGTTAAAATGTTGGTCTTCATACAGACTGACAGTCTATTTTTCTTTTTATCTACACCAAAAGTGCTTTGGGATCCCAAACCAAAATGCTGAGTCCCCATTAAGTGTGGCATGACACAAAGGCATCATCCAAAGATGCTTAAGCCTAGGTACAGATCAAATGTGACAAGGGTGTTACCTGCATATTTCACATACACTGGGGACCGTATGAACTACTTACATGGCAATTATGTCTACAAGTCCTGGCATTCTCACAGATTTTCGTATCCTGAATCATCTATTAGTCAAAATATTAACCTATATCCTCATTTTATTCGTCATTGCTGAGGTCACATCCCTCTTGCAGATGCAATCTCTGCCAACTACAGCAGCTACTTCAGTAAGCTAGGACTCGATGTTAAAATGCTTGTAAAAAACCTGAAGATTAAGAGAATAAGCACCTGATATCACTCACCTGCTTGAGGATATCTAGTTAACTTTCCAAGTTCCATCACATAGATGATGACAATCAAAACAGTAAGTTGCCAAGGCTCCAATTCAGCAAAGCACTTAGGCAGGTGTGGAACTTAAAATGCACTTTTAAAAGCATTCCCATCCATCAAAACACTTAACTTGTACTTAATACAGGAAAATGAGTAAGTCCTATTGACTTCCATAACATCAGTAAAGGATAATTAAATCAAAGTGAGCTGCTGTATCAAGGTCACACTGCAGAATCTCTGACCTTTCGGGATGTTTTCAGCACATTTCACAGTGAAAATGCTAACAGAAGGGAAATGTAGGTGGCTAACAGTACTTCAGACCTCTGTGGTAACTGCCCAGCGAAGGGCTTTGGAAACTGTTATTTAAATGGGTGACTGCCCATGTGGCAAGCAGGAAAACATCACACACATTACACAAATAATGTTATTGTACAGACCGGGAGAAAGTAAGGCAAAAAGCTTCAAGTCATCTGGAAATTCTCTCATTTTCTTGCACCTCAGGATCAAAGTTGATTGATCCTTGAAAAGATTGTCCTGGAAGGTCAGATAGTTTTCCCAAGAGTCATCTGTCCTACAGAGCAGCTTGCCACGGGATCCTGCCAAGCAGATCCTTGGAAAATCAAAGCTTACTCCATTGCAATCAGAGCTTTTTCCAGCTGTTAGCCTGCTTCACTCCCCTTTGGATCTTAAACTCTACCAATTCATGTCACAGTAACCAGCACAGCCATCAAGTACCACAGCCCCAAGCAGGTCTTGGTCATTGTTAAGAAGCAGATCCAGAAGATGCCCTCCTTTAGTGAAGAGGAATTGGAGAATGTTCAGTTTTGATTTCTGGGCAGTTTGTGACTGATCCAAGAAAACTGCGTGTTGTTTGTTTGGAAACAACGGCAAGACTAAAGTAAATATTTAGTTGCTAAGAATTAAATGCCCAATGTTAAAATATAAATTATATTAGTAATCCAGTGCTAAGTTTTAATGCAGTGGCATGTTTTTGTCCAATGGAGTTGATACACAAGTGCTGTGGAAAGAATTTCTTGGTCAGCTAGAAACTCATCATCTCATCAACAAACTTCAGGCTCACAAAGCAATCAAAATTTCAGCAGAGTTTGTGAGGAACAGTGTTTACAATTCACTGCACTAAACCAACAGCCACCATGAAGAACTTAAGAACAGCCATCTGTAATAAATACACAGCAGTGCAGTACCCAGCAGCCTGGCTCCAGGAGAAAGCCCTGCAGGGGGATTTGTATTGTGTGGAACACAAATGCATTTGCATGCTCAAGCAGAATGTATTTGTTGCCTTCTAGTCCCTTAACTTTGTTGACCTGGTCCAGGCTCTGAATACTCACGTGGAAAGTGACCTATTTTCAAAAAGGTTACAAACCTACCTAATCTTTTTCTTTCTGTTTGCATTTTTATTCCATGATCACCTTTGCTTTGCCTTGTTTCATTACTCCTCTATCCTGCTAGCCTCGCTGCTTATCTAAGAGAAAGCTAAAACCCTCCAACAATTCCATCTCCGCTCCTCACAGACACTGTATAAATAGCACTGGTGTATACTGGTTTGCCCAAATACGAGAAGGTCAGAAAAAACATTTTCTTTTGAGATGAAAAAAAGGAGGCAAAACCTAAGAATTTTAATAACAGCCCTGACATGAGAGCAACATAATACCAGCCTGAATTACACTTGGTACCAGACTCTCATTGGAAACCCTAGATTGCTTTGTTCCTGTCCCTGACATAATATTCAAGTCTGGGTTTATATTTGCACGGAATGGGGCTGTTCACTAGAGTCCATGCAAATCAAACACTTGATTTATGCATCATTCCACTGGAGGGTGTAACATTAAATTTAATTTTGTAAGAAAAGCCTGAAGTGCCTCTACGCCTGGGGCTGACATTGTGAACTAGGGAGAAAGGTGCACAAGAATTCATTACTGTTTCCAATATGCGAAATGCAGCATTTGAATGAAACATTTGTCTCTTGTCAAAAGGGAGTAATGTCCGTTCTTTGTAAAAAATATTTCTCCCCCCACTTTGATTTTATCGCCAATTCAGCATATTGGAAGCCGAGGTTACAAGTGTAGCTCAGACTTGTGATGATGGTGGGATGAATTACACAATGAAATGAAGAGACATTGGTTGAGTTGCAGTGCAGCTACAGAGTGTAGATGTTGGCCAGTCTGAATGCCACCATGTAGCAGCATTTCATTAGAACAATTAATAATAGTGCTGTTTTTTTCTGAGCTTATTCCCTACTTTCACAGAAAAGCCTTCCGCTGCCTCAATAGACCGTTTTCACTTACCTACACCTCCTCCTACTATTTAGTTCTGAAAACACCAGGAAAAAGTTTTCCAAACTTCATGTCAAGGCACACTCAAGTTAAATTTCTCAAACATTAACGTGTTTCCACTCTGTGTCTCAGCCTAGCTGAGGCAGCTTCGGTAGGAAGCTTCAGATGAGCTCCAGTAAGAACAAGGTTTTCCAGATAAGCAGCCCTTTTTAGCTACAGATCATTAAGAATTGACTCATCCTCCCTCCAAACCTTCCCACATTACAGATCTGAATAAAACAATATAGATTTGAAGAGACCAAGGTTGAAAGCAGGGCAAGAACTAAGTATGGTCAGGACAGAAGTTCTTGATAGGCCATGGCACTCTCTGGTGCCACTCCCATCAACGGGAGCAACAGTAACCCTTCCTTTCAACCCCATTTTTTCCCTCCTTTTCCTCCTCTAGCAAACCTCCACAACCCAGCCATGAAAGCATAATTTTACTGCTACCAGAAAACCCGAATTCTAGCACCCACTGGGCATCATGACTTGCTAAGTGGTTCAAAAGGTGCACACAGTTTTGACGTGATTTCTCTCCTTGAAAATAATTAAAGAAAAGGTTTTTGAATAATTTCTTTTCTGTGCTGAAACAATGTTTTGCTTCAAAAATAATTAATATTTTAAGAAGTTAACCAAAATGAAATATTTCAGGGTCACAGGCAATATTTAACATTTCCCACAGTTCATTGTGGTTTTGTTCTGTTTCACCAAGGGTATTTGTACTCTAAGGTCGGCCCCAGGGAATTTTCTGATTTCACAGCTCAGCTAACAAACCCAAGCTCCTACACCCACCCACACAGCTCTACGGCCATGACACTGCTGCCCATGCTGTCCTGCAAAATCACGCTTTCAAGGTCACTCCGGAGCATTCATGTCCCACGAGGCCAAGCTTCTGCATAAGTTGTTCAGCTTGCCAAACCTTGATAGACTCTTGATCTGAAATCTTGAAGCTATTTTCTTTGTTCAGCTAATGAACAGTATGGTGATGAATACACATAAGGCAAAATTGATCCACTTAATTCATCATTTGTACATATGTATGGATTTAAGCCCTTTTAAATGGATTCTGGGATTAAACACCTATACCTACATTCACGAGCTGTTCAAAAATACCTAAGGGCATTGTGGAAAGTTTTGTACGTTAATTTCTGAAATTAAAAAATTGACCCCCATGTTTAGCATTAGCAACTTTTTAAAAACAAGCTGCATTTTGCTTGCTTGTTAATTGCTGCCCATGCAGAGCTCTACTGCAGCCGAATGGCTCTGTTTCCTGGATAGCTGCAGGGGATGGGTCCCTGCAAGCTGCACCCAGCCTTGATGAGAGAAGAACAAAAAATTAAAAAGGCAAAAATCAAACCCACAACTCTGAACCTTAGAAGTCAGGCAAGAACATATTAGCTACAAACATAAGCCAAAGTACTGAGAAGGAAGAGAGGAATGGCAACCCTTGGGGTGCAAATTTAGTCCCTAACTCTGTGGAACTTTAATCCTGATTGTCTTTACAACAGTCCTCCATGTCATGCGTTCAAGTGGCCTTTCCTGTGCCAGTCACCTTGCTCAAAAACAGCAGTTTAAGTCAACTTTAGGCAAAAGAAGTCCTTATATTATAGGAAATAGAATTCAAGAAGAAAGGCCATACCAAATGTCTCAGTTATCTGCCTTCTCTTTAGAAGGTGCCAGTTTTCACCAAATCACTACTCCCTGGTGATTTTGAACTTTTCAGTTTCCCAAACTTGTATTATTTTTCACCCTGCTTAAATTGAAGAATTTAAACTTACCACACTCAGCTTTTGGACTTGTGTTTTGATTTCCACAGCTCTGCAGAAACTGGCTGAAAACCAATGAGCTCAGTCAGGTTTCAGACTGAGATGCATTATACCAGTTGCCTTCTATGACAGCAAAAAATGATTTGGCAGTACCGTATAGGACCAGGTCAGACATTGAAAGAATTCATTATTTTCAGCATTTGCTGCTGATAAAGGGACATTAATAGGTCAGAAGTTGTCTTGTCTTTGTCACTTCAGTAAACTGTTTCTCCCTGCTAACTAGAACCATTCTGAAAGAATTTTAAAGCCGTTTTCCCTTACAGCCTTTAGCATTAACAGTCAGGCAAGGCAAAAGCTTGGACACCTGCTCCCTGCTCTAGGAATCCAAACAGCTGCTGTGTTAACAGCAGGTCAACATCAAACCTCACAGTTTGCTTCTCAACCAACACAGGATATTCAGGCATCTGGAGGAGATGCACATGACAGACAAGCTGAACCCACATCAGATGATTCCAGAGGTATTATTTATATGTTCCAGAAAGGCAACAGGCACGACTGCTGTCTGAAGCAGGCTTAATGGAGGAAAACGTTTTGATTTGAAACAGCATGAGTGAAAAAATCCAACATAATTTTGGTAAATTGCTACTGGAGCTATTTTCTCCCATAATACTATTTGTTCAGTTCCACATTGCAAGTTTCTCCCCTGTGATCCAGGTCTGTGTTTCTGCTCCCCGCTGAAAATGTTACCTGCTATGGTTTGTTCTTTCTGCCAGGTCACTAAGAGTGTGAATGTCTCAGAGCCAAGAATCAACCCCAATGGATCCTTCTGGCAACTCATTCCCTACTCAGGAAGGAGCAGCTGCTCAGAAACAGTTTCTGGGACTTAATCTTACCAGTGTTCCAAGCTGTACCGAGTCCTGCCCTAACTTTGCATCATCCTGGTTTCTCCACAGTCTCACCATAATTTAAGCACACGTTTCACGATTGTCATCAAGCAAGTCCTCAGTCAATTCTTGGGCGGTTCTTGAAAAACAAATTAGCAGATCTTTGAGACCCTCTACCCCACCACTTCAGAAGCATCCACCTCGATGTTGCTGTTTGACAATCTTCACGCTGCTGGAATGGAAAGCCAGATCAACATCACAGGATGACCATCTGACCTTTACTGCAAATACAGAATAGAGACTTTACTTGATAAGGTCTGCTTGCTTATCACCAGTTTTATTCTCTCTCCAGCAACACACCAATACTATTCTTGAGATACATTTCATTCCTTAATGCAGTTATAAAAAGATGTGTTTACTAACCTCTAGAGTGCCAGCCACATGTTTCTCCTTGCACCTTTTTGCCTCCATGCCAAATTTCTATTATCCTTATCTTCTGATTTCCAGCTTTCCACTTTCTTCCATGTGGTGTCCATGTTTTTCTAGCTGCTTTCAAGGTGCTTTTCTGAGCCAGACTACTTTCTCAATTAGGACAGTGCTCTTCCTCACCCAAATTTCTGGAGAGGAGAGAGTTGACTACTCAGTAAAGGACCATTAAGCTGTTTAACAGTATAAGGTATTTTCCTCCTATGCCTTCCAAGTTTTCCACTTGGCTATGGCGTTTGGACCCAGTGTGTTCAGGCACCTCTGCCATTCCTTTCACACACCAGTCAAATTTCATTCTATCCTTAGGTAAGAGCCAAAAGAAGCTGAAAGGAGGAATTTCCTCATTGTCCCAATGGGCAACAGCACAAAGAAAAAGTCTCCTGGTTTCCCGCTGAAATCAGTTCACAGTTTATATCCACAGCTTTGTGCTGACAGTAGCCTCTCTTGCAGAAATTTACTCTCCTGATAGATTTATAGGAAACAATGATATCACCTCTGAATACTGCTAGGCTAAGCAAGCCATGCTCTTTCAGTTCTGGAATGACAGTCAGATCAGTCCTTTAATTACTTCCAGGTGCCTCTTTTGCATTTGAATAATTTCTGCACTCTATCTGAACAGATCTGTGTGAGGTCTCCCCAGTGCCAGGTACAACGGCAGCACCTCACCCCTCCACAGACTGACATCTACCTTGGCCAGAGCAATATTTATTTTTCCCACAGCCATCTCACCTTGGTTAGCCCAGAGCCATCCTATCAATCATTCCCCTCCTTATCATTAGCCATCTGCAAATAATATTTTCTTACCTTGTTATGGGTGTATTTGAAATACAAGGCATTGGACACATTTTGTGCTGTTGTAAAACCCTCTGGGTTTTTTTATTCCAATCTTCGGTGCCTTCCTCTTCTGCTTTGTGAAATCCCAGTTCTCCTGTTAAATCCCACATTTTTCTAGCTTTAGCACAAAAAGTGAATGATCTGACAGTATCACTGATGAAAATTTGGTCAAGAACCATCAAAGACCAATCCTAGATGGGAAAACCCCTTAGCAACCTTCCTCCAAGATTTGTAACCACACTCCTTTTCATCAGTAGCATAAACTGCTTCTTTGGCCCCTTTGCACTTTTCTCAACCCCTGTTGTTGCCTGCCTTCACTAATCATTTCCCATGTGAGAAACCTGTTGGACATCCTACACCTGCTAAATAGTGAGCCTGTCCTGTTAAAACCAGGTGCCAGATTAGTCTGCCACAATTTGTTGTTAATAAATAAATCATCAGCTTTGATCTCATTCAGCATTTTCGTGCCATCTTCAATTACTTCTAGATCAACAGCTTAGACTGTTGTAACTGAGAACATCGCAATTTAAGCTGCTCCCTACAAAGCCAAAACCACAGGCATTACATCTACTGCTGTGCAGACACTCAGTACTAGCACAGAAAAATAATCAGGTAACCTTTACCTAATCCACTATTTTCTATCAGAACAAACCTATCCAGAACAGCAGTAACAGTGCCAAACATGTACCCCTGATCTGTCTAGAGTGCTTTATTTAGAAGACCACAGCAGAAGAAAAACCCAGCCACAGCCTGACACATGTACACACGAGAACCTCCTGCTGTATTCTGAAATTAACACATAGTATGTTTACCTTGAACAACTTTGCAGTCTACATTCAAGTTCTCTTCATACCACTGAGGCAACGTGGACTTGGCTGAAGTTGTGCCACGGGACGCTTAGATTGGGTATTAGAGAAAGGTCCTTCACCCAGCGGGTGGTTGGGCACTGGAACAGGCTCCCCAGGGAAGTGTCACAGCACCAAGCCTGGCAGAGCTCCAGAAGTGTTTGGACAGTGCTCTCAGGTACAGAGTGTGATTCTTGAGATGTCCTGTGTAGGGTCAAGAATTGGACTCGATGATCCCTGTGGGACCCCTCCAACTCAGCATATCCCATGTGATCCTGTGACATGAGCTACATTCCCTGTCTTCATCTTGACTTTTTCAGCAGCAGAAAACGTGACCAACTGTATTACCCAAAGGTTTATTCAGTTTTGTACCATTCCACATTTGCCAAGTAGATATGATCTCAATATACTTTTTTTTTTTTTTATTGCTAGGTGATTGCAAGTAAAGATTGTCTCATATCTAAAAATGCCGAAGCAGTCGAGATCAAAATTAGGTATATCACAGCATCCTCTCACACAGGTTTAAGACGGATCCTTAAATTTCCATTTACCAGAGTTTTCTCCCTCACCACTCCCCATTCCAAGAATTCACTGCATTTACACAGGTCAGAAATGCGTCAGAGCTCATTATATGAATATTGATTTCAATAAGGAGATCAATAGGCATGAGGTAGCAGCATTTTCCAAATGTTTTCAAAAGGACAATAATGGAAACTTGATCTTCAGTCTAGTGCAGGGATCGTGGATATCCAAATTGCTCTTCATGAATGCCATGCCCCATTTGGGCACTCGTGCAGCTTTTTAGGGTCTGTGCTTTCTTCCTTAAAAAGTCTACCCCAATTAACGTCTCCTTTTGTCTCCTGCATGCTGTGAGAAATGCCTATATAAGTCCCACTAACCCTAATTATTGGTAGAGGAAGAGTATGAATACTTGAAATAGTAACATTTGTTTCAACCAGGATGGTGTGTGTGTCACTGACATCTAATTAAATTACATAATTTCTATCTTTTTAAAAGACAAGACTATCAGAGCTTCCAACATTCTGAGACAGGAGGTATCCAATACACAACAGTCACATTTTCTTTAGAAGTATCAGGAAGTGATGAAAGCTAAATACCCTTTCTATACCTTGACTGCAGTATAGAGACAGGTACTTCACCCTCATTGTGTCACCACACAAATGTCATTTAGTCTGGAGGTGAGCAGAAAGAGGCAGTCAATCTCTGTGCTTCCAAGTTTGTAAAAAATGCACATAGTTTTACATATTGGAACTTTGAAACACTCCAATTCCCTAACAAATACAGGATCGCTGAGCAAAAAAAGCCAGAAAAGGATGTGCACGCTCATTAAAGCTGCCATTCCTCACAGCCCTTCACATGCAATACAGCCCAGGATTTATGTGTAAGATTTTAACAAAGACAGTGTCACTGGAAACACAAACTTTTTGCAACCCAGGGGGCCCACGGTCTTTCCTTTGAGGAAACGGTATGGAAGCTGAGGGCACTAAGCATTTTGCTGGATCAAGGCTCCAGTATATACAAAATACTAAGCTTCTGTGACACTAGAATGCCCTGAACATGTTCCTCTGAGCACTAACAAATGGTGGCAGAGCAGTTAATACCAATTTTTTGAGAGACAACTCAGTCATTTTTTTATTAAATTTCTCCCCCTGTAGAGCAGCATGCAGGACGTTTCCCAAAGTCTTTTTCAATATAACAAGAATGTGATATTTGAGAACCAAATCATGATGGACCAGCATTGCTTCTGTGAAGGTACAAGTGGAGGGCATAGGTTAAAGAAAATCTGCTCCACAGGTTATTTATATTTACCATCTGCTCTGATGAGTACTGACAAGACGAGTCCTTGGAAGATGTTTTACACATTTTCTTATTCAAACCTATCCAGCATGGTGAATTCCCCCTAGGAACATCCAGTGTGTTAGGAGGAAAGGCTCAACATGCACACTGCCTTCAGGATGATGAACTAAATCCCTGCCTGGTTTCACGTCTGCAAGAGGATGGGTTAGGCAAACTATCTCTGAATCATACTTAATTCAACCATTGCGTAGAAGCTGAGTAAGGAAGTGACATGCCTCAAAATACAGTGCTTTGCAGGTCCTAATATTTTTGAACACAAGCAACCTTTTTTTAAAGTGTACAAGTCACTCCCGGTTCAGGAGGACTTGGCAGCAGAAAAGATTTGTGCCCAAATCTTGAGGCTGCATGACAAGAAAAATTAATTAATCCCAATGGCAGCCCTGTCACCCACCAGGCTGCACTTTTCCAGATTCAAGCTGTTTCATCTATATTGTGGACGTGGCTTCATTGACTAGAGCATATCTGTAAATGAGACTATCAATTGTCCTAACCCCAAATCATCTGAAGCCTTATGTCCCACACTGACTTTCTGTGCAGAGGCTGAGCTTCCTCACTACTATAAAATTGCTGGAAATTAAGGTGCCCTATGCAAAGGGTTTGAACCTTGTCCGGTAATGGAATTCAATGCAATGTTAACACTCTCACTGGTCCTTCCCACTGTAAATATACTGGAATGTTGCTGTAAAACCAGCAATTTTGTCCACTGAACTCTTACCCCTGAACCAAATCATAATGAACACAGGCATTATGCCCACAGACCCAGCCTGCAAACAATAGGAGCATTAAGCTAACTCTTTGAGATTTATGACAGACCTATCTGCCTTCTACATGCATTTTATAGGCATTTGCAATAAATTAGCTAGTGGAGGCCAGCTCAGTGGCACAGACACAGGATCATGCATAGCCAAATAGTAGAACTGGGTATATTGCAGGACTGGTCATGGCTCACTGAAGTGATGAAGGCTGGAGCTTCAACCAGCCAGGAGAGGGGTAACCACGTATCACAGGGCAGCAACATCTGCTGGGTGCTCACTGACTACATTGATAACACCATGAGAGAGGTCTCCTTCCTTAGCAGCCTCTGGAAACAAGGATGAGGAGCTGCACTAAAATCCTGCATGAAGTACAGTGACATTACTCCTCCAAAGATCACTTTGTCTGGGTGAGGTTAAATATTTCAATTTAGGATTTGAAGTTTTTGTTCTTCGAATTTTGGTCATTCCAAGGTTGGGACAGAAAGTAGTAACAACTCAATGTAAGGGAGGATAAATAGAAGGAAGGAGGGAAACTACTGACCTGGGTCACGCTACAGCCTAAAGTTTTCTCCTTTTGAGCCCAACCCAAAAATAGAGCTCCTAGGAAAAATCTTGAATTGTTCAGACCTGAAAATCCCAGTAAACAAAAATTTTGCCTAATTATCTAGAGCTACAGGAATTAACCCGCTTATGTCTGTATTACTATTCCCTCTGTAATCTTGACAATCGAATGCAGTGTGTATTATTTCTGTTTTACGGCCACAGCTAAAGATTTCTGCTCTTACAGGGAAATCACGTAGCTTCATCGTGATCTCCAAGGCCAACAGGACAGCAAACTTGTGGGGAGAAAGGATGACCAGGATGAGGCTCAATGTTAAAGTAATTTAATGAAGTAAGACGGTTTTCTTCTCTGTCTTTACAATGGTCTGCTACACATTACACAAACCTCCTATTTTTAGCCTTTCCGCTTTCCCTTATTCCTCCAGATTATTTTTTTAATCCCCTTGCATTGGCCTCCAGAGCCTGTTTGGAGCAATATTGTGAAGCAAATGACCAGACATAATGACTTTCCAAGGTCCTTGTGATTCCCTATTAACATTCAGTTAGCATAAGTCCTGACTTTATTATTGACTACATTGAATACACAATACACTGACCTCTGCCATCTGCAACTAAATCTCTTCCTGCAGATCTATCAAAGTGATTTCATACACAGAGGAAGTAGAAGAAAACAAAGCAGTAGCTACTTATCTTTTTTGTCCTGAGAAACTTTAACACTCTGTGGGAAAGACTGCTTCCCCTCATGGTGTTTTCAACCATTAGTATTCCATGCTTTTATTGCTGTGGCTAAACATTGAGGCATTATCTCAAAAATTCAGGGAAGAGGGGAAGTACTAAACAAAATCCCTCATTTTTAATTTAATCTTGGTAGAAGCAAAGTGGTGACAGAGAACCTCAGCGAAAACTTTGTTTTAAATACATGCCTTTAAGTTGCTTGTGGAAAAAAATGTTTCAGTTACTAAAATACCGCAGCATCTTCAGGTACCAAGCAAGGCAGCACATGGGCCACAAGAAAGTGCATGAAAACAAATAATATCTATACCACAAAATATCTGGGGAATTTTTTTTCCTCTTTCTAATGTCCATAAAGTATTTTTTTTAAATTCCTAAAGGAAGGCTGGTGCACACAGAACTGCACTTTAAGGCGTAAGCAAGGTCAATCCTGTGGTAAATTCAGGTGCAAACCATGCTAAAGTCACGTTAAAGAACTTATGAGCCACAGGTAAGCATTTCGCAAAACTAAATCCAAGAAAAACCTTCAGCTTAAGCAACTGAGACCTAAGGCAAGACAACAGAGAGCCAGAAGTACATGCTCCAAAAGCTTTCCAGTGCAGAGCTACCAAGGGTACTTCGTTGACAGGTTTCATTTTATGAAGACACAGAATTTAGCAACATTTTTGCCAGAAAAGCTGGAAAATGGCTTACAGGCACACTAACGTGAGGGGTTAATCCTCTCTTTTGAGCACAGGAGGCCAGAAATCAACCCCACAAGCAAACCCTTCTGAGACCTACAAAATCAGATACAATGGATGTCCAGTCCTTGCCCCTACTATCACCTAACCTGGTTGCTAAACCTACACCTTGCAGAGCACATGATCAAGTAAAGCCACATCTTTGCTTCCAGGTGACACATGGAGTTCAGGAATAAGGTCCCATTCTCCCCAGCCTTCTTAGGAACTCAGAAAAAGGAAAATAAAAAATCCTTTACAAACCTCCATTAACTATCCTAGAGGGAAAACTTGTATTTCATTGACTGTAGTTTATGCAAATAGGATCAGAGGAATTAACATATTGGAAGGAGCTGACATTTGTCCTGATATATTGAATCGTTAGCATGACAGAATCACTTAAGCTGGATCCACTAACATCAGGTTTCCTCTCATTATTGACCCCTGCAGAGTAGGCCTGACAAGTGGAACTGCTGCAAAGTTCATTAATAATGTGAAATAAATCAATTGTTCGGGAAATACTGAAAACGGATGACACCGAACTCAGACTTTTTGCAAATTCAGCACATACCAGTTTCCATCAAGGACACAAGTTATAACAACGTCCTTTCCTGACCTATATTCAGGAGCTATGCTTTACTCCTAGGCAAGCTCACAGAGACACTGGGAATGCTGCCATTACTGGAATAATGCCCTTCACTAGTAAATGAAAAGCAGTATTACCCTGTGGACACCGACACAGATACCTGTGGACATTTTAGCTTACTGATTGACACCTCCAGCATGAATTATGGGCAGGACACACACTCCAAGTGCCAGGCTTTGTTTTCATCTGAAGGTACAGGGAAATACATCTTCTAACAGACTGGCCAGGCTGCTTTCTCCAACATGGACACTGCCCGAGCTAACAAACACACTTTCTGCCTTACAGCCCTCAGGAGGAGAAAAACTTATTCTCAAACAAAAGTTATAAAGAATAGACACATTGAAGAGAAAGTTGAAAGTCAAGTTCCCTTGCCTGTGTTACTACCAGAACTTAGAGGGCCAAATGCTGTGACATTTCCTACCATCAAGTGAAAAATGCCACTCGAGTAATAGACTTGATTAATGCTGCTTTTTGTGGCTCACAAAATGCCCATGAACAGATTGAGATTTTCATTAATATATTCATGGTTCAAGTTTAGCCTAGTTTTGGATATTTTTTTTTAACTGCTTTATGGAGATGTTTAAATTTTTTCTGCAAGAGCACAAGCTGGTTGGAAATATTTGACACATGGTAATTAAAGCAGAATGCATCTGAAAAAAAGCTATTGGTGCACACCACATGGTGTTTGTCAGCCGTGAATAAGGTGAGTGCAATCAGGCAAAACAGAAGAGTTCAGAAAAACCTAAGTTATATGAGATCCTGACAAGGTGCAGTTGCAGTATAGAGTCAGAAAACAATAAGAATTAAGAACTCAGGCTTGATTGTTTCATGGCAAATGCAGACTTACTCACAAAACCTAATTCCTCGGAACAAGGTAAGGTATTTTTTGGTAATTATAATGAATTTTCCTACTTTAAAAATTACTCTTCCTTATTATACATGATAATAAATAAAGGCTACAGCCAAAACCTGACCACCAACTGAAATTTTAGGCTTAGGATTAAATAGCATTTCTTTCCACCTTCAGAGTACTACCTGAGTTTGCATGCACTAAGGAACCACATACCAGTGATCACATTTTCAAAATTACACAGGGCTCTTGAGACTCTCTGATGGCTCATAATTTTTTTAAGAGCTGATCTTCTGCAAAGATTAGTCCCCGAAAACTGCTGAATCAGGAAGGGAGTTGCCAGCAGGTCGAGAGAGAGATAACTCCCCTTGACTCAGCCCCTGTGAGAGGCATCTTTTTCTAGAGGCCTGCCGGCCTCAACTCTGATTTTACCTTAATAAATACGGCTCCTCAAAGCATCTAGCAAAGTTTTTACACATCCTTTCCCATTTTTTCTTTATATTTCTTTTTCACCTCCAGTATTTAACTTCCTTTCCTCCTGTCAAGTTTAGGTCTTTTTTGCCCATTCTTCTCTTTTCAGTCTCTGAGTTTCTTACAAATGGAAACAGATCTTTCAACTCATGAAATTAAAACTCAGCTTCTGTGCACAGGAGTGTTGTCACAGATTTAAAAAGAACTTACTTTCTTATCCATCATGACACTGTCCTGCATGGTTCCAGAAGTCTTGTAAACCTTCAGTCATATTCTTGCTCTAAACTCCAAGCATGGCAAATATTAACAGAAGGAGAATTCGTGAATCAGGATCTGAAGCCACAGCTTTACTACAGCTGACACCAATCCACATAATTACAATGCAAAGCTGAAAGTTGCATATGGACTTTTACAGTTGCCACCCATGCAAGTATGGCAAAGTACCCTCAAAACACAAATTTAAAAGGCACAATCCTCTCTTAGTTGAAAAAACGGAGTTATCAGGAAGTCATCTGTTTTGTACTCAGCAATATAATCCAGGAGAAACCCAATATCTGGTAATCTCCACATATAAAAACATCCTTTCCCCCACACCCTCCAGTTCCTTGATACTACTGCTGTTTGAAGGAGTCTGCAAACAGGCTGGGAAATCCCATCATGACTGATGATTGTGCTGGTAAACTAAAGAGTAGGGAAAGTGTTCTTCCACGTACAACAGTTTCTGCTCTTGGCCTTTTCTTCTAAAACCTTACACTTGCCAAGGTTTAAATTATCGATTCGGTTATTTCTGTGCTAGCACTTTAATTTAGCACCCCCCAAAATGACAATTATGATACTGTCATGACTGTTGTGGTCTCCACTGTGGCCTTTCAGTCAGATTCTTTTCATTGGTTCATCATTCTTTACTCTATCGATTACTTCCGTCAACATCTTTCCTCCAGCTTGTACAGACCTGATGAGGACAGGTAGAACAAACACTGCAATGCAGAGTCAGCTGTTTGCTCGCAGATTTGAAAGGCAAAGCATTCCAGGAAGGTGCATTGAGTGTTCAGCCAAGTGCATGAGCTTTGTCACTGTATGATATAGAGAACACTCAAGTATCTCACACCTTCTGTGATGAACAGCTAACTGTAGCTAAACATGTAGCTAAAACTCATCTCTAATTGCCCTCCTGGTATTTTGGTATTTATATGCTGTGCCTCAGTTATTTAAGATTTGCATGCTTTTGTCACACACTGCTTTCTGAAAGTTATTTACTTTAGAAAACAAAGACTTGAAACCCCATGTTCCTGGTGCATGAGTATTTATTTCACTTACATGAGAAGGTAAGGCACATACGGAGGCCCTCTGCACTTCTCTCTGCTGACACATTACCCTGTGTAACAAAGGCCTAAATCTGCTACACTTCTGTTTCTTCTCCATTGGGCCACTATTGAGATGTAGATCCATAAACTCTATTACTTTTCCTAAGTACCTGTTTTTACATCAATTCCCAAGTCAAAACGAAGCATCACCGGTGTTCATACCATTGACTCATTACTAAATTACACCCTGTTAGGGTTTTTAGGAGCTCCCCTTTTGTCTCCCTTTTTTCTTCTAAGGATTTTTCCCCATACGTGTTGCCAGGGGACACTAATGGTTGGATACTTAAGAGAGACAAAAGACCCCAGCCACAGGGGGAGTGGCCCTGATGGCCACTCTCTTTTCCCTGGGGTTTTCTCTTGTGGGGCAGAGATGCCGCGAGATTTGAACTGGGAAAAAGGAGTTGGGTGCAGCCCTGGCACTCTTGTCCTCTCGGCGTTCAGAGAGGTAAGGAGCTGCGGTCGCTGTGGGGAGGTCATCATCATCTGCAGGATCCTGCCTTCTGCTGCTTTTCCTCTACCGGGAAAACTCCTGGATCCCTAGCCCGNCCTGCCCCGCTGGGAGACGGCCGCTGCTGCCCTGCCCCCACTGTTCCTCTGCCGCTGCTCTGAGCCATCGCTGCACTGCAGCTCCGCACCCCCTGCCTGCTAGGATGTCCCGGAGCTCTGCTGCAGCTCCGGAGTTTGATACATCTCGCCTACCACCTGGGATTTCGTGCTCATCCCTGCTGTTCCAGCCTGCTGCTCCCGAGGGTCCTGCTATGGCACAGGGATCGGTTGCCCCTGGAGGTTTGTGAAGCCTTTCTTCCATCCCTTCCCGGCTCGGCCCAGCCGCCATTGCCGCGTGCTCCCCGAGCCCGCGCCACAGCGCCCCCGGCAGCCGCGGGGGAACCATCGCACCCGCCCGGCGGTGAGCGGAACTGCACCGAAGGGGAAAGGGCCTGAGGCCGAGAGAGGCCGGCGCTGGGTTACTGGTTCTGTTTGTTGTTACTGACACAGTTATTGTTGTGTGTTTGCCTTGAGAGACATAGATCAGTAAAGAACTGTTATTCCTATTTTTTCCCATATCTTTGCCTGAAAGCCCCTTAATTTCAAAATTATAATAATTTGGAGGGAAGGGGGCTACATCTTTCTATTCCAAGGGAGGCTCCTGCCTTTTTGGCAGTCTTTCAAACCAAGACACACCCTCTGTTCTAATTAGGCTGCCTTCTTGCCATACCAAAGCCTGGAGTAACTATCTGAAGTCTTCGTTAAGTAAAACTAAAAGTAAGTACTGCAAAAGACATCTGCATACTCTGCCTTAAATGTCTTACTTTCATGTATTTATTTCAAAAGCATCACTGCAATTTATTCCCTTAGCAAGCAATTTAGGAGACAGACTTTTCCTTGCAGCTGGAATCCAACACATGCAGCTGAAGCTCTCTGCTGAGCGAGGCACCTTCTTTTACCTCAGGAACACCAACTGACTGTGCCAGCAAGTTGCCCTTCCAGAAGCAAAGGTATTTGCTCCTGCTTTTTTTTGCTTCACTCACTCTGAACCACTGTAATGCCCTTTTTGCCAGCCTCCTTGAACACACAATTAACATGCTGCAGCTGGTATCAAATGTTGCTGCTGGGATTCTGACTGGCACCAGACGGAGTAAGTGTGTAATTCCACTTCTGTCTCCATCATGCCAGTCAGATTTCACATTAGCTTCAAGGTGCTCTCCCTGACCTGTACAGCCCTTTAAAATCTTCCATCATGCTTTCTCATGGATGGGATAGTGTTTTATACTATTTCATGCTGGTCTGCTGTAGTGCGCTGGTAGGTAAGCGTTCATGCACCATGGAAGTGGGCATGATAGAAGAATCTGAATAAAATATAAGGGGACAACAGCAGAAGAAAATGTTCTCCTTTTTAATAAATGATTTGAAAATATATTTTTCAAAAGGACTTTTTATTAAAAATATGAAAAGCAACACAAACAGTTCAGCATTGCAGACTTCGATAGATAATCTCTACTGTGCCTCACATCCTCAAATGACTTCAAACTAAAAAAAAATTAAAGATATTCCAACTAAACCTGCACCATTCATATATATAAAAATTCAATCTGCTCTTGACTGTAGTTTGAATTTATATGGATCTCTTTTTATTGTTGAAGCATTTCTACCAAAAAATTAAAGCAAATAATACTGTAGTAGAGTGCTACTTTCTGCACACCACTCTTTCCCTGTGAGTCCCTGACTGAATGCATCAGGAATGCTGCTGTCCAGCATGTGCCTAGGCAAGAGATTCGTCCTTTCCCTTTGGAATTGCTTGAATTTATCTCTTGAATCATCAGGACACATGATGGGGGAAAAAACCCCATAGGTATCTCAAAACCAAAGTAGCTCAGCTATGAGAGAACAGGGGTAAGAAGCTCCCAGTGGCTTCTGTTAACTCATGAAGTCTCTTTAAAGGTAGTCCAGTTAACTAGAGCCCACAGTGGTGTAGAAGTCGCCAAGTTCAGTAGGGCTAAAGCATCCTAGCTAAGGGTTTTCAGGGATTTTGAGACTTCCCTACAGTGACAGTTTAAAAACTGATCCAGCTTTTTTGAACAATCAAACAAACTCCCCTCAGCTTCGTTGAGGATTTGTGCTCAGCTATGAACCTTAGAAACTGGCCTGAGTTGTTGTCATTTTGGTTTTTATTTCAACCATGTAATGAAGACAAAGCAGCTGCCACAATTGTAACAGCTGCCAGAGTATTTCAGCAGCAGAAGACAATTGAGAACCACCTGGTCTGGGTTAGGGCTACTGCTCCAGAAACTCAGGGGCGTTCACAAAAATTACAGTGGCAACCATCCCTGACCCACTTGCTGACATGGAGGAAGCATTTGCCAGGTCCAGAATGGCATAAAGCACCAACATATTCTGCATGTGAGCATAACTCCGTGCAGGTCCCCTTCAAAAGTAAACACTCCTTATTTCAGCTTTTCTATTTCTCTGAATTAGTCAGTGTAGTTAATTGGGCTACTAGAGAAGTAGGAATCACTTGCTAACTAGATTTACTATACCCCACAGAGCCCAACTCACATACTAGAAAGTGCAGTTTGCTCCCATTTCTCCCTCACTGTATTTTTTAACTAGCAACCAGTGTTTTTAAGCCCCTTAGTAGATCCAGTCTTTGTGCCATAAACTGTGTTCACAATGACAACCATCATTTCAGAAGCGGCAAGAGAAAAGGGGTAACCCTGAGCTGTTACTGGGTAAAGCCACCAATGCAACATTCTGTGCAGAGTAAAGCATGGTACAGCACTGACCAAAAAAATGTCATCCTCAAAGAGCTGCAATAAGGATGCTCAGCTTTTTAAAAGGCAGGACAATCTGAATTAGCACAGAAATAAATCTACTGTCCACGGACTGAATTGTTTCCTGTGTTTCATTACCTCACTGTAGTTATGAGAACCTCCAGCCATTTCACCACAAGCACCTCCTCATCCTGTACCTTTACCTTTCTTTATGCTTCTATTTGCAACTGCATCTTCTTTTAACCTTCCTTGAGGAAAGTTTGCTTTTCACACACAGGTGGCTCTCTGCCTATCTTTATCTAGCAGACTTTCTTATCAGTAAAACCCAAAAAGACAAATTCATCCTTTGTGCTGATGCAATTGACTTGTCATCTACTTTTACAGCTAATTAGCTCTTTAGTAGATGATGGTGGATGTCAGAGGTCATCTGATAGCTGATCCCGCTAAACTGACCGTAAATATTTCTTTCCGATTGTACATGATTGCCTCTTACTGCTACATTCTCTCTCAAATTAACACAGCACATTTAACCTACTTATTCAGAAGGAAGAATATTAAGCCTGGATTAAAAAAATTACTGTTTCATAAGGTACTAGCACTCAGAACCAAATCTTTCACTGAAGGCCTGACCTAGTAGGTGAGGGTGCCGGAGACATCTAATTAGATCCTGGTAACAGCAGTCCTGAGCCATGTTTTCTCTTGACATTTACAGCTCTCAGTATCAATATCTATGGACTATGTATTGTGCATTTCAGGTATGTTGTTAATCAGTGTCCATACCCAAGGGATACCAACAGGACAGGGTACAAAATCAGAAGTCTATATACCTCAAAAGATTTGCAAATTAATTAATTGGCAGAACATTCCTGGGACCAACAAACAAGGAGCAGTGAGAACCACTCCCCTTTCACCGCAGGGCAGCTTGGGAAAAAAGTCTTTTTGGTTGCACAACAAGAAAAAAAAATCATTTGATACTTAGAGTTACCAGTAAAACCAAGGACAGAGTTTTATTTCCATTTTAAAAAAAAGGTCCCTTTTCAGTTCATCAGAAGTTTCATAAAGCTGAAGTTACTGAATCTAAAGAACCCAAACATGCACACAGTTTTAGGCAAAAACCCCCAAACATACGAAAATAAAATACTTAACTTGTAAAATAGACCACAGTAGTATTGATATTTTTTACCCAAGAAATTTCCCACGTGTTTTTCTTACAGGATTTCAGCAATACCCAGCAAGGATGTAGAGAATACCTCATTTAGGGCCCCTGCCTAGCACTTGGCACCTAGAGCAGGGTTTTGCTGCCTCTTGCCCCCGAGAGCAGGCTTGTCCAGTCACCTTCATTTCACTTGTATGCATTTTTCCAGAATTAAATATGACGGCTGTATGTGGTCTATAGCAAAAATATGTCCTCGGTTAAGAGTAAGGAGCTGCCCGTGAGCTTCCAGCATGACTCCCAAGAGGAGGCTCCAGAATTTTGACAGCTGGGAGCTTCCAAAGAAGCCTGGTTACCAGCAACAGCTGTGTTTCCTGAGAAGCTTCCCTACACATGTCTGTACCTGGAGTGCCCCAGGGGATTCTACACAACAACAAGCACTTCCAGGGAGCTGCTGGGGCAGCACTGCTGGGAGTGAACAAGGGAGCACCCTCAGGCTACCCCTGAACAGCACAAGGGAACAAGACAGGACCAGGGAGCCCCTGGAGGCTGCTCGGGGTGGGCAAGGCTTGCTCCCACACACGTTACCGCATCACAGCTGCATCCTGCTGCAAGAGGCTCCTCAGCCCAGCCCAGTCAAGGGGAGCTGTGAGCACAAAGAGCAGGGGATGGGACTGTGGCTCCACAAGCTGTGCTGAGCAGCAGCTTTCATTTAATCAAATGTTATCTCCAGAAACCACAGCTGCAGCTGAGGCCTCTAAGAAACACGGCTTCTCCTGGGAGCCCTTTCCCATGCTTCAGTGAGAACATCAGAATATTTGCCTGGGTGATGTGCCAGCAGTTTGGATTTGTACCTGGCATGTCAGCAAGTAGAAAGCTGCAGTCTGCAGGGTGAGGGAGAAGGACCTGTGCTGTGCAATACCCAGCTCTCCATGATCCTCAAGAGCTTCCTCCTGCAAACTCTCCTACTTACACTGCTTGGATAGTTTTAGTCCAATACCAAACAGGTTCAAAAGAACATGATGGGTAAATAAATGCCAAATTACAGACATACATGCAAAAGTCAGAGGAGGGAACGCATGTAAGACACACAGCATGAGCTGTGGGCTGCTGTTTCTAGCAGTTCAAGGGAGTCGAGTTCTTGACACAAAAACCCCTCTAGGTCCCGTTTTGTGCCACCAGATGATACATACACAACAAACCCAAACCATAACACATCGAGGCGTTTTGGGCCTTACCTAAATACAGAAACTAGAAATGAGTTACCTTTCCTATTACAATGGATTATCAACCTTGTTTCTAAGGTACTTTAAAAAAGTATTTTAGTTTTCCATCAACACATAATAAAAAGACAGTTTGTCATGTGGTTTTACCTTGTCTAGAGCTTCAGCAGATATTTGCTGCTCCATGGCTGACCAAAATAATTGCAAGGATTCCAACACAGAAGTTCAAGAATACAAGAAAAAAATCTTTACAATATCAATAGACAACAGTCTTTTTTTCTAAGCTTGTAATCAAAACACCTTGTCTTTGAGCAAAGGGAACACTTCACACCACCCTCATCCTAAGCAGCCTGAAACAAGCCACGCAATTGTTCTACGGCACACCATGCACTCAGAAGTCGGGGTGCTCACATTCCTTTCCTGTGATTCAACTTTAGATAAAGTGCCTTAGTTCAGGGACCTTGTCTTCCAACTGGCCTGGCCAAGAGGGTTTTGCTGCTAGCCATCTAATTTTAAGGTATATTTCATATTTAACTCAAGACACTACTATTTGTTATTTGGTAGAGGTAGATGGGGAGTTATAGATTATCTCGTGCAATGCTTTCCCATTTTTCATCTGCGGTCAAATAGTGGGCAAAATTCTGAACAGTCATTGATAATTCTTCCCTTAGCCCGATGGCCCAGCTGCAGGGGAACATGTGGATGTGAATGGGAAAAGGACAGCTAATATTTCAAGACCATTTTGGAAACAACCTCACAATATCATACTAGCAATGTATTGCTGGTTCCCAGTTAAACAGCTCTGGAAAACCTGTTATCAAGGATAAATTACCAATATTTAAATATTTAGAGAGTATAGGAGAGTTATTTCTGCCACTTACTAGAAGAACAAGCTTAAGCACAAATTTTTAGCTTCAAACACCTTGCAGCCAGAACACCCACTGTTTTATACAAGTACTTCTTTAATATTAGATATTTCTGGCATTCACAGCTGTCTTCGGTGGCAATTGCTTGAAAATCATTTTGCTGTTCTTTCTGTATTAAGAAATCAATGCCCCTTTTTTATCATTTATCTATCCAAAGATCCTCCTAATTTATTATCAGTTCATTAATGTACTGCCGACTACCTTTCAAAATCATTAAAGAAGTTAAATAATATCTTAAACCTTCTTCCTCAGCATTTTGTCCCTCAGAGCTGTATTGTATATATGTGATTAAATTCACCTTACTGTTTCAAGTCTGGTCACCCCTCACCTCTCCTCGTTTTTTTTAAGGGGAAAAGATTTGAATTTCCAACCTTATAATTTTAAGTGTAACTAATAATTTCTTCTAGAGAGCAGTCATCCTCTATTCATCAAGCCCTATGCTTTCCCTTCCTTTCAAGCAGAAACATCTTAGATATTTCTAAGACTCCACCAGGATGCATGCCAGAGCCTCTCCACGCTAAGTTTCCCTGGTTACTTTTGTGTTCTGCTCCAGTAGCCATCTGGGAAAAACAAAACCGTGCCTGTCAATAGAATCATCTGTCCACAGAGGGGACCCAGCTGTCTTCCCTGATCTTCACTGGACCGTGTACGTCACTCACCTGCATCTCCTGTCCTCAGCCAGGGGAAGGAATTCTCGCCTGGACCAGGTACCTCAGAGATGCTCACTCTGTTGGTCTCCTATGTCAGCTGATCCAGTGGATCTATTTCTCCATTTCAGTGTGGTGATTAGGATGAGATGCACTGGCTTCTCACACATCTTTGTGCCAATAATATACACTTACTCTTTCTTTCTACTGTTAAGAGGTTTTTCTTTTTTGTGGTATGGAACATCAGTTTTGAGCTGTGCTGATGCCCAAGTCCTTTCTGCTTTTCCCACAGTCCTGAGGCTGCCTTTCCAAGCTGAGTTTGTTGTTCACAAACAGGACTATTTCTGTGTGCAATCCTAAACCCAAGAAAGCCTCTCGCTTTGTGTCAGCAACACTTTCACTCAGTCAAGGGATGGAGGCCTCTGCCTTAAATTAGGAATGACTTCAATGAGGAATGGTATGCCAATTCCATCAGCTATGGATAGCCTATATTAGTTTATCACTAATAAACTACAGCAGTATGACTGTCGCATCTGATTAAGAAGATGTTTCAGCTAACTTAATTTATACACCGCAAGTCTAACTTCTTCTCCCATTTTCTTTCCAGTCATTCAATGCCCTGGGAACTGTCTCTGCACACAGTCCATCCCAGCTCACCAGCAGAGTCCATTGTAACACATCAGGCTATTCTCTGACGTGTCTCAGAATAAAGTTACAACTTAATGCCAAGCACAAGATTAAATGCTCAGCTCAAAGAATCGGATTCAGTCAGTGTTCAAAGGAGAGTGCTTTAGTGAATGAGATGCAGCAAAGCCAAAAACACCTTCCCAAGAGCTGGCTGCTGCCAGGACAGCATGCCAGTTTGCTGAACAATACAAATGCCCTGCTCTCATTTCCACCCTGTAACACACCATCTGTTTTTACTACTCCTTCCTATCTGGCAGACCAGACAGCAGGAAAACCCACAAAGTTGTGTCCTGACAAACAAACCTCAGCAATCCTCAGTTCTAACTTGCCAGCTGTCTGGAAAAGATGAGAGGGAACAGTTGTGAAGCATGTCAGATCGAGGTGAGGGCTAAGAGAAATTACTCTCTCAACTGGAAGGGACTTGGTTTCAGATTAAGTAAAACAACTCCCGTTGCTACAAACAGCGGGAGGGCCGCGTTAGCTACTTCAGAGATAACTGTCCCAGTCCTGGGGAGATGACTTAGACTTGTCCTACCTTTCCTAACAGCAGGGCAGAGTAACATTTACAGAGAGTACTTCCCGTGCTAGGGACTGATCCTGTCTCTCTTGAGACAAATTCCAAGGCATGGACTTCAGTAACTCAGGGTAAGGCAGAAGCCGAGGCTTACTGAGAACCAAAAGCAGCAGTGAACAGCCATGGCAGAGGGCTGGCTCTACAAGCAGGTATTGCGAACGTCACTCTGAGCTGGAAGAAATACTCTATTCAAGATCAGTTACTACTTCAGTTAAATGAGGTCAAGGATCACACAGTATCAGTCAAGATGCCAAACTATGTCACTTCCTTTAGTGCTCTCCAGCTTTTTTTTTTTTTTTTTTTTAACAATAATTGGCCAGACAAAAGTACATCATTAACTAATTGGTATGATGTATTCCTTTAACTCTCCAGCTTCTGTGCTTGGCAGAGTATTCATAGTATTACAGACATTTATAAGAGCAGCAACTTGGATCTAAATATAATTTAGAGATTTATAACTGAATTAAAAACTTTATCAGTGGTGGATTTGTGAACTGTGATGTGATTTCTTTTGAAAGGAGGCAAACCTTCTTTTCACATTTCAGTTACATCATTCACACACACTGAAGTTTAGTACCTTATACAAACTGAGGGCTCCAGTGAGGCAGAGCTTCTCATTGCACACTGAGGATTGGCAAGCACACATTTCTGCATGGGAGTTGTCCAGGGAAGGGGTTGGAATACAGTTGCTGCATACATTTCACTGTTCTTCCAAGAGTCATCTTTTACTCAGTTACCCCAATGCACCCAAACCGATTAATCTCACCTCACAGTGGGTAAGAACTGGCTCCACCAGCCTGTCTGCCCCGAGTGCCATGCCTAGTGTTTGCCTTTTCCTTTCAAGGAGTACAGTTTGCTCTCAAAGAAGAGGACATCACCCTTCTGTGTGCGTCTTGGTGCAGATATCTGAGGTTTTCAACTGTTTCCAGCATCACAGGGTATTTTTCATGTCAGCCTCCTATGAATTCCCCAACAACAGGTCATCTATTGATGAAGCACACATTGCTTGGTCTGCGTTTCATATGCAGCAGTTGCATTTAAAACAGACAAAGGCTGCTAAAAGCAGATTTTCCATCCTCTGCCTTTCCATCAGCTGCTGATGCCTAGTGTCAAACTTGCAATTCTGGCCTGCTTGCTCCACATCTGCTGTGCATCCATTTTGAAAGCCAGAGATGGCACTGGCATAATCAATAGAGGTTATGGTGGGAGGAGAGCAGCTATGAACGTTGGATTGTTTTTACTACTGTGTAACCACATATATGGGGGCTAAAACCAATGTGATTTGACTGAAAATCTGGGCAGCTCCTAGAAATAACAGGCAAGATGTTCCCAGACACACTGATGGGTACAAGGAAAACAGTGGAGCAAACAGTTTGTCTGTTTAGGATTAATTTAGTTCCTCCATTGTTTCTTAATACAACTTCTTTTGTCAGCTATCAAGCTCTCATAACACAAGCCCCTGCTTTGAGCTGCAGTGCTGCCTAGGTGTTGCTAGCAAGCCTCCTTTATTTATGTTGGGTTTTGCTGGGTTTTGTTAAGCAGCATAGTAGAACGAGTTATGCTTTCTTCATGTCACAGGCCTCCTGGGCTGATTTTGTACACACAGAAAAAGAAGCTTCTGGCATTTTTCACATTTCAACCAGCAGTGGCTTGGCTGCATTATCAAAGCAGGGCTGGCAGATACACAGAGCAGAGTATCCAAGACCCACCGCAGACGCTGCCTGCACAGATGAACTCGTAGCACAGATACTGCTGGGCCACAGCAAGGAGGCCAGGGGAAAAATAAAAACCAATGGAGACGAGGCTGAGCCACGGCTGTAAAGAATCTGCTTTCCTTAGCAGGTGCTTTAAGCTCCAACATCTGCTGACCATACAAGTCAAAGAAGCCCCTACAACTATTTACGCAAGTGAATGACGTGAACATATAAATACACTCTAAGGTTTTTTCCCTATTACTATTCTTGGCATTGAACCCATAGAGAAGGTTCAGAAACTTTTTGTCAGCTAGAAAGGTTATGATAAATAAAACACCTAATCAGCTGGCATGTGGCTCGTGGAGGAATTCTCAGAGATTTTTTTTTTAATAAAAGATTCAATAAGACTACCTCAGGTATTTTAGAATAGGGCTCCTTCCTACTTTTAGCTCTGTTGTATATTCAGCTCCCAGAACTGAGTCCTGATTTTATTTAAATGAAGTATTACCAACTTCATTGAAATGAGGATTTTTCTTCTATTTATCGTAGAACTCTTTAAAAAGAAAGCAAAGCTTTCAAAACACTCAGAAAATCTCCAGCTGAACTTCATCAGCTGTCAGGTGTGGCAGTGTCACATGGTTGTGTTATTTGTCAGCTAATTATAAAATGCAAGCAAGTCCTTATAAAATTGATATTCTATTCTACACCTACTCACTTATTCCCCTCTATTGCAGCAATGAGCTCCTCACACCTTGAGGAGCTGCCCTTTNGGTTGTGTTATTTGTCAGCTAATTATAAAATGCAAGCAAGTCCTTATAAAATTGATATTCTATTCTACACCTACTCACTTATTCCCCTCTATTGCAGCAATGAGCTCCTCACACCTTGAGGAGCTGCCCCTTTCTCTGGTTTGGAAGGTTTCACGCTTTAATTATCGCCCTGGCAAAAAAAAAAAAAAAAAAGAAAAAAAGAGAAAGAGATATTTCATTCACAGGGACTTAATAATGTGAAAGCCATAACTAAGCTAAGCTAAAGAAGTGTTCTTTGATAATGTTGAATAATGATTAATTTGCAGCATTTTCCTTTTCCCCCTGCCCTGGTACACATCTTGTGTACATCACACAGCCTTTCTGCTGACATGGCTTGAGACAAAGCCCTTTCTAGTCATCTCTGGCACAAAAAGCTGGAGTGTCTGCTTGGTGTCTGGCACAAAATGTGTCTTGCCCCATCTGATATTCACAAAGCCAGAACACAATCCCTATTTTCTGCTGGGCTTGTTTCTCTGAGACATAAGGCTACACAAACTGCATGTCCAAACCGAAAGGCTGCAGTGGGCTATTCACTCATGCCTCACACTCAGTCCAGGAAGCTCCTCCAAGCTCACAGCCTGCCTGCTGTTCCCTCACACTGTCAGTCCCACGGAGCAACAGCTTCTGGGCTGACACCGAGAGCCTGGGCCCGCTCCTGCTGCCCAGCCCAGCCAAAGCAGCTGGGTGGAATTAGTGTGAAGGAGAGGAGGTCATCCTTTGTACCACACACCTGAGCCTCCTTCCACTGATGCCCACACAGCCGTATTTCAAGGAAAGGGGAACCTGCATCACAGTGAATTCTGAAAATTCCCCTCCACTCCCCAGGGAAAAAAACCAACCCAGCCTGCCAAAACAGACTGTGAGCTCCAGAAGGGCTTTGAGTTTCACTGAATGCTTGTTTTAGACACATATACGAGTGACATCCTACGGGCCCTTCCCAATGCAGACGGTGCCAGATACCCCTTCTCTGCCACTCCAACCTCAGAGGAGATGAAGTCGACAAGCAGTCCCACTTGGCTCCCTGTGACTCCATCATGTGGAGCAGTTCCTGTCAGGTGGTCAGCCCTGTGATGTGGCCTTGCATTTGGCAGGCAATTTAATTGTTCTGGTGCTTCCTTACTCTCCTTTCAGAAACATACGGAGATGAGGCATCTAAAATTCAAAGGCCATTTATGAAGATTGCTCTCTTTTAGCACTGTCTTAAGAATGGGGACCATGTGCTTTTTAGTGGATTCCAAAAGAACTTCTGTTCCTTGATGAAGATTTCATGTAATGTGGAAAATCATCCATTGCCCAGCTGCTTCTGCCTATGGTGATTACCTCTCTTTACAGCAACACTCAGACAGGTGCCCAGCAAGTACATCAGTCATCTTCCAAAGCAAGCTTTTCCAGTGCAAGAGACCTGGCAAACAGGAGTTTCCTACTCCCTGCTATCACTGGATGCCAGAACTACTACTACAGAGAGCTACACCCATGGCCTGGCACAAAGTGCCCCCTCCTCTTGAATGGGAAACTGCACAGTTTACAGGCAGGGTCTGTGCCTCGAGATCCTGAGCCCGTGATGCTTTCTGGTCTGTTTTGCAGACAGAAAAATCCCACATCAATTTTCATCGGCATTTTTTCAAATTAATAGCCTAATACATTGGAGCTACGGGTTAAACTCAAAGTGTCGAATGTTTTCCTTGTTGTATCCTGTCACTGATGAGATACAATCTGTGCAGTCACTTGGAATGCCTAAGAACCCGCTGCAGAAAATGCTCTGTTATGCTGTCAAGAGTAATGGCTGAGTATTGAAAAATAACTGCATGCAGCCATCTACTCACAGAAGAGATATTATAGACAGATACAATCATGTTTATTAAAGCTCATCCATCCAAAGCAGTGCAACATATCACTTGGCCACTAGAGAACAGGTGCTGAGCATTTTAATAAAAAGAATTAGGACTTCCATAAAAGGAGGTCCAAGTTGAGAATGTTCATGGACCTCAAAAAAACCCAAACAACAAAAAAATCACTTCTCTGTAGAAAATACAAGCGAGTCTAGAATGCACCCTCATAATTCATGTGAACAAAAGGTATATTTGGAGCAAAGTAGAAAACTACCACCTAAGAGCAGTAAAAACATGCCATAGAAAATACACTAACAGAGAAAAATTTTATCAGACTTGATTTGCTTTCCCAGCTTTGAGCTCTCCTACACAGTATGCTTTCATTCTTACCCTATTTACTCATTCTAATACTGCAAGTGATCTGAAAAAAAAAAATCAATGAGAACATTCCAAGAATAAAGTAAATAATGAAAAATAATGACTGTCTATCCCTAAAAGACTAATTCCTTTTATCTTAGTCAGACCTCACCAAAATATCATTGAACCAAAAAATTATAATAATGATTGATATTGAATCATTATTGGCCTGGATTTAACATAGGCCATTTTGCAATATATCAGAGCAAAAATTAGTGTAAGAAGACTGTAGAACAGCGGTAAGTATTTAAATGGTACGTGATAGCTTTATAAAACAAGTGACGGGGCTGGGAAAAAAGTAAATCCTTGCAGGAACTAATAAGCTCCCATCTGTACAGTGGAGTTCACAAAATGGCAATACTGTGTCATTAGGCTGGCACGGCAGCGGAATCCCTAATACACCACAGCAGAGCCTGTGCAGGACCAAGTCTGGAGTCACGGACTGCTGCTTCATGCTGGGGCACGCTGGAAGGGTCTTGGCCCTTGCACAGGGCAGGGATGGCCATGGACTACTGGAGTGACACAACACACAGACTCGTGTGGCTTGGCATCCCCAAACGGGTTGCAGGGGTCCATTTCATTCAGAGCTTCTCTGCGCCTCTGCCATAAGGAAGTGAATCATGCTGCACTAATTCAGGAGGAGATGTCTTCAGAGTGAGGGGAAAAAGTAACTCCATGTTTACCAAAGATGGGAACTCCATTCCATTTTCACATCTTGGTGATGCCCAGATTCTTGGCAACTCCTTGAGTACTTAGAGGAGGGGTCAGGAAATCTGTACTCCGTGTCTGTAACCTCTCTGGCACAGCTGTGATCATTGCTTTTACCCCCCGCTTTCTTCCACCCATCCCGGGACCTCTTTCTTGATCATCTGGTTTGAGGCATGGCAAGAGCCTCCCCTGCCTGCTCCTCAGATTTCAGCACAGAGCAAGTCCAAGCCCCAAGTGCTGCCTGTGTTTCCAGTCCGTTCTTCACCCTGCTGAGCAGCATGAACACGGCTAGGACAGGCAATTGCTCCTGAGCTGCCAAAATGAAGCCACAATTCCCACACGAGATCTATCACTGGAGCCAAAGCAATAGCATGACTATGCCTGTGTATTACATAGGCTGCTGTCCAGGAGTAATGTGCTTCAGGCCTTAGTCTGCTGTAATAAAACCCCAAATACTAGCAAAACAAATAATTAACACTAGCAAAGTGCCTGTATTATCAGAGTCCTGAGCAAACAAGGGCTAACAGAGATATTGCCTCCAAAACAAACGAGATCAGATTACATACTGAAAGGTTAGAACGCAAAAGTATGCTCCAGCAATTCTGAAGGTAAACTAATTAGGAATATCGGCGTAAAATACAGCCTTTAGTCTGAGGGAAGAACTACTTCTTTGTGAATAAAACAAGTGCAGCAGGTTAAAGGGGAAAACATGTCTCGGGCCAGATATGGATGAATAAAACCAGAAATTCCAAAAGTTAAAAAAATAGTTACATAGAGGAATACACACATTAGGCAGCCTTCTGCTAGCATAGAAAAACCTAAAATTAGAACACATTTATGTAACAGAAACTGAATTTTACTTTCCCTCCTCAAACCAGCCCTGCTAATGTGGCCAGCTAGGATGTCACTCCTGGCTGCAAGAAAAAGCAGCAGAGATCAAACTGGGTCCCAACCTGGCCCCAGCAGTTCAGGTTCAGGTGAAAGCATGCATCCATCTCCACCTTGGAAGAGTTCACAAGACGTTATAATAAGGATCTAGATGCAGATGCAGCCTTTAAGTACCTTTTGGACAGGTGTCCTTAACCCCTTTCTTTTCTGCTGTGGTTAATGCAAAGCCAGTTCAGAGCATAAACAGAAGGAATGGTCTCAGCAACAGGGGTTTGTAACACAAAGCATCTCCAGAACAGTCTGTGGTGGTGCCTAGCACTGCAGGGTCACAGTCAGGAGACAGCCACTTCTACGCAGGAAACGCCTATACCACTACCAGAAAGAGAGGCAATGGACTTTTTAAACACTCATGAGAAACATGACTATTTCTTAAGAGGTCATACCATCAGTGGATGCTGGAGTATTTTGTCTACCTCGTGACATGCCCAGAAAGCCTGTCCTGATCTGGATCCAATTCAAAAGAAGTTTTGCCAATGTCTGCTGCCATATGGACACACAGTTGTTTCTCCTGCCTCATAAAGTTTGCAGCGAGTTCTGATATAGAAAGAACTCTCCAGAGAGAAAGGTGGGCAGGCAAAATCCTGCTGAAAAAAATTAAAATGGACAGAAAACCCATCAAAACAAGCTGCCTGGGCAAAGCTAATTTAGTTAAAAGGTATCGAGGCCACACTATTAGCTACAGCTCATTACTACAGCATGAAAGCATGTTGTTTGGCCATCAGTTTCCTTTTTCTGACACCATTTGCTTGAATGACCTTGGTCAAGTCACCTAACACTTGTTCACAAGCTTCCTATCCTTAAATTATGGATATGGGCCTTCTCCCATATCCACCAGAGTTATTAAGGATACAATCTCCTTAGAAAAGCAGGCACCTCTGATCATGTTAGCAAGAAGTCCTAGATTTTGCTCACCTTTGCTAGTCTTTAACGCAATTTTTAACAGTGCCTCAAGCAGTTAAGACCAAATGCTACCACTGGTTTCATCCTCAAAACTAAGCACTCAGCTAAACTACAAGATTAAGAAAAAGGAACTACCCCAAGTTCAAGGTTTGCTTAGACTGGCCAAACAAAGGAAGGAGCTTTTGGTACCTTAGGAAAGAACCCCAAAATCTAAATGATTCCAGAGAAAATCTAAGATAAATTATACAGTTTCCATTTATATCTGTCAGGAAAAAAAAATGTAGAGGAAAAGTGATTGCATTTCTTTCTCCTCAGTTCCTGGGTGGATCAAAGAATTATGCAGGGTAGCAAGGCAGGGAGAGCTGCCTGGCTGCCATCAGCAGTGTCTGTGCAGTCCTCACAGCCTGCAGATCCCAGGCTCCACCACATTTATGAAGACCTGGGGTGCCTACTTCACTACCAGTGCCCTTGGACAAATGCTCCCCATTCCCTACCTTTGAACTCATATCTCTCCCACTCCTCATCCCAGGGCCCGCAAGGGAACGCGTCTGCTCATTCACAGCTCTAGTCCTTTGAAGTGCCATTGAGATTCAAGCCTTGGGGAGCCTTCTGAATCCTAATGGCACCCTCAAACACAACTCAGTTCACACTACAAATAAACTTGCTCTGGTGAACCTGCTAGTGGCTCCAGTGTGCTAACATCAGCCTACCTCTGAAAAAAGGGCTCAGCAGCACAGGCATTGCAAAGGAAAATAAAATCCTCAGCATGGAGCCCCGGAGAAGAAAAACAGTGAGATATTTAAACCTAACCATTTCTTTTTAAATACTTGGGTGTTCTTTATGGAGGGAATTTCCCCCTCCCCTGCTCCCCACCAGAAGCGTCCAAAGTGTTACTCACTTTATTTACAGAGCTTTGATGTGAGCCTCCAAATTTTTAGTTCAGCTTTTAAGAATGTGAGGGTCAACTGATTTTCTTTCTGGGGAAATTAGGCTGAATTTCATACCACCATTTATTTCAGACAAGGAAATACATGGAGGAATCCTACTTTAATTCAACAGCAGTGTTTAAAATTTGAGTTTAAAATCACTGCACCAACACACATACTTTCTCCAATCATTTTTACATGCAGAACACGTTTGGTCAGTGCAAATGAGCAGCATTACAAGATCTGTTTGTGCTCAGTGGTCCAAAGAAAATGACATCCCTCCTGGACAGAACATGGGTTCATCACTCTGCAGTGGGAGTGGGCTGCCTGTGCAAAAACAGCAAGTCAAGAAATAACTGGAGTCCTTGAAAAAAGTCAAGCTTGACTTTCAAGTTGTGCCCTCAGAGGTAATGTCTCCTGCTGAGAGGCCACCGCTGGAACTGGAACCACGCTGATCTGAGCAGGTTTTCCACCCACAGGTAGGGCTGCTTCTACATGATGGATTCCCACCCTTCAGGTAACAGTAATTGCTCTGAACTGCATCAAGTACATGCTCATAGCCCCTGGCATTTCCATTTATTTATTTTGATTTACTGACTTCATTGGCTGGTGCCTGAGCCATTTTTTCCCCGTGGCTACAGCAGCCTCTCAAGTATTAAGTCTTTCAGTGAGAGAATAATTTTAATGGCACGTTGAGTGCTCATTTGTAAAAGCAATCTTAGTCTCATTAAAACTTTCAGCAGTTATATCATCCAGAAAGCTCATAGCAATCATGACAACAAATTGTCTAATAGGAACAGCAAGAGGATCCCTTGTACCTGAGCTGGATGGATTCTGGCTAAAATCAGTCAGGGACAAAGACAAAAGATTCTGCATCTACTGGGATTTGAAAGAACAAATGTCTCTGACCCTGGAGTCAGATGAACCATTAAAACACAGCTACAAATCTAGGAGCTGACTCTGCAGAACATTCCTGACTTCAAATCTTCCTTCCTGTTGGGAAGCATTGGAAATGGTCAAACACAACAGGCTTTGTAAAACATACCAACATAGCATGGGGGATGCTGCCTTACAACCATTTCATGTTCCCTAATACCTCATCCCTGAGCTCATGCCTGCAGAGGCATCCCACGCACAGCTCTGTGCCAGACTCCTCTTCCTCCCAAAACCTGGAAGGGAAAGGGAACTGACAGAGTTCGTGCCCTCAGATGCCGAGGTTTTACTTGAAGCACATTCACCAGCAGAATGTCTGTACTTCTTTAGCTGACCACAGGTAAATACACACACAGAGCAATCCTTTCTATTGTGAGCACATTTATAACGTGTACAAACCCAAGGCAAACTGTTCTTGAACTGGAAAACTAAAAGGTATTCCTTTCTCTGCTAGTTCACCTTGGGCAAGCATTGCCTTGAAGCTGAAGTGGCTTGGACATTACCACCAACAGAACCATTTATGCAAAGTGTTGATTCCTGTACCTGCCTTCCAATTTTCTGTTTATTATCAGTTGAACAGTGCTGAAAATGGCCATCAGATCAGTTGCTGCCCTGCTCTTTGGGTGGGAGACAGACACCAAGAAGGTCGTTAAGGGATCCATTACAACCAACAGAGTCCCATGTGCCTTACAAGCAGCTTGCTGCATTAAACTGAACTCACCTCTGATATTTAGGTTACCCCTGAGTAATAAAGAAGCAATCAGGTACACCAAATGAGGGCTACGTGGGGACAAAGCAGTTCTTATTTCCAATAACAGAGCATTTTCTTACTTAACTCACTCAACAGAGAAACAATATCCACTTCAAGCTGTGAAAGAGACATCAAGCTGGTCCCTGCCCCAGCGAACATGTGCTCAAGCAGCATTAAAATAATCAAGTAATACAGTTTTAACTATGACATGGTTTCAGTGCATCTGGCATCCCACTGGTTAGGACTGAAGCTGCAACAACATGAGCCAGAACTTCAGATGTCTTTATCTATACTTAACTAAGTATGAGAGTGAGCTCACCCAAAGGGCCCAAGGTCGCTCCGTGTTTGTTCTAGGCACAGTAAAATGCAGTCAAATGCTTGGCTTAAAGACAACAGCTAAGATATCTAACTCTCACCTTTTCCTCTATTTATTTGTGAGAGAAAACTTAAATATGGATAACTTCCTGGATTTAGAATTCCCAGCTTCATGTCTATGAAGTATAATATCTTGTTTGATAAATATTTGATATTCCCATAGTTTCTAAAATATGTTTGCTTTATGAAATTTTATTTATTTATATTAAATTCTTCCATGTAACATCACTGTGAATAGGTATAGAAAATTAAACTGACAACAACACTCAGATACTTATACACAAAGTACAGTGTCACATTAAAACTCAGTTTAGCACCTAATCCATGCCACTCTTTCAGAGTGTACGTATGTATATATATGAAAAAAATTATAATTTTATATATATTATGTATACATATAATACATATACACAGAGTTTACTGTACATGTTTCTAGCATTACAAAGAGTTATCCATCTCACACCTGTCCCCAAGAAAGAATTTCAGGCCTTGAAACCTGCAAAACCCTTTGTGTGAACTTACTAAGCCAGGGAATATATTGTACATTCACCGAGTTTCCCTGTGAAGCAGAGTAGAGAGCAATTTGCTGAGCTCTTTACTGTAGCATCGACCATCTAGAAATACAAGGCTTATATTGAGAAGGAAGAAGCACTTCACATACTTTAAAATGCATCTATATTTTCTCTTCCCATACCTAAAAGGAAGAACTATCTCTTTTACCAAACCATGACATCTTTTAGAGTCAGAACTGCACTTAGTAAAAAAAAACAACCTGATGCACTTTTGGCTTTGGATGCAATTATCATACAAGCCTGCAACTAAAAGAGATCCTAACATTATATACAGCCTTTTCCAGCTTCCAGAGAAACCCCAAGAACTTGATCTTCCCATGTATAGACACACTTGTGAATTCTTAGCTTCAATATTAGAGTTGATTCAGTTATTTTATTCAAGCTCTAAGGATATTTTCTCAATTCCTTTGAAGCTAGTAGATGCAAATATTTTTTTTTTTGCACAAATTAAATACTGACCTATGGTTTCTGCCAGTTTATGAAAAGGATTTTACAATAGTCAAAAAGGCTCAAGACCATATTCCATTGTACAACTCAAAATGTGTAGGAAATAATGATCAATAATAAAGCAAATGTAAAATTAATTCTTCTAACAAACATTTCATTTATGTCAAGGCCTGGGCAAATAATTAACATGACTGTTTATGAAAAGTCTCTGTTAAAAATTGGAAAGACATTAAAAAAGCAACTCTTATTTGTTCTGTTGAGAAACACCCAGTAAGCTGGACAATCTATGCAAGATGAGATAATGAAGTAAACAAATATTTTCTTCAGAAACACTGAACTTCTTAGAGGGTGGCAAAAGGCACAGAGCTTTCCTGAAGGCACATTGCAGCAGGAAGGCAGCTTTTATGGCATGTCACCTTTAGTGACATCATCCTGGATACACTTCTCCATATAGGAATTTTGCCATGGACACCAATAGAACCAGGATAATCTCCCTAAAACTCAAAGTCCTTTCAAATTAGGTTTCAGTTAAGAGGACAAACAACAATACCACTGCTTGTGTTTGCTTGCAAACAGCGAGAAAAACAAGCAAACAAGCCAAGGAACAGCAAACACAGCTCCAGTTAGACATAAGCAGGTGCCTAAATTCCGCACGTGTAAGTATTTCCTCTTAATGTGCTTTTTCAGGACACACTGGTAAGCTTTGCAGTTTCAAATAAGGCACACTAATGTCATTTACAATTTATTTTCATTTTCACATTGCCACTAATCCAGTGAAGGCATTCGGGGCCCTGATCCCACAGAGATTTAAGCATGTGCTTAACTTGAAGCTCTCGAACTTTCTCACTGACTTCTGGTGAATTATGGCCAGTGATGTAAGTATGTTAGTTGGCCGTTTCACAAGAAAGCAATAAAGATAAATTCATTAATATTTGTGTACAGCAGTGACAGTTGCCACAAAGAACAACATCAGGAAATTATTAAATGCGTATTTATTGCAAGGTTTACATAACCCCTGGCATTGAGCCATCACTACAGGAAGAAATATTGTGGAGTTGTTTCACACTTTGTGCATGGCTCATGCTGTGCACTGAAGCTGGTAATATCTGGAAGAAATAAACATGTGTTTATATAATTGAAACCCACATAAAAATATCCACACACAAATACACACACACACACATTCCCAGAGCATGTGATTTAAATAGGTTACCTTAAATACGGTATTTCTCAACTTCTGAGAGCTTGACTTTGAACCTTGGAATATTGCTTTGATTAAAAGGCTTAGGGGTTTGCTTGTTTTTCCTTCCCTCCTGTGCTGTCTATTAGGTTATACATTTACCTCTGTAAAGCTAGTGTATTTGCAGTAAACCATGTGCAGTTACCTAAGTCTTCAGCCTTGCTTCGGCATTAAATCATCCAGAAAAGCAATTTAGTGCTTCATATATTCCAACACCATGAACAATATCCATTAAATCTCCATCTCATATAGTGACCACATTGCTTTATGCTTGGATTGTAGTCTCAATATTACAGCCTCTCCCAGACAGTGGATTACCCTCTCCCTGCCAACGTGAGGCTCACTACAGCATCCTGTGGCACCCAAATTCCCAAGATGTGCTATGTATTCTCCCATCTGTGAGAAAACAGTCTCCACTTTAAGTGTTTCTCTGTGCTAAGGTGTAAACATTGAACCCAAGTTAGTACTTGTTCTGGGAGCAGAGGAACCACCACATTGTTCCTCAAAACGACAACATAACCGTCTCAGAAGTTGCAATAACATCTCAGTGCTAAATCCCATATGGAACATGAATTGAAAGTCTCATAAATGTACCACATAAAATCAATTACAATGTCAGAAGCATTTAACTTGTTTTTTTCCCCTGAGCCTGTACATCTTGTTGAAATAAGAGCCTTTCAGTCCACTTTTAGCCAAATCTGAGTCTAATGGATATTGCTTTTTAAGACACTAAAATCACTTTTATTTCTTTCCCTGACCGTGTAGAGCAGGCTCTCATTAATGTACTGTGATTATTTTTTAGACTTTCTTCCTCCAAAACCATTGGAAACACCAATTCAGCAATTCCAGCCTTTGGTGCCTACAGTGCAGAAAGGATTTACAATAAGAAATGACTATTACACGCTCAGTGAGATAATTTTTGGCCAGTGGTTAGAAAAATCTGCCAAGAAATCTGCTGCTACCAGTGGCTTAAAAAGGTTAGTGAAACCGGTTTCTATTTCTGCAGCAGCTTCCATGAGATTTATCGCACCTTTTTACCTAGAGTCTGACATTTGGAGTAGACAGGCCAGCAAAACTCTAGGAAAAAGCCATCATGCAACAGGTATTCCGAGGACATTTCTTCATGGGCAAACGCAGCACATTGCGAGTCAGGGTGTCCCATCTTCCCAAAAAGAGGTCATAAATCTCAGCTTAGGTGACTACCACGTTGGGCATTTCAGGCAGCTTTTTCAACCTTGGAGGTTTGGGCAACCTGCCAGTAATGAAGATGTATTAATGCTTAATGCAGCTTAATGTAATAGGTGTCATGTTCATAATTTACAGAAGCTCTTTCTAAAGCATTAAATTCATTTATACTCCTTAAAAGCTACTCAATCCTCAGGGCTAAGTTAGTTTGGTTGGTGGGAGGTGGCTCTTTTTTAGGATCAAATGATATATAAATTGTTAACATATCCAAACTCATCCATTAGTGCATGTGAAAGCAATAAATGTGCCAAAGTAGCAATAACATGATCGAGGAAAGTCATTGTGGTCATTAGGGCTGAAAGGGTTTCATTTATGGCACCAAAGAGAATGAAGGCTGTAAAATAAACCTCGGGAGTCCTGGTGACCAGAAGGCTTGCCTTATTTTGTTAGAATAGAAAACATCATCTTTTGTTTCATAAATGGCTACATATTATATCATCAGCTTCATCGTCACTTCTGCCACCACACTCTTCTCAGATTTAGAAATTCATACAGAGTGCACACAACACAAGAGAGTCAGGCACCCGAATGCCTGGGCCTTTGCACAGGAACTCAGAGACACCCTGGAATGTTTGCAGCCACCTGGAAGGGCGGGAGGAGATTGGCAGTTTGAGACTCGCTAAGCCCTGGGATGCGCTCGCTTGGCAGCAGAGCTCCTGCTGATGTAAGGAAAGGTTTGCGCTGCCTCCAGACTGAGGCGCGAGTGGCCACAACACATTCCCCACTCAGGACCCTCCCTGACAGATTCCATACCCCAGAGTCTGCCTCCCTCAAAGGAATGCAATGCTGCTAGAGCAGGCACAGAGCACTAAGAGTACAGAGGAGCATGGGGCAAGAAGGACTTCTCGCCTTCTCTGAGCCAGTAACAGAAGGCAGGCCCCGGCACTGGAGATGTCTCTGTGCTGCTAACAGTGAGCCAGACTAGTTATCAAAACAGACCAAATCTTCCCCTGGTGACAGCTGAAGCTTATCCCAGTTTTGAACCAGTAGCAAAACTCCTCTGGGAACCCAGGATTTGACATATTGGATCACTAAAGAGCTGTAAAATCCATACTTGCAATACTGTAGTTACAGTCCCCCTAGTGTCAGAAATTTCAGCAACTTACCACATCCTAAATTACAGCACTACCTTTGTCCTGATGCAGCTGTAGGTCATGTTGTAGAATTTGGTCAGCATTAAAAATTAAAAGCTTTAAATGGCTTTGCCTTTTTCCTTTTTGTTTCCAAAATGTTTCCAAAGACCAGCTCCCGAACTGTGTTCCTGCTAGGCTAGAGATGTCCAGCTGGGGTCAGGCAAATTGGTCTGTACTCCTGCTGAGAGCTGAGTTTGACCAGAGGCACCCATGTTGAGAAAAGGACTACACAGAAGACTACTACCTGTTCTTTGTCCACCTTGTCCTCAAGGAAGAGCAAGTATTCCCTAAAAAGGGGGGGTGACCACCAGATAACAAGGACTTGGTCAAAGACCACACCGGATGCCCAGTAGCAGAGCACTGGTGTTCCTCTGCTGTTGTTTGCCTGGTTATTAATCGGTGTTTTCCCAGCCCAACCAAGAGCTGCCTGCAGGAACCTGCATCAACCCGAGGCCGAATTTCTTAGCGACCGGTGCCCGTACGTGTGTTACAGGTACACGACAGAGCCGAAGCTGTGCCTCCACATGCACCACTACGGGATCAGAGTGTGTCTAACAACCTGTAATTAAGTCATGTCATGTAGCCAGATTCGACTTGGAGAAAAATGCCTACAGTAATTGCATTTAGTTCATCTTGTAGCATGGTCCCCATCATAACTGCTAATTCAATTGTACGTTCATTCTGCCAGCTCATTGCCATTAAGCACACATTTAATTACTTCAATAAAGGATTAATATGCAGCACACAAAAGAAAGGACATCATGCCTTGCCAAAGCACACAGCTGCCCCACCATTTAGTGAGGAGATAAAGAAAGAATATCATTGGGCAGTATAATCCTGTTACAAATACATCATTATTAGATGAACATTCGGGACTTTTATTTTTGTGCTTGTTATTCACCACTCAGCATACATATCTTTCCTTGGCACCAGAAAGAGTCATAATGTGCGAGTGACAGCTCTGCCATTGTTGTCCCAGCGATGGCACTGCTGGCCCCCCTCCTCGCTCCCCCACAAGCTTGTAAGGTTGCTCTTATCTCGTCTCCAGGCGAGGGCTTACAGCAGCTACATTACAACATCCTGAGATAAGGGGCCCTGCTTGACATTATTTCTGTCTGTGCTGCAAACAACTGACAAGCATGGCAAGTATAAAAAAGAGCGAGAGCAACAAAGGCGGCTGCCCCCTCCCCGGCTCCCCCCTCCCGCCTCAGAAGACAGCTCATCAATTCTCCAGGATGTACACAATCATTATTGTAGGGGAAACAAAGACCAGTGTCAATTGTGCAGTGTTATAAAGCAGTCCCTCAAATTAAAACCATGTACCTAACTGCATCTGATGGCAGAAGCTATTTAGCAGTGATATTTTACGGAAAGGCAATGAAAAGCAATAACTGCTTTATTTAATGTATCTGTTCAATCCAGCTGCCTTGGATGGGCCTTAATAGAAGTTGTCGATCAATGTCAGTGCCTTTGAAATAACTGCAGCAGACTGCAATAAACATGAAGGAAAGATAACTAAAGCTACTGATCAGCCTCTTGTTAACTTCCTGCACCCAGAGATTTGTCATTTGTTTGTACTGCTTATAATAGCCGGGGGTGGATGATTATCGTGGCTGCAGGGGGCTGTGTGAGTGTGAGGGGAGGAATGGAGCCAGCTGGGGAGAGGCACTGACCAAAAAAACTCACCCGGGATACCGTGAATTCTGCATCTCTCTAACACACAGATCCGTTCTCCTGCTGTTACAGTTCGGGACAGCTACTCCCTCACATTTCTCTGGTCCACGCAGGAACTTGGAAAACAAAGTGTCGGGGACAACCCATCTCTTGCTCACCCAAGACCACATCACAGTAGCAACACCTCAGCTCTTCTAACATTCTTACAATAATTATCAGAAAAGCTGATTTACATATCCAAACAGATGCTCGAGGTGGCGATGTAGAGGCAGGTGGAATGTAAGCAGCTGCCTTTTAGGGAGTGAACTTACCCAAGTCAAGCCAGCCAGGCGCTTGTGAAAGAGAAGCAGCAGAGCCAGATTTGTTCAGCTTGGGAAAGCAATTCATGATCCATCCCTCTGCTGAACCAGACATCGTATCCTTGGCATTGTGCAGTAGCTGCTCCTGAGGGAAGATCAGACAGCCAAAAACCCCCAGCCTTTTGCAAAACAGCAGCTTTCGATGGCAACTGCAGGGAGCTGAGCGTATTCCATTTGTCCAAAAGCAGATCAACCTAAGCAAAAGCAAGGACTCCAGCAGGGCAAAGGCACACGTGCTTCTCCCCGGCACTTCCAGGACGTGGCTGCCACAGGAGTCAAAGATTTAGGAAGGGGCCAATACATGAGCTTCATTCAGCAGTGCAATGAAAACACAACTGTTGACTTTCAGCTGATCTGGTCAACCCATTCACCTTGTGTTTGAATAACTCTTTTAACAAGATTTGATTATCTAGTTTTCTCAGCAATATTTTAAACCTGCATGTTGGCAGCCTTCACAGCAACAAAATTTGTTGTCATTTTACCTCCAGAGTCTCAACAGGCTGACTGTTATTTGTTTTGCTTCAAGGAGGCCAGAGAGAGCTCAACAGGGACCTGTAAAAATTCGGGAAAATACAAAAATATTCTTCCCACTTTTTGCAGTCTATCGATTTCGCTCAAAGACTGTTAGAATCTCCCTCAATATACTGAAATCTTGGTCCCTGAAATTTTATCTGCTGGCCTCCAAGGAACAGCAGGTAGGAATTTTGTATTACCAGGGAGTCTGTGACCAGCATCCCAGTATTTCACATAAAACATTGACAAGTTATAAAAGAGTATCAGCAGAATCCAGGCTTCAATATTTGCACTATTGGACTAAGAATTTCCTCTTTTTTCTCTGGTATCCAAGTACTATTAGGACAAAGCCTAAACTGAACTTCCATTAATCACAGATTTGTGATTGTAAAGGTTTGCTTTGGGTCAGCATCCAAGCATAAAGCCAAAAATTCCCTTCGGGAGATTTTCTTGGCAGTTTTCTAACTTCATAGGGAACAGAGCCTCTTTTCATCTCATCTTTTCGTTACATGGCCCTCACCTATGCAGGTGGATTCTGAAAGCATAGGAAAATGGGATAAAATGCACGCTATCACTTCTGCTTTAAAGGCAGAGAACATAAACCTAGCAGTAAATTGACTCCTTCAAGGGCATGCAAGAGCTGCAGCACAAGCAGACAACTCCTGTACGTCAGAACTGATACATCCAGCCCATGGGTCCTAAGGGTGTGGCAGCACTCACTGACCCGGCATCCAGGTGCACGCTCCAGAGCGTTTAATTGCAACCATCACTTAGTGTGTCATGCACAGCTCACCTCCCACCACTGAAAATGGCACCCAAAACTCTTTGGACACAGAGCAGCAACTCCACAGGAGTCCACAGCAAAATGTGAGTTAAGGGAGGAGGCAGCAAGGACAGAGTTCTGCTGACAGCTTGAGAGAGAACATGTATCTTAATGTCTCAATTTGGTTATTGCCTCTGCGGTATGTCCTTGCTAGCTGCCTCTCAGCAGGGTGCCCTTTCCTTTCAGCTCAGAGATGCTACTTTCCAATCCATACTTTTTCATAACATATGCTTCATTCATAATATGGCACTTCACAGCTTTTAAAAGAGTATTTTTTTTTTTTGCTCTTGGCTCTACACATGTGAAAAGGAAATAAATGTGTAGGGAGAAGATAGATGTGGACTCATATCTCTCTCACATGTCTAGATGAAAGCCTGCTCTGAGTTTGAGCAGCAAACCATGCAATTAATAGCTCTGCCCATTTTCAGTGCAAATTCAGCTTTCCCTGAGAAAACCCGAAAGGCCATTAGACTAGATGCCATTACTATCCAACTCAGTGATTGCAATATACAAACTCCAGCCATTTCATCCTCTCAACAGTTACAAGAAAAATTTTCAAAATCTGTACCAGGAAAAAGGCACAAACACCTCCCACAACTTGTGGCATAATTGAATGCCGTGGACAAATGCTTGGTGTTCAAACACTACTGTTTTGAGCAGAAAGGATCTGACCCCAGTATTGACTTTTAAGGTGAAGGGATCACGCTGCCATTTCTACCTTTGCAAGGGCTCCTGCAGCATGTGCAAAGTTAACGGGGCTACTCAAGTGACCCCAAACTTGTTTTAGCTGGATCCCCCCAGGTCCAAGGCACAGCTCAAGAAAAGCTCTTGATATTCCTCCTAGATATAGGAGATTTCTAGGGACTAGAATGAAGAAAATTAAAAGTGTAAGGAAGGGTATATAAAGTATCTGAGGCTTCTCCTTGGAATAGTTTCTCAGCTTCTAATAGGACTTGTATTGGTTATTTTCTAGACCAGATGTGGTTACTCTGTATTTAATTGGAAAGACCACCACGGAATGAGATTTAGACCCTTCAAATAAACATTTTACACAAAAGCATTTACTGGAAGTGATTTGTCAACCAACAATTTTCATGAGCCTTGTGACTTAGAATTTTGAAAATGATATATAGGATCTAAGTCTTGAGAAGTTGGCTTTTCTCCCTGGGATCACAAATCAGGGGGGTTTGTCCCCTTTTGTCCATTCAAAAACCTGCAGACGCACACCAGTAATAACAATTTATAAAATTATATGAATCTCTTTGACTAACAGATTTCTGTAGGAGAGCCTCACCAGTTTAGAGGTATGAGGCTTGTCATTGCCACTCATCCCCTGTACTGGATTAAACTAAGAGAATCTCTACAAGTACTCTTAAACCAGTGTTTACAGGCAATTGCCTTTCTCACTAAGGCCTGCAGAGTGAGGTGTCAGCTGCTTGGATACCTGCCTATATCAAAGTGGAAAGAGAACAAAGAATAGGGCAAGAAAGTAATGGTTTTCCACACTTTGCCAGCATGGAGGGGCCTTGAGCAACCAACAGCACGCCCTTGTGCTGCCCAGGGTGCGTCCTTGTTCCAAGAACTCAGTTCCTTCTATCAGTTCCACTCACCATCTGAAAGGAGTGCGATGAATTGCAGCTCATCCTCCTAAACCTTCAGTCTGCATATTTTCCTCATCAGGATGTACAAATATCCAAAAAAATAGGTCCTGATACAGCCAGTTATTAGCAACTGAGCTAATAACCCCAAACACTGCCAAGGGGCAAAGCCAGGGCTGAGAAACACCGACCTAACACGCAGCTCCTGCCAGCACAAGGAGACTCAGACTCCCACTGTGGTAATACTCCCCACATCAGCTCCAGGCACTTAAGTGTTTGACACAGGGGATCCAGTCTCTGCTCTGCACTCAGAGGTAACCACTGTTATCAGTCTGAAAGAAAATGGAAGTTTCTCAAATTAAGGAAGGAAAAAACCCCACCTGTTGCAAACTAATAGTGAGCAAAACTCTGCAGGGAAACTACTTTGAGTCTCATTTTGACCTCCCACCTCGGGCCCACACAACTGCTGGGAAATGGCAATTGTGCCTACAGAGTCAGCCCGTGGGGAGTGGGCTACAAGGTCCCATCATGGGCTGGCTGGTGGAATTTAAAATCCTGAGGCCATTAGCACAGGAGCAGGCACAGCCAACAAACACTGTCCGACCCCCTCCTGCTGCTGGGCTGCCCACTGAGCTCCCACTTCAGTCCCCATGCCGGAGAAATCAAAAGGGCAGGAACTACACCACTTAACACAGCAGCAGACACATTTTCAAGGCACCCTGAGTCTTTATCCTGAGAGGACAACTTATTTCTAGCATTTTGAAAAGCAGTTAAAGAAAAAGACCCCAGGAAAAACACAATAGCAGCAGGTGGGTTGTGAGGCAAGGTACAAGAAGCAATTCCTGTAGCTAAATTAAGGAATGGGTGAGTTGAAAACTTAGAAATGGAGCGGATTACAGACAGATATTTAAATAGCTTCAGCACTGCACAGCACTGATGTTCTTTTTCTTTCCTTCCCCTTTTGTTTTTGGCTTTACTTGTTCACTTTCAAATCAATAGCAAGAGACCCAGCAACAGTGACATAATTTTGTCTTAACCTTTTAAGAAGAATACATGCCGGGAGACTGAGCAAGCTACTAACTCATAGCTTGCTTTAGCTCCCTGCAAATTCCATCCTGTGAATTAGCAATTGCTAGAATCCAAAACTGAGTTTGTTTTCCATCTCAGGTCCTTCAGGATCAACAACAATCCCCTTTGAAGCCCATCATGTGAAGACTGTCACTTGGAGATCTTCTGATCCATCCCTTTCCCATTTTTGCAGCATTTACTCTTTTACTTCCTTTCCTTAAAAAAAAAGTTATTTGTTCTCTTATTTCCTATAGCTTCTTTTCTTGGCCATCCTACTGACTGAGAAGTATCAACTCTTTAGATGACCTCCTGCATCTGCTTTGGAGATACCGTTAGTGGTAGAAGCCATAATATTTGGAGAGCCAGAATTGCCTTTCACTAGCACTGGCTTCAGCAGTTATGAGAGTGCATACATTAAAAGTCAGATTTCAGCCATAGCTATCATTTCCAGACCACCTCTGTTTTGGACAGCACTACAGTAGGCCTTGCTGCAAGGTCAAGTTGTGGGTTTTCTTGACAGCAACAAGAAAAAATACCTGGGAATCAGGTTTAAGCAGAACAAAGATCACTGTTTTTTCCCAGGTACAACTGCTGAGGCAGACCCAGTTCCTCCAGACTCCCTGAAAACACTGCTGCCCATTCCTACCATGTCACACAATGACTTCACAATGTAGGCAAATGTCCACTAGAGATTAGCATGAGACTGCTAGCCTCACTTCCACCTGTGACCCAAACCTGAATTGATCCTATTGTCTCAAGGGGTGAAAGGCTAGCATACTGCATTAACCCAAAGAAATGGAGATGTTTTTCCCATGGTCTCTTACCTGTTCAAGCTTCTCTAACTAACATGCAGCCTCTGTTCCTCATGTTGGCAAAGGTATCACATAAATCGGGTTTGCTTTCTTATTTTTCAGAGATTGGTAGTTCACACTTTTCCACGTTCCCCAGCATCTCCTCCATCCCTCTGAGAGCTGCAGGCTCGCAGCTGGAAGTCAAGATCTTTCTGTTCAATCTGTCCAAAACTGTGCAGCACTACCAATGCATAACACCTCATGCCACCTTTTAATTCTACACAAACAGCCAGAAATACAGCGATCAAGTATTGTAGGAAGGGTTCCTACATCACACAGAGAGCCGATCACATGTGCTTGTGGAGGACTGGTGTTTCCCTGTGTCCTGCACAGGTGCTGTTTCCATGTCATCCCATGTGCATTTTTCTCCCTTTTAGAGGCCCAACTGCAAATCCACAACTGCCTTCCACTTAATCAGGTTCTGTCAAGCCAGTGCATGATCCAGATTTTAGATAACAATATCCTATAAAGAAAAACATAACTAACATTGTTACAGAGAGGACTGAAGCAAAACCATTTCTTCATTAACTGGACAAGCAGGAGAAAAAGTGAACCCCTGACCACAAGAAGTTACGTGCTATTCAATACAGCTTCCAGTCTTTTAAAATCAGTAGTGGAAAATATGACTTCTGCAAGTACCTACTACACAGACACACTATCAACAGCTAATATACAACAGGCACTGACACTGCTTTCTAGACCAAAACCAAGCACTTGGCTGTTTGTGCTAAGTCAGGAACAAATGCAGTGTTGGGTGCGTGTAGCACTCAACACCTCCAGACCTGCGTGGGCAGCAACACAACTTGTTTTCATCATCTCACGGAGGATCAAGAAAGCAACAACTTTTAGAGAACCTGGATGTGAGGGTTTACACAAGAGTATAAATGAGTAAAGATGGACAGATTGCAAAGACAATTTCTTCCTCCTTGTTTTCCAGTAGTCTTTGCATATAAAAGCAGCCGAAGTAAACAGTTTAGAAGATTCACCCACGTATGACAAAACCATGGAAGAGTTACTAGCCACAAGCATCTCGATCTCCCTGTTTTACTTTAATAATAAATACTCTTTAAGTCAGGGGTTTACAAAGTTATCTGCAGTATGACCCCCATCAACAGAGAATCTAAATATGTAACTTGTGCTATATTCTAAGGCCACGTTGAGCAACCCAGGAGCCACCACTGCATTTTGTGGTAAAACCAGTCACCTCTGTCAGGCCTGGGAGTACGGACACAAAAATAACCACTCTCCAAACTAGGTAAGGACTGGATGTGCTACGCACAATCACTCTGCTTTTTCCTCCTCCCAGAACTTTCACATCCCTGAGATTACTCTGTGCAAGAGTCTTTGCATTTAGACTTAACTGTCCATGTATTAAAGCAAAGCCAACAAATCACGAATATTAGACAAGGAATGATAATATAAATTTACCAGTACCTCTGGAGATGTAAGTAGAGTAGTCCCAAGGGGTGAACTAAGAATAGCATCAAAGAGCTTGGCTAGGGTTATTGTCTCTAATGGACAAAATTGAATTGACCACATACTGTCTGCACTTAATGGCAAAAGTAAATTAATTTACAGCAAATGACACCATTTGGTCAAAAATTGGTGCGATTGGCTACTGACAAGTCAATGACAGGCTGACCACAGGACACCACTAATGCAAAGACAAGCATTTAGAGAGTTCTGACGCTGCAGGACAGCAACACCACAGACAATTCCTCCTCAGGGATAGCAGCAATATCCAAAGCTGCTTACTTAGCAAGTTTTGTGAGAGTGCCTTTCAAAAATACATTAATTAGAGATCTCAGTTTTATTTTTATTGCATTTTACTAAGCTGACTGTTTGAAAACATTTTCGGTCTGCTTCATTTGAGAGCTACACAAGCACATCAAAATATTACACAGGTTTCTGTTCCTTCATTTGAAAAAATAGTGCTTGTTCATATGTAACTCAAGTTGGCTGCAGACAGCAACACCACAGTTATGTTCAAGTTGCCTGGTGAGATTGATCCAGAATTCTGAACTCTGGGACCCATTAACCCAGTTGTTAACGCTCACTAAAGGGTTGTACGTGAAATCCGTGGCCTAAGTGGTGCGAGAAGCCAGGGGTTACTCGATTTGAAGTTAAAAGCCTCTTATGCTGACCATCTCTGATAGGTTCAGTGGGTCACCACCACGCCTCCCTAAGCCTCTCTGTGACAATACAGTGAGCCTAAATTCAGTGACTCATACACTCACAGCCGTTTCCTGTAGTGTCCACACCATTAAAGGTTCCAAATCTTTCTCAAAGCCTATTAAATTCTTTCTTTCTACTAAAGTGAGTCCTGCTCTATGCAGCAGCCTTCCCAGACACCCCAGCCTCTCTATGGAAAACTGTGGGACCACATAATTGCAGCAACGAGGCTGCGGAAGTGGTCTCCCCGTGCTGCCCAGCAGCAGAGGTGAGCCTCCGCACAGGCATCTCCTCCAGTGCAAGCTGCCAACTGCAACTCTGACCTCAGCAAAAGCAACACACAGAGGCACTGAATAGGTGGGGGAATTGTTGGGGGAACAGTTGATTAAAGTCTTGAGGAATAAAATGAGGTTAGATTTAAGGTCTTGCATCACACGGAGGGTCCTGCTGAATTACTGACAATGAAAGGCACTTTAATTGCACTGCTTAAAAGCTCTCAACTGAAAAAAAAAAAGGCCATGAAATGACCTCTCTTCCTTCACATGGCTTTGATTTTACTCACGTACACTATAGACCTTTAGTAGTTACTCTTAATTGCCTTTTGCCAAAGTTTCCATTTCAGTTGCATCTTAGCTAGGACCTAATTTTTCCACTCTCTGACTGAAGAAAACCAGGTCCTGAAGAGGTGCAAGCTTGACACCATGTTTCTGTTTGTAAAATCAGACTATTTACAGAGCAGGAAGGTTTGGCCTTGAAAGTTTCACTCCGTATTTAACATTCCTATCTTCCCTTTTTCAGTGGAATTATACACATGCAAGTTGTAAGCTCCACACTTAAAACAGCCACCAGCTTTCATTCATCTCTACACACGTCACCTGTATCTCCAGGCCACGTTACATAAAACATGGGAGCTGATGAAGCCACTAGAACAATGCAAATTAAAAAAAAGTCAGAGCAGCTTGGTACCCACCGACATTGCTGAGTCTTCACTTAGTGGATCACCTTGGGAAGCCACTTAAGGCACCCAGGGAAGCTGAAGCAGTGTTCTAGCTGTAATCTCTAATACCTCGTGCAGCCACCACAACCTCCGAGGAATGCAGCTAGTATCAAAGATTTAATGCTTTTTCACATTAGTGATGTCAGCACAAAATGGCCATCTTCTCTGAATAATTTATCTCCCCACTGCATAATTTTCTTATCTCTTTTTCCCTTTTGGCTTTTTACTGTAGATGGGAAGGCAAGCGGCTGTTAGTCCTCGAAAAAACCTATGGAGCATCCTTCCCATCAATCAATTAAAAAACACTTACCTTACACTCAACATGATTTATTTCTTGTTAATACAATTGTCTCACTATATCCTTCTATTATTATACCCTTAATTCCATTAGCCATTCACTTAATGCTCTCTTTAAAGCTGACCCCAGTCTGGGGAGAAGGGAAAGAAAAGTTCGTCTAATAGTGGCAATGCCAATAAAATTCTGAAGCTTTTCTCTTAAAATCCTGTAGGTCACAGGAAAGACAGGTCCCGAACACATCCTGCTTGCTCTACAGGAGAATATTTATTTTTCATTCACTTTCAGCTAAATGGTTTGTTGGCTCCAAGCTATTTGTATTTTCATACTTCACTATGTGCTGCACTCCTCTGACACAGCAACTTTACCAGAGAAGAGAAATCTTTCCCATTCCTCCTCTAACAAAAACAACTCTGATTTTGCAAAAAGTCTTTTCAATTTGAGAAACTTTGGCTTATTCCTCAGGTGAGGTTAGAGCCTGACACCCTCCTGCCCACCAGGCCATGCATTTACAGCTGGGAGGATGCTTTGAGACAACGCCTGACTATGGAATCCTGACCAGGCAAAACCAAGGTTACCCAAGTATGTTGCTGATATGACTGATAGTATCCTCTGTCAAATAAAGTTCACATAACCATCAGATCAATTCTTGGGCATGATAGAGTTTGCCAGTGCCTCAGTTTCAAAAGACAAATCCATTGGTAACAGGTTGCTCGTTTGCTTTCCTGGCAACACTGATGTCACCAGCCACAGCTTCTGCTTCCTGAGAAATCAATTCTCAACGCAGAAGGCAGGAGCACCTTTCCTCAGGCTGAATTGTCACCTTAGCAATCGTCTACACACAGAATTCCAGATCTCTCCTTCAGTGCAACAAATCACAGTTCATCTGGGCAGCTCCAAGTTCACAAGGACAGAGTCAGAACAGAAAACTCACAAATACAGCACACCATGTTCCACCTGCTGACCAGCAATAAGCAAAATCAGAGGCAGAAGGACCTTTGGGATAACCTAAAAACCAGTAATTCCTGTGGATTAATTGCATCGGGATCATTATGCTTTCTTACCAGCTTCCAGGCAATTAGTCTTTTCTCTGTGTCTGGACTCTTTCCCTCAGTTTTGTTTTTAATTAGTGTAATATGAGTAAGACTGTGAAGTATTTCATACCTTCCTCAGTGCACACTCACGCAGAGATGGATCTGTGCCAAGGGATTTGGGCTTGGATGCTAGGCTGGTATCAGTAAAGGTCAGAATCTTAGATTTTGGCTCAATCCCTTCAGGCAACCACCCAATGGTAGGTTTCAATTGCTGAATCCTGCATCCTCCCGCTGCACAAAGACCTTCATTCATGCTGTTGCCACAAAACCCAAAGCAGTTTGCAAGCTACATGTATTGTAGCTTTATTTTTGCTCCCTTTTTTTTGGGTATGTAACAAGGAGTGTTAATTCTCATGCATTCACAAGCACAGCACTCATTCCATGAGCTCAGCTGAAGCCAAGTCCATAGGATGGGGCAAGATCATGCTCCCATCTCCACGGGAACCACAGTGTCAACCCTTGCCCACCACAGCAGCCTGGTTATAAAGTGCAAAACGAAAGGAACAGAAAGATATATCTATCCTGAGCATAACAGTAGCAATCTCCAACAAAACTTACACATTGCTAGAGGCCAAGCCATCCTCAAACAAGCACCATGTGCCTAACCAAGAGCTGCCCATTAGAGGTTCATCTCCAATAATTTTCTTTCTTCCACCTGTATCACCAGAAATTTAAGTGGTGTTGCCAGTAAAAACACTCAGGTTTCGGGTTTTGGTGTCTTTTTTTGTTATGGCATGCTTTTTATTGCCCTCTCTCATCATCACTGACAGCAATTCAAGAGCAGAATGCTTTTCATGGTTTGGGGTAGTGCTCCGTGTATTTAGCAGTTTTCAAAAATAATAAAATTATGAGAAGCAAATGCTTTTCCCAGCACTTGCAAAAGTTTCAAGGCAGTTAAAATAGAACTGCCAAGCAGACCACACAACATGCCAGCACCTTACCACAGGGCTTCCCTTAACACTGGCATCCATCAGCTGAGTCCTACACATTTCACTGGATTTTCCTTTACCTTGGGAGTTTTCTCCTAATTCTCCTCTGAAAATTCCTTGCTGTAACACAGTTCATTTCACAAAAGCAATTAACAGTGGCAAGTGTGCACATATATGTGTCTCCTCATATCTGCTACGTGCGACCGGCCAGTAGGCGTGTTCTGCTACACCTTGTTAGGCAGCAGCAAAGCAGTCGCAAAAATAAATGGAATTCCAATTTGCTATTGATTTACTTTCAAACTTAATAAATGGGGCTGGTGTTGATAATTGCCAAGCCTCTGCCCAAATAAAACTACGACACTTCATAAATATCCAATAGAGCTAGATCTACACGTGTCCCATTTGCCCCAGTATTTATAAATATATCCCTTTAACACTGAATCTTCTGTTAGGAAATGTCATCTCAGTCATACCCAGATGTCCTATTCTAAGCATGACTCTTTCGTCTTTGACTAACTCAAACAAACATCCCTCTTACTTTAGGCCCCACACATAAACAACATTCTACCCCGTGGATTCCTATGAGGAGTCACAGAAGTAAAAGACGAAAAGAAAAACCAATTCCCAGGGTAATCCAATTGCTCTACTGGCCTCCAGCAGGGACTAACCCTGTACCAGCCAGATTAACATATCTCCAGAGTAAGGCAAGGGATGAGCTTCATCAGTAAGGAGGCAGCTTCTCCTCTACATTACCGCACAGGAATGTTTTGTGCCAGTCAGAGCTTCCCTTGCTCTATTTACACTCATTATTTCTCAAGAGTGCATAGAGCAATTCTCTCTTGTCCTTAGTGTTCATAGCACTCCTTGGGTACCAAAAAGTTTGGCCACATCCCCCCTGAATGCCCAGGGGACACGATGCCCCACGGCCTTAAGCCCAAGCTTTAGTTTGGTTTGAGGCCTACGCTGTGTGAAGAGAAGCACTCCTGACATCTGCTGCTTTCAGCTGGTCCAAGAAGAAAGACAAAGTTTTGAACCACACAGCTCGATACCACCACTGGGATATTTGTTCGAGAAGGCAGACCCCTGAAGGTTGAAGGCTGCTGATACCCCCCCTTCTCTGCAAGGAAAGCCTGTCTTTTGGCCATTATTAAACCCCAGAACTCTCAGGCTAATAAACATGGGAGCTGGCCTGATCTTTGTACAGTCTGCCTACGGTGCTTTATTGTTTAGACTGAACTGCTTTAACAGTAGGGGTAAAAACTTCAGATGTGTGGTGAAGAGGAAAAGGTATCGAAAAAAAATGGTAGTTTCTTTCCACACAACATGAGACTTTCCTGTAGTATCAGTGAAATGAAAAGGCATTTCTTCTGCCCCGATCAGTCATAACATTTAAACCACAGAGCTAGCCATGAAATCTTATGCATCATTTAGAACTTTGATGCTGAACTGACTTCATAGTAAAAATGTCTTGGCAGGGCTAAAGCACCTGCTGTCAAAGGGAAACACTGATTAAAGGGGTGGGTGTTGTTTTAAAGAGGTCTCGTTCACTTTCACAAAACTGCGTGAGGATAATCCCCGAGTTATAGCTCTGATGAGTAATTACTCCTGCAGTGTGGCTAAAGAACTGCTACTCAAAATCCTCATTAAAACCCTTATGTATTTCTTCTGCATTTTCCTTTCAGCTATTATCAATTACAACGATCCATGTATAAATATACACTTTCCTCCTTGATGATTATCCCTATTTCTTCTGCCTGATTCATTCAGCAAGGCCACAGTTCAATGCTTTTGAGGCCACAATGGCCTCTATGGGAATTAAGTCTGACGTCAGAAATACTGAATTGTGGCTTCAGTGAATGAATTAAATGGGGAGGATTACACTAAATATCACTGAGAGAGCTCCTACTCCCATAGCCAAGGGCAACCTATTTACTATGGAATCAGTTAAGGACCTCACTTTAGGTAGAGCTCATGAAAATTAATTTTACCATTTGGGACAAGTTGTTTTGCCATTGCTTTAAGAAGAAGAGCATAGTTACCCACACGGTGCTGCTTTTTGTTCGTCACGTCTGTGTTTATAGGGTGGGAGCTCCTGGCCAGCAGCAGAAGCTTTAAGGCTTTGTTCCTTCACCTGTAGCCCAACAGTGCCCAAACCTACACACACTGCCCAGGAGACAGTCATTCGCTTTCTGAAGAGAAATACATTCCAAGATGATGCAGCTGATCATTGCAAATAAAAATAGAGGCTCGTTTCCACTGGTCTGAAATAAAAGAGCAAGCTTGTTAGTGCTCATTTTGCTGGCTCAGTTATCAGCCTCTTACTGAGACAAGGCTGGTAGAGCAACACCAGTGTTATCACCTACTTTGGAAAACTATACCAAGATTATTGGATCTTCAAAGGAAGAAATATTAGGAGTAAAGTTGATTCAGCTTCCCTCTGCCTTAGGCAGTAGCAATGGAAAAGCATACTGATGAAGCAAATGAGAGAAGAAGAAAGAGCTGGGATGGTGGGAGCCAGAAGAGAATACAGATCCACAAGACTCAAGAATGGCCAGAAATTTGCAACAAGCACAGGAAAGAAAAAACCTTCGCAAGTCTGAGACAACACCGAACCCTCAGAAGAAATTAATCTGTAAACCAAAGCAGCCTCTTACTCCGCTGGTTTTAGTCAATTTCTACAACTTCTTCCTTAATATGTCCTTGGCCTTCCCAGCTTCTCTCTGGAGCAGAGGTAAGGGGTTATACGGGGTTCCACTACCTTCTAACTTCCTCTGTTTCTCAGAATGGAGCATAAGACCTCTTTTTATAACAGAGCTTCAGAGGGGTCAGCACCTGCCAAAGTAGCTCTCTCTCCTTGCATTTCTGTTAAAATATGGACCTTGGCAGTAAAAACAGTGACAAAATCAGCAATTTTCAAAAAATCAAACATCTATCTCAAAAGAAGCATAAGGGTCTAAATCAGTAGAAAAACAATTCTCTCTCCTCTTCTATTTTTCAAGGCCTAGGGGAAAAAAAACCTCAACTACTTAACTTTGAAGCTTTTTCTCCAAAATCACACAGTTATCACTTTTTGAAAAGGGAAATTTGAGTTTAACGTTACTCTTCCAATTCAGTGTTTTACTTCAGCACTATGGAACACATCCAGCATTAGCAAATTTGTGATGGGACACCAATACTTGGCAACATCTGGACTTAAATGAAAAGTTCACTTTTTCAAAATCAGACCTGAAGTTGTAACTGAACTGTGAAGGGACCCTAGAAAACTCAACCAAAACAACCAGCAGCATAGGCAACAAAATGATGGATACAATTTCTCTTTGTTTACACACCTTCTGCCTATGTAAGGCCCTACTACATCTACATGATATTTCTATGTAGGAGGAAAAAGTCAAATCTTTAAAGCTATTAAATAAACCCCAACAACACATCCCCAAAAATCAAACTCACTCCCCCACAAAAAAAAAACCCCTCACCTATGCATTTGTTGAGAGAATGCTTATTTAATGGAATTGGTCGCTTCCACTGCTCTTTCTTGGAACACCAAAATTGACTTCTCTTTCAGTAACTTGAAGAGTCACAGCCTTGAGGGCCAAGAGGCTGATGCAGAGGCCACCCTGTCTGTCTGCACACCTGTGCTTAGAGAGAAATGCCTCTTAGGATATTCACATGCGCAAAACTGCAAGCAGAACCTACAAATCAATTAAGCAGACCATGCTATTAGAATTTATTTGCAAGATAAACAGCCATGACTAGATCAAGCAGGTAAGATCATAGGAAAACACTGAAAATGTTTACATCATGAAATAATCAAGCAATCCACACAGGATGCTCTAAGAGGAATGCCTTAAGGATGAGTACAGTTTATTAGCACACAGCCTTTCATCAGAGGCTGCTCAGCACATAAATCAGGGAGAAGAAAGAAAGGAGGGACATTCAGAGTGATATCATTTGTCCTCCAAAGAAACCATTAGGTGTGATGGAGATCTGCTTTCTCAGAGATGGCTGAGCACCTGTCTGCCTATGGAGTGTGGGGAATGAATTCCTTGTTTTGCTTTGCTTTCACACAGAGTTTTTACTTTACCTATCAAACTGTCTTTATCTCAACATAGCAGTTTTCTCACTTTTACAGTTCCTATTCTTTCCCCCATTTCACTGGTGGTGCCCCTTGACTTAAGCACCGCTGAAGAGCCGGGACACCAGCTGTATTTACTTCTCCCTGTCCCTACAGACATACAGGTGCTCCTATTTTCATTTGGAAATTCTGCCAAAGAAATAACCTCAAGGTAATAAAATGTGAGGAAGGCCTTGTCATGTGCAGCAGAAACTTGGACAAAGCAACAGATGCAAGGACAGCCACACAGCATGCTGGAAATCAAACAGGAAGGCCGTATTTCCACACACGACATGACAGTGCCATTTAGAAACTGTTCAAAAACATTACATGAACACAAATGCTAATCTGGTTCAGGGATAAATAAATGGCATCTCCATCACCACCCGAAGATCTGTTGGCATTTTCAGTGGGGAACCTACAGCAACTTCACCACTGGATGAGTGTTGCAGCATAGCTCTTCATGACTGAAAGAGCTCACTATAATTATATATTAACCAACAGAGATGCTTGAACTAAATGTGTGCTTCCACAGTCTGTCTGTAACCATTCCTCAAACAGGTGTTTTAAATATTACTTACATTTGTCTCCTTAGTCAAGCCAAAATAATAATAATAATAATAATAATAATAATAGTAATAATTCAGCAATGCCAAATACTGTCTGTGATGTTCTAAAGATTTTTAACTCTTATTACTTCAACAGAAAATTCTATTAGCAACATCTATTTGGCAGAACCTGTTCAAGGAGCAAGGCTGCACACACACCCTGAGGTCAGGCAATCCAGGAGGCAGAGATGGCCACAGCACTCAAAAGAGAGCAGAATGGGCTGGTGATGGCAAATAAGGTCAGCCACTAGTGGCGTTTAAAAGTCTTCACCAACAAAGCACTCCAGTAAGGAACACAAGACACACCAGAAGAGAGCTATACCTCTTGTTTTGAGCTTAAATAGGAGTCCCAAGCCCATGGGCAGAGTATGAGGTCAGGGGAGTTGAGCAGGCTGGGAAGTTCAGGTTCCAGGTGTCCTGGGGTCTGCTCAGACACAAACGAGCCAATTATTCTCAGCTGGCCTTTGAGGGAGTCTCTGCTAAGGGGACTGGCTGGGGGAACTGAGTGAATCACTTAAAGCACCTGAGACAAATCACTATCTGTGAGTGTCTCTTCATTGACACTAAAAGGCACCTGGCCAGCCAGGAGATGCACAGGCACCTACGTTTTGCAGAGATGAATCCCCCCAATGCTATGGAGAGGCCTAGCCCAGGCTCAGGAACAAACAATGAAGACAGTTAATTGGAACTTGAACCATTTGGGAGCCCACTTGTTTCTTATATGTTTGTTTCTCTATGTTTTTAAAAGCATTTTTCTTTTACAGGAGGCTGTAGTTTCCATAGGTTCTGTGCAGTGCCACAAGGAAAGCATGTGGGCCAGCTTTGCTGTTTCTGACTATAAACAACATGTTTGCAGTTGTTGCCCAAAAGTTTCTACTTTTGCAGACCTACAAAGCAGCTGGGCTGAGAGCCATTCCCTGGCACACAGGCTTTTAGCAGGAAATTTTCCCAAAACATATATTCTTGTCATTTTGCCACACCTTTAAATGCACAGAATGGGTGAGGCTTGAAGGGACTACGGTGGGTCATCTGGCCCAGCCTCCCTTCATGATAGGAAGGCTCCCTATTCTGGATGGAACAAAAATTGGAGTTGTTTCAGAAATAGAAATAGCCATAAATTTTGATCATGGAAATGGGAGTATCATTTCATAAAACGCTTTTTATGTGAACCCTTTTTCACAATCTAGTCAGGTAAGTTGTTATGGCCACTGTATATTTTCAGCAGTCGTATCTCTAACTTAAAAATAATGGTGCTGTATTGACCACAAGATAACCCTTCTTCATTATGAATAACATCAGATTATATATCTTTCACGCGTTTTTGCTTTATTCAACAGTTTTTGGTGTGCCTGACCTTATTCTATTAATGTTAAGCAGAATTAATTAAAGCTACGGGCTTCTTTTTTTTTCTTACTGCAACACATTTTGCTTAAAAAAATAATGTATCACTCCCTGATTAATTTTTCATGACTTAAATTATTACCTTTTCCCCATGGTTGTCATTGTTCCATATTTTTTTTTACGAGCCACTAATTTTTACAAGTATAAATTTGAACCTGCTTTACTAATGTGAACAGCTGTTAGGCTTATACAGCTAAGGCAGGGCTCCCAGCAGCCTTGTGCTGAAAGTTTGACACTGAGACCCAAAGTCTATGGCTGTAAAGCAAGATCATTGTAAAAATATAAATAGGATCATTATATACAGTAGCTGGCCCTGAAACTGGCCATCTGAGTTTGAAAGTCCTCACCCAGTTGAAGTCTCGCTTTCCAGTTCCTTTTTGGCCCT